>JEMP01000025.1:1079247-1474100 GCA_000738655.1 Venturia pyrina ICMP 11032 | reverse complement strand
TTTTTGGGGGGGGGGGGATCTTGAAGTTAGAAGATGAGGGGATGTGTGGACTCTATGGAGGGCGTTTGTAAATAAAATATACCCGAAATCTTTAGGAATAGCAGAATCTATAGTCTCTAGGGATAGTAGAATCTATTGTCTTTAGCTGTCGTAGATACTACAGTCTCTAGGGATAGTAGAATCTATAGTCTTTAGTTATAGCACTAATTGTAGACTTTAGTTGCTAGTTTCTTTGTGGAGGATATAGTCTTCCTACTAATATATAGTATTGTCTTTACCCACCATCTGTAGCTATAGAAAAGTAGGTCTTTTTGTCCCATTCCAACCAAGGCAATTCGAATTCCACCTGGTATTTGCCTCCCCAGCTGCTGTAAGCATCATCCCATAGCAGCTTTTTCGCGTTTTCGATCTGATTCTGCCTTCGCACTCGACTCAACCACGATATTCTCCAACAGTATCACAATGGCCTTTTCCAATATCCAGGAGAGTCTTGCGGCTTTCAAGAAGTCGGATGCTGATCGTGAGAAGTTGACATCGGTGAGTTCTGTGATAGTCCTTGTTTTGTCGTCCTGCACTGGGTACACGATGGGGTCCATACGACGTGTGGACCCCGTCTACCAGTCCTTTCATCTTGCTAACGATCCATAGGATCTATGGAAACGCGTCCAGGAACTTGAGCTTGAGCTCGAGGCTGCAAACCAAGACTTGGATGCCGAGAAGAGCTCGAGACGCCATTGGCAGGCTCAATGCAATGCTAAGAACCAAGACGTTTCTACCTTAAAGAACTCCATTGCCAATAATTGTTTTGTCCAAGTTCTCATTGATGGAGACGGTGCCTACTTTCACGACGATTTCGTAAAGGATGGCGCCGCGGGAGGTGCAAAGGCTGCGTCTTTACTGCACACAGCTATCAAGAAAGAAGTAGAATCTTCCTATCCTGGATCTAACTTACCTATCATGGTGAATATTTATGCAAGCTTGGGTGGTATCGCTGGCAAACTCGTTGGGTTGGGAGTCCTGCAAAGGCCATCCGCTATTCACGACTTTGCCCGCGGCTTCAGCACCAGCCAGAATCTCTTCAATATCATAGATGTCGGAGCGGGTAAAGAAAAGGCTGATCATAAACTTCGAGGTCTGTCATAATTCCACCTCTGTTTTTCGAAGGAAGTATTCGCTGAGACAGATCATAGAAATGTTCAGAATCTTCCTTGCTAACAAACAATGCAAACACATCATCTTTGCCGGCTTACATGATTCCGGCTACCTGAATATCCTTAGGCCCTATGAACACGACCCCGACACCTCGGCCCGGATTACACTGCTAGAGACACTCCCAGCGGAGGAATCATACAAAACACTGGGCATGAAAATGATCTCTTTCGACGACATTTTTAGGAAGGAAAATCTCCAGGGGCCATCTTCTCCTCCAAAGAGATATGCCACACCGCAATCAGCTCCTAGCTCTACAGCCTCTACAGCCTTACCGTCAGGGCCGACTTTGGCTTTCAAACCGGCGCCAGCCCCAACTCCGTCCGATATCTCTTCTTGGGCGACTGCGACCAAGTCGGGTTCTCATGCGAAAACAATTTCTATCGCGCCAGCCAGAGCAACTATACCAGCGCCCGGCACCGTGTACTACGTGAACGCCAAAGACGAACGCATTGACGCCCCACTCCCCTACCTGAAAAACCAAGACCGTGACGAGCTCAAGGCCATCACAAGGACCACCAAACTCTGCAATAAGTTCTATCTGGGCAAGAACTGCTCAAAAAGCTGTCCTCAAAATTTTTCTCACTCAAAGCAGCTCACTCCGGGGCAACTGAACGCTCTGCGCCACCAAGCGAGAGCGATTGTTTGTAGGCAGGGCCGTTCATGTTACGATGAGACCTGTTATTTGGGCCATAGTTGTCCCAATGAGCTCCGCTCTGGTCAGTGCGACTTTGGAGAAGATTGCTTCTCTGCTAAATTCCATGGTGCGGATCTTGTATGTGTTACGATTCCTTCCAAGGTGGGCATCCACTGATTCCTGACTTTACAGACACCCGCCTATAAATATTTTGCGGATGGCTCTCATGAAGCTGTCTCACACCTCTAGAATGAACAAGGGTAGTAACCGTGTGTCATGATGATAAGTGCGTGCTAAGAGAAGCTAGCTATACATCTATTACGAAAAGAGGACCTCTGATTCGCATTGCCGATCTTTGGTATTTCGATTCTGGATAATACAAGCTCAGCCGAAGGCTCAGCACACCTTTGGCAACCCCGATTAGGTTGCTAGCGACCTCTCTTGCTCTATCTTTTGTTTGATTGTTGAACTGAGACACCTCATTACAGAATTTTTCTAGCTCATTGCTTGCATACGTGAACATGTCTCTCTCTATCACTCACAGAACACTAGTCAGACTTTCCCCATGCCTTCAGTTCAGAGGTTCTCTCTTTCATAACCAAAATAGGGAATCATGAATCACCTTTCCCGGCACGGTTTCATTCAAACGTGTTCAAGTCGCACCTGCAATAGATTGCTTGTCGGCAGCCACTTCATACTCATGCTGGACAAATTTGCTGGCAAGTTAAGATTCAAGACTCTGTTGATTGAAGTCCAATCCCCGCACGTTTTGCGCGACAGAATCACTGATGTGGCGACAGAACCACTGATGTGGAAGGATTCCCGTGCGCAAGAGTTCATCGTGTAGGTAATTTTGGTGAATGAAGGATGCTGTTTCCTCTGGTAGACGGGACATGCTGGCTCAGCTGTCGCAACGGGTGTTGAAGTCCACGACGGAACCATAACTAAGGCAAGAACATGGAGTACAGGCGGCAGCCACAGAACACTCACTCGACTTCAGCGCCCACAAAACGGCCAAGCTTGATTGCTTCCAGCAGGTCATAGAGATCAGATCGATGTAGTTACATTTCTGGCGATCTTTCTGGATTCAATGGCAAAATATTTACCGATATCGATGCGAGTTGAGGTTATTATGTGAAGAAGAGTAGTCGGTCGTCTACGGAGGATGCATCCATGCCTTCCCTAACAATGTGAGCAGCGGCCGCCTTATAACAAAGATCATCGCAATAGGCTGTCACCCAAACAATAACACACACCATGTCTCAGCTCAGTGCTGGCGGCATTCGCATGCCTGGTTACCAGCGAGTAAGCTCCAGGATGAGTGGACAAAGTTCAACTGTAAGTCGTTCCTCTCCCAAGTCAAGTATAATGCTAATAAGAGGCGTACAGACGGCGCCAGTCGCTCAGAACGAGGCTTCAGAAAAGGAGAACTCAGCTTCAGACACGCTCAGTCCAGCACCACTACTAAACACAGCGGGCCCATCATTCTACAAGGACCCAAAGGCGGCCCTTACGAAGACCGAGCTGGCCAGATTCACAGGAATGCAGAGCCCGTTGCCCGGCAGAAAGGACACACCATTCGGCACGCTATACACAGACGTCAAGCGCGATTACATCCACAGCAAAGGTCAACTCATTCTATACGAGACGGTTGCCTACAGTCTGCTTGGCATGCAACTCTTCCTCGGCGCCATGTTCATTCTCCTCGGCAGTCTGAAATTGAAAGATTCTTCCAACGCGGTCGTCGCCTTGGGTGCCTTATCGACACTCGTTGCAGGTAGGCGCCATCCATTCTTACGCACCAACCACTGGTTCGAAGCTAACCTATCGCTCCAGGCACCATGGCATTTATGAAGGGCCAGGGTCAACCCGCTCGTCTCCGCCAGAAGACGCTGGGACTGGGCAAGATCTTAAGGAACTTGGAGTTGCTGCATCAGAATGTTGAGTGGAAGGCCGTTACGATTGTCGATATTGAGAGTTTGGAAAAGAGCTATCAGGATGTTCTTGAGGAGGCTGATGCGAATAGTCCTGATTTCTGGGCTGCTGTGAGGAGTTCACCGACGCCTGGGAAGAAGACATCGGTTTCCGCATGATTGACTGATGGTGGTTTGGTGGCATGTGTTTGAATGGCTTGTCCGGTGGTGGTTTGGTGCATGGGTTTGGATAGCCTGTAATATGTTAGCTCGTTAGCAGAGATCAATGCAAGTTTGATAACGATTCCAATACCTTTTCTCTCAGAAATCTGTTGATACCTAGAGATGACTATTCGAACGCGTCTTTCTAGAGTGTGTTGCACACTTTGGCACTTCATTTCGCGCAAGTAGCAAAAACTTAATCTTATCCATCTCTTGAGCGTGTACCATCATGTCGAATTGATTATTGAGTTGTCTATCGGATTATTATGGGTATAATCGTGAAATCACTTTGCTCTTCTTCACTTTGGGCGCCATGCTATTATACGTGTCGTGCTGGATATACATGACTTGTTATATAGATTCGAAGTTGTACCCCGTATTACTCGTTACGATGGAAATACATCCGCTCCTTAGTGCCTGATACGCAACGATATATCGATCCTGACAATTTTCTGGCAGTTGTAACGAATTTTGCCAGAGGATTGCCGTTGTCCGTCTCGAAGTCAAGGAGTGGAAGAGTAGGTAGAACCTCGCAAAGGTGGGAAATTCGAGGCGTGCACACCAGCTATTCTTTTAGAATATCGCATGTGAATAGTATTTTGCAAGGATGCCTGAGGTAAGGTTGTCGTTCTGGGTACGCCGAGTAAAGTTTAGTAGCTCGTTCTGCGGGTACCCCATGTTAAAAATAGTTCTAGTACTCGTAGTCAGTCCCCAGATATACTGTTCAAAGGGCGTTTTCGTAGACTCGAAATCAGTTCATTTACTACAATTTCTATTTTCTTTGGCTGAATGAATTGAAGAGATGGATGAGTTCGCTGATTTGATTACTTATAGTAGGATCTAGGATCATCTCGGAACTAAATACTACTTCTATAAATACCAGCGTTAATTGGGTAGTTCTAGGTACCCATTCAACGTAGCGAGATTTCTCTCATGGCGGAAACGCGTCTCTCATCAGAATTTACCACTCCAATTTTTCCGAGGAGCTTTCAGACAGTGTCTACTATGTAGGTCCTGGTGGCTGTCCTCCCAGCTCGCAGATTTCATGTTGACTCCACGAGCACGACCTCAGAATCGTGTCTGCCGGACCCGGTCTTCTCAGCGGGAGCTACGAGTAATACTCCCGGTCGATCAACAAAACATCATCATTTCCAATATGGGGACTAAGTGCTTGCTTTTTTCGTCTGTCCAAGACTTCCCTCTCGTTCCATTCTACCGCAGACCACCACCTTGACCATGAAAGTCCCAATCTCCTATATATTTGCTTGCCTTGCTGCCTTCATCACCACAGGTACTGCTCAAAACTCATCATATTCACCACATCAGCAACAATACTCATCATGGATGGCATCAAGTATCATCTCTCGTGGCCAAGGAGTCATGACGGGTAATGGAGGCCCTTCAGAGCTTCTCCAGGCAGGCATAACGCAGAAGGCTTTCCGCCGTGTTATTGAGCAATACCCTGACGCCATCTCAACCCCTCGAATCCGAAGTTATATCACGAAGAGTGTCGATTCCACGCTAGGGTTCTTAGGAAATGCATCAAAGGACGCTGCCTATCCACTCGATCGTCTATCCAATGGCAACAATCTCGTCACCTTGTACGACCAAACAGGGAACGCATCCTACAAAGCTGTTATCGAGTCTCTCCGAAGATCGATAGATCTTCAAAGGCGAAATGAGGCCGGTGGCTTGTGGTACTACGTCTATCCCAATTGGAGCTATCTGGATGGTATGTACTCTCTCGCTCCGTTCTACACGCTGTACACGAAGTTGTATGATCAGACAAATACAACTGCCGTCGACGACATCTTCTACCAAATAGATACCTTGTGGGCGCGCTGTCTCGACAATTCTACAGGGTTGCTTGTCCATGGTTACGACTACTCCAAAACCGCTGTCTGGGCGAATCCAACCACTGGAGCCAGTCCTCATGTCTGGATCAGGAGTCTTGGATGGTACATGATGTCATTGGTTGACACACTAGAAGTCTCTCCCTTGAGCCATCAAAGTCCTGCATGGAAGTCTCTTTTGGCAAAATTTCAACAGCTGTCAAAGGCTGTTGCCATGGCTGTGGACCCGATTTCAGGAGCTTGGTGGCAAGTGTTGGACCAACCTGGTCGTGCTGGCAATTACATCGAATCGAGTGGAAGTGCCATGTTTGTCTACTCTTTGCTCAAGGGCGTTCGCCTGGGATACGTGTCGGGCTATGAGACAGTCGCGACGCACGCCTATCGATACGTAGTTGACAATTTCGTCGTCAAGAACGGGTCCGATATCAGCTACAATAGAACAGTCACTGTCTGCAGTCTGAACTCTACGGCTTCCTACGAGGTAAGTCAATTGGCCGATGTACAGAATATCGCTGACCGGGACATTTCTCAGTACTACATCTCACAGCCGATACTGTACGATAGTGTGCTTGGCTCCGGGGCTTTCATTCTTGCCTCGATTGAACACGAGATATACACTTCTATATAATCTTAACACAGAACAGAGATAATTTACGAGCAGATTCACTTGCCTTCTCTCTTCCGAGTAATTCCGATAAAATCTCTGCAAACTAGGTCCCGCTCACACCTTCAGTCACATTTTTCCGACAATCTGTGCACGACCTGTCTTTTTTCCCACTTCCTCCTCTCCTTCTACTCGACAACGAGAATAAGATTTGCTAGCAATTATTTTATCCCGATAGCTCTCGACTTTGTTCTATATCGTCTCCTCGCCGGCCCTAAGCAAAGTGCCCCCCGGGGCCCGGACCTAAGCAAAGTGTCCCCCGGACCTATTGGAACCGATCCTGTCTGTGCCATAATTTCGGACCGGTTTTTGTTGTGCGGACTAACAATATTAATTCTCCTCCCCATCGGCTACCGCCTGTGGTCGCAGAGCGATCTACGATGTAAGTGAGTATGAACCCTACAATAGACTACTTTTGCAAGCGTTCTGATTTGAAGGACTCTGATCTTGGCGGCACGCCGGCTGAAAGCTCACTTGCCGCTTTATAACGTTAAATTCCCCAGGATTTAAAGAAGGGGTAAGGGTAGATCTAAATATCACATAACTACTTTAGGAACCAGAACACATCAGAAATCCAGTTCTCTCGGTCAGAACGGTAGTGCTCGGTAGGATTCCTGGTTTTTTGCATAATACGAGCCCTATGTGGCGGTAGGGTAGGGGCGAAGTAATATCGAGAATGGGAGCGTGCATTTACAAAAAGAGCGCTATCGTATGGTTCCTAACCCTCGAATGAGTAATCGCTAATCCGTATGTGTGCAGGGCAACGTGTTAGAATCAGAATCCCCTAAACCAGAACGCTTGCAAAAGTACTCTAATTTATCATTCAAGGGTTTTGCTCAGATCATCAGGTACCTCAGAAGCGAGAGGTTTAGGGCAAGATCCGACTTACTCAGACCGGGGTCGGTGTCGGTCTTGAGCAGTAGGACGAAGAGTTTGCCAACAATTCTCAGTGAATGTACCCCTACAGATCCCGCTTGGAAGTAGAACATACGCGACAGGTTATCAACCCGTTCTGAAGAGAAGCAGGAAGGAAAATAACCAAGTTCGTTCGCTTCACGTCCGAATATCAAGAGATTGGAAATTATCTCAGCCGGGCGTACCGTTAATGTAGATCATTCGCTGGCATGCTGGACCGACGTCCGAGAAGGTATATCGCATGACCAGAGCGTTATGTGAACCACAACACAACGAGACGCTTTGCTCACCTTTCGATTGAGGCTCTATCTAAAATGGTAATAGACCTCCACAGAATGCGGGTTAGGCTGGCTGATCCGGATCGTAAAAATTGGTTCACCTCCGCTAACCCGGGAGGGCCGGGACAGGACACATCAGTGCGACGCTTTCAGCAAAAAATCCACCAGACAGGTCCACCGATTCGCGATATTTGCCCCCATTTTGAAATAGCCAACTTGGACAAATAAACAGTCACACAAATGTATCGGCCGATCTGTATGGTGTGTCTCAGTGATACAATCTCGGCGTTGAGACTAACTTGCAGACGTCGCTTGGGGTTGAGAGATCAATCAAGACAGAAAATTTCGACTGACCTGGCCGTTGACGGTTCGGCTGGGAGCCGAGGGGATCATGTACGATGATAGATTTCCATGGGAGGGACACATGGAATTAATGAAGATATAAAAGGCCCAAGAATCAAAACAAAGAAGACCTTTTTCTGTAGTCTGATCGTTGGACTTGTACCACTCGTTTTGCAGTTCAACACCAAATCGTCTACAACATGATCAGACTGGTAGTGCCAGTGCTTTTAGCGTTGTCGGCCCTGACTTCAGGTAAGCACGAAGCACGTCTGATAAGACTGTCTCCAGCTAATCATCTCTTCATCAGCGGCCCCAATCCAGGCTGAACATGCTGTTGTGAACGATGCAGCCACACCCACGGTCGCTTGCTCTACTCCGACACCTGTAGATAACAACCTACCTTCAAACGAACATCAAGAAGTATCGTCGCCATGCACCCAACAACGCCTCAAGAACGACGAACCACCGTGGGGCAATGGCGTTCCACCAATGATCACGATCCTTCCGGGTCTACCAGTCTTTTCCGACAAAGAGGCTTGCAAAACGAATTACAGGCTTCTCAATCAGATGGAGGATAAATTCATGAAGGATCTTGCTCGATCCCGGAAAGACAAACCTTTCGACTATCACCAACCTACGTTCGCTGTTCGTGGAGGGGCCTGTGTGACCACTGAATTTAGAGGCCCTGCAGATAAGCTTGATAGATATCGGAAGTATAGCAACAACAACAATCACCCACCAGGACCTGCGTCCGCAGGTGGATATGGCGGATATAATGGTGGTCAGCAACAAGGAGGATCACGGTCAGGAGGTCAGTCAGGCAACAATCCGTGGAACGGCAATCAACCACAAGGAGGATCATGGAACTCTCCACCTCCTCAGCCCAACAATCCGCAACCATGGCAACCACGACCATGGGGACAACAATCCGGCACACAGCCATGGGCTCCTCCACCTGGTGGACCGCCATCGAGCTGGGGGCCATCACAACCTAGACCGCAACAACAACCCCCTCGACCAACTCAACAGGCCCAACCACCTCCTTTTCCACAACAGGGTAATTCTCCTCCTGGAGGCTGGGAAGCAGTACCGGGACCGCCGCAGAACGCAAATCCACCGCCTGGTGAGGATAGCGCATGGCAACCTGTTCCTGATCGACCGCAAAATGAACCTCCAACCGGAGTTCAGCCTGGACCATCGTNTCTTACCCTATAATACTATAATAGCTCCTAAGCGCCCCGCCCCCGTAGCGCTATCGACTCTCCTACCTAAACGATCTNCGATGATGCATGGCCAGCTACTGATCAATCGCAAGCTGACCCTCAACCTCAACCTGGACCACCGGCACTGCCGCAGAACGACGATGCATGGCCAGCTACTAATCAACCGCAAGCTGACCCTCAACCTCAACCTGGACCACCCTCATCGCCTCCGCCAGAACCGCAGTCTGAGCAACCATCGTCGCCACCGCCCAACTCGCCAAGTCAAGCGCAGGAGCAACCTCCCCAGTCGGATGGGCAAGCTGATCCTAATTGGAGTGGACCATTTAGACAGGTCAACACAATTTGATGATGAGTATGAGAGTGCTGGAACGTTCTCGAATATGTTATTTTGCAAGATAACCTTTTCTATATATTACAAGATTTTTTTTTATATCTTGTGTTTTGCGTGGAACTCACTCTCACGAGGCCTTGCGCTGTGGGCGGTTTTACTGACAAGTATTGAGATTTGTATATTTTGAAAGTGAGACGTCTTCTTTCGTAAGCTGTAGTTCACGTACTTTGGAACGCGATAACTTGAGCTTGATTTTGAATATGTTGCTTACTGGTCGTTCTTTGGATGTGTACCGGCAGTTGGAAATGGCATCTTATATTCCTTAGCCTTCGTCAATAAACAGGTCGCCGACGAAAACATCGATCTGCAACCAGCACTTAACCAAAAAATGGGAAAACAGGAAACCACCCTGGGAAAAAAAGAACAAGAAGAAGAGAAAGAAACATATCAACACACCCAACCCCTTCCTCACACCCCTCCCAAAGCATCTCTTTACTTTATCGCAAGACCCCACATGGCTCGACCAAGCCTTTCCTCCACCAGCCAGCAAGAAATGTTGGATTCCAAGTCCACGTCTCTCCTAACTCGTCCACCAAACATATCATCCCGGATTTCCAAGCTCTTTCTCCATCCGACCTTGATGATCGATGTAAGGTAGTTCCCAACGCCCCTCAGCGGGGTCACAACAACAGATATCCAGCCCGCAACGAGTGCCGCTCTCCCGAACCCAACGACGCAAGGGCGTAACTGCGATAAAGGAATTTTGAAAATGCGAGAGGAGGAGAAAGGAGGAGGGGATTTATATAAAGAAGAGGCAGACATGCCTTCAAGGTATTCTTTTGCCTTCAATCATAGAATACTGTATATCCAATCCCTCTTTTCCCATTCCCCACCGTCCAAATTGCAAAACCCCGATTCGTCCATTCCGTTCCATTCAAGGCCACCACCTCTTTCCAGATTCGCATATACAGACTCGACGAACCGACGTCGCAATGACGAAGGGCTCATGTATGTGTGGCGAGATCGTTTACGAGTACACAGGTTCGTTCATTATTCCATTTCCTCCAACTCTACCTCCCCATGACATCCCCATCCCCAAAGAAGTACCTAAAAGTTACGACAACAAGTGCTACCCGCCCCCAGAAAGAGATAAACCCATCGAACTCCCCCCCAAAAAGAGAAAACCCCCCTAACAAACCCCTCCTGACCAAAAAAAAAAACACAGTAAACCCACTAACAACCTGCCTCTGCCACTGCACCGACTGTCAAAAATGGTCCGGCGCAGCATATACCTCCAACGTCGTCGTTCCCCGCTCCTCCTTCACCGTCACAAAGGGTAAACCAAAGGAATTCGCTACAAAAGGTACTGTAATTCCCCTCCTCTCCAAAATCCCCCTCAATCCCCCCAAAAACCCACCCTCATTCCCTCTCCAAACCCCCCCAATTCCCACCCCTAACAACCCCAGGCGACTCCGGAAACCTAAACACCCATTTCTTCTGCCCAACCTGCGGTTCCTCGCTCTACACCGAACTAGAAATCCTGCCCGACAATGTCTGTGTCAAGAGCGGTGGGTTGGATGGAGGGGCTAGTGACCATCCCATCGCCGTGGAGTTTTATACAAAGGATCGGTTGGGGTATGTGAAGGCTGTGGAGGGGGCGGCGCAGAAGGTGGCGTTTGAGAGTGATTGATTTGGTGTGGGGTGGGGGAAGGAGGATTGGGTGGATGGGAGTAGAACTCACGAAGCAAGGAGACGCAGTGATGGGACTTCTGTTACTGTTATGAAAAAGGAAATTACAAGTAGTATCCAGCTCGGTCGTACTCTGCTCTTGCGAACAGTACCAACCCTGAGATATCTACGTACATGCGTGAGAGAAGCCGTTGCTCGATAATGAAAATGCCAGTATCCAGCTCGAGCGTACCATGTCCGTACGAACACTTCCAGCCCTGAGATACCTACAGGTATGAGAGAATCATTCGTCTCTCCAGAATGGAATTGCCATGTCAGCCCTAGGCAGTCGCCAGAGCATTTGAAAAACGAACACCGTAGTCTTCCATGTAATAAGTGTGAGGGAGCTCATCCCCTTCATCAGAGCCATGACCATGTTAGAACCATACCATGAGTGCCACACAATCAAACAGTGTGATGAGAACGCCGCAAAGCCGCTCCCAATGTGTCGTGTGGAATCCCAAATTGCCGGCGTGGAAAAAGCTCACTCCGGCCACAAATGAAGGCGCCCAACACCGGTCCATGCAAAGCGCAAAGTCAACACCTATCGTATCCACCAAATCAAATCAATACAACACCAGACCAGACACCGAAATCCATGCTTGATCAAATATCGGTCTTTTCTCTCCTCTCAGTGCTGAAGGTCGCATGCCCATGGTCTGTAGGCAACGCTGAGGTACTTCTTGATCTGCTCATCGCGTGCCAACCACAACAACAAGGCGGTGATCTCACTGCGGATGCGAGTGATGGACTGATCATCCATGTTGGTCTGTGCGACGAGCTGCGGCATGTGCGCTGTAACATATTAGCAGAGTGAAGAGTGCGTGTTGGAATGGAAGAAAACTCACTGAGTTGACGAAGGAAGTGCTCGCAGCCGAAGACTTGGTGGATGCACTTGCCGAAGATTTCATCACCCTCGGTCTTCATGCGTTTGGCGATGTGGAGGTACTGGCTCTCGACACCGTTTTCGATGCGACGTTCCTGGCGATAGAGAAGACGGCGAGGAATGGCGATATCAGCGTAGGCCTTGAGTCCCTTGAGTGATTCTTCGAAAAGGTCAGAGTAAACATAGTCATTCTGTTCCTTCTTATGTGTATTGTAGTCGTCAAGAATCATCTCGATTGGGGTCTTGGATGGGAGAACGACGAAGTTGCCCTTGCTGGTGATTTGCTCCCAGTCGTCGACGAGAACGGACTTGAGGATGTCGGGAATGAACAAACGAATTGCTGGCTTGGCGCGATATTGCTCTTCCTATGAGTCAGACTGTTAGCGAGTGATGGGCAGGAAAAAAAACTTGCAAAGCGCGAAGATTGTGAGAAAGTGGGGAGTGGGGACCAACTTCATCGACAGTGGCCGTGTCGGTCATGGAGAGATCTTCCGGAGTAAAGACTATTTCGGGAGTGGGTGATAGAGGAGGAGTTGGCAATGGAACGCCATAGGACACCGCCCATCCAACCTCCTTACAAGGAGCAAGATCCTCGAGGCGGACAAAACGAGACATCGTGAAACAACAGTGAAGCGGTGAGGCAAAGTGCGGTAGAAGTGTGCAACGGAAACAAGAGTTGAGTGAAGGAGAATAGTGAGGAAGTATCTTAAAGACACAAATCGCGAGCGACAAGTCAAAGTGGGTCGGTGTTGAGTCTGGTGGTTGCCAAGGTGAAAATTTAGGCAAACGTGACATACCTTTTCTGTCTCTTGATCACGGCCGCGTTTCTTGCCTGCGGTAAGACTGGGTGTTGAGTGGCGTTCCTCGCTGCCCCGACCTGAAGTTCCTGGCTTGCGTTTGGTTCCGGTGGCATCCTTCTTCGGCTTGGAGGCTTGATGGACGCGCTCGAGTTCCTTCTTCAGTCCTCGGGCGAGGTCAAGATTGTCATCATTGTGCTTGCGTAGACGATCTGCAGGAACCCAATCATCCCATCTGTGAACATGAGGTTAGCCAGAAGCTCGATGGGTGATGTAGTGATCTTTGAGAGAATGAAAAAGCCGCCACGCTCCAGTGAATAGCGCGCAGTCAGAAGGAGGAAAATGAATGAGAAAACGCATGAAAGATGAATGAGAGGAAGCCCAGCAAGAAGAACAGACAGCCAAAGACCCTCTAGCTGCAGAACTGACGAGATCTCGAAAGGGAAAATGAAAAAAACTTGAAGTGAAGGCAACCCGGCAAAGCCAGATCTAGAGATATTGAGCAAAGACATGAAACCTACGTGTTCTTCCACCCCTTGTAATGAATCAAGAACTCCCAAGGACTCTTCTTATCCTTCTCATCAGACTGTCTGGTCTCAAGAACCTTGGCCTCATAAAGCAAGTCGTGATGGAAGCAAAGCACCTTCTCATCCTTTTCAAAAGCAGGACCTGCCGCTGGAGCCATGGCGAGAATGCGCTGAACGCGGTTGCAATGGATTGAGAGGGAGATCTGTATAGTGGATGAACTTGGTATAAGGTGTGTGAGTATTTCCGGTATAAGAAAGTGGACTTTGTGGTTTGGAGTTGTGAAATGGAAGCGGAAACGCGTCGCCCTTAAGCCAAACTACCGATTCTACGCTATTCCCCTTTAAGATCTCGCGATGCTATTGTTGCCATTGTCATTTCACCACGACAATACCCACCCAACTCCCCTCAATAACGACAATAGCTTCTTCTCAATCGCCCACTCCCCGCGATCCGGGTCACACACCCTCCAACCGCGCAACAATACAATCCTCAACCACGACAATAGCTTCAACCCTCACCACCTCCCCCAAACCACCCAAAATGCCCCCAACAGAATCGAACCTCCTAACCTCCTTCCTCCTCCCCCCCTCCCCCCTCCCCATATCCCAGTCAGNATTACACGGATCTCCCCATATCCCTCCCCCTCCCCAAATTCACATCCCTCTTCCCCCCCTCCCTCCACTCCTCCCCCTCAATACAAACCCTCTACGCCGACCTCCACTCCCAAAGAACAAACGCCATAACCCTCATCCGCCAAAACATCCTCTCCGAAACCACACGGGGCCAAACGCAAATCCGCCAACTGCGAAAGGCAAGACACCGCACCACCCCCATTACCGAAAAAGGGACGACCGAAAAACGTACCACACGAAACGTACAACAGGGACGCGATCCTCACACACTCGACACCCTGACTACATCCCTCTCCACGGCAACAAAAACAATGGAATCCGAAATCGCCATTTTAGAAGCGGAATTGGCGGAGATGCTGCAAGAGATGCGGTTGACGGTGGGTGATCTGAGTGATCTGCGTTATGGACGGTTTACAAAGACACCGGGTGCTTCTACGGAGTTGAGGGAGGAGGTGTTGGAAGCGGTTGAGAGGGTGAGGGAGGGTGCTGTTGGTGTTGGGGAGCAGAGGAGGTGAGGTAGGGGGGGTATGAGTATGATAAGAGAGAAAGTTGTGTGGATGGATACTACCCATCAAGATAAGAGAGCGTGTGAATTTGCGAGTAGGAAGAAGCATTGTAAGATATGATGCGACACGAAGTGATGAGATAATAAGAGACACGGTCAAGGGGACGAGAGGGAGTACATGAGGGAAGATATCGATATAATCAGTATCTATTCATCCACCCAGGATCTGGGAGTAAACCATAGAGAGAATAGTCTATCTAATGCCCAATGACCATTTTCCACCCTCTCCTCAGATCTTTCAACCATGATTCCACCCAGGACAAGACCCTCATCTCAATCCCATAAACATGATCCATCCACGAGGACAAAACCATAACCATAATCATTTACCACCACCACCACCACCACCACCACCACCACCACCAACAAAACCACTACTCCCACTCCCCCCACTCCCTCTCAATCCTCTCCAACTCCCTCCTCAACCTCTCCTTATCAACACCCCTCTCCCCCATCCTCTTCCCAACATCAACCTGCCTCATCAACAACTCCTGATGCACATCCTTCCTCTCCCTAACCTTCCTAGCCAAATACCGATACCCCTCCTCACCACCATACCTAACCGCTCTCTCCCAAGCCCTCCTCATCCTAGGACTATAAAGCTGACAACTAGCCCCACCCCCAAACAGTTTCGACGCCGCAGGCGGCAAAGGCATCAAGACCTTGTGAAAGCGGTTGGCAAGAGCCGAGTCACCAGAGTCAATGACAGGGAGAACGACGGATTCGAAGCATTCCTCGCAGACGGTGAAATCGGGAAGAGTGGGTATGAAATGCCACGTCTGATCCAGGATGATCCGATCACGCCGGCATTCCGTTTTATAGACATGAGTGTCGAGGAGATTCTCAAGCGGCGCAAGATCGGGCGGTACCATCACTCGTCCCGCCCTCGCTTTATCGTCGATAGCAACGATGAGATCCAAATACTGGTTCCACCTCTGACTCTCAGTCCTCAACGAGCAGGTCCTCGGAGTGTGTCGAGATCCAGGATCGGGGAGACGAACAAAGGTCCCAAGAAGCGAAGGGAAAAGAGCTTCCAGACTGTGAGTATCGGAGGAACAGATGGCGAAATTGAGCTTGAACGTTCTGCCCTCTCCCCGCAACCCATACCACTTCCCAGGACATTCTCTGGTGCCAGGACATTCGGGCTCTTTTTCGGAAATCACCGCGAGCGCGTAAATGAGATCAAGATCTTTTCGTTGGCGTTTCAACGTGAGTAACCAAGCTAGGCGTGTCCATGGGGATCCAAAGTCGCACCTGGTACGTATATTGGCTGGTCTCGATATTGCGCGTTTAAAGTAGCCGCGGAAGACTGTTGGTCGTACAATTTCGTCGATACAGTGAGGGCAAACATCAAATGATGGTTCGCCGTCCAGTGTGTACCAATCATCATACTTACTCGAGAACTCCCTTCTAGGGCATGGTGGTAGTGTTGCAGGTACCACTGTCGCAGTAGAAGCGGCGGAGGTCTGACCGGCTACGCAAGGTTTAGAAAATGGCTGGCTTGAAACTGCAGACTGAGGGTACGAGGTCTGAGTGGGAGCTGTAGATTGCGCATATGATGTCTGAGTAGAGGCGACAGATGGAGCGTCGAAGCTCTGAGATGGGATAGTATTGTGGTAGGAAGTCGGACTTGCAGTAGACAGATACGAATTCGTCCTCACAGTTTCTGCCCGAGCTCTTGGAACATCTTGATTCATAGTATGGCGTGACGCCATTGTGGGCCGCGATGTACCCGTGTTCCATGAAGGAGTAGTTGAAGTGAAAGAAGGAGGTCTAGAGATTGTCCTTGCTTTGAAAGGAGCCGACAGTCCATCAGAACGAACCTGATATGCCTCATGTGATGGCATGAGAATGTTAGGCTCATCATCGGGATATGGTAAAGGTAGTTTGTTGACTGGTCGTACTGGCGAAGGAGACTGGACATCAAACCGAGGGAGTGCCTTCAGTGTTTCCACCGAGTCTTGTCTCACGGACGAGCTTAGCTTGGAAGTTGTTCTCGCAGACCGTTGTTGCGATGATGGCGGATAAGTAGAGCTTCGGTTTGCTTGAGAACTCTGACCACTAGGGAGTGAGAATGAACCCTGGTTGAGATCGAATCCCACAGCTACAGGTGAAGACGGTCGTGAAGTGGTACCTGCGACGGGCTTGGATGTGCTCATCCGTGGTGTTAACATTGGCGAGCCAGGCGGTGTCTCAAAGAATGTGTCGCTCGAAGACGGTGATCCAGGTTGTACGAACTCATTCCTACTCGGACGACTGGTGTACACACTATCTGAGCGATGTAATTTGGGGACAGGAATTGACAGTCCACGTGACGGGATCCTCTCATCGTCAACAGTTTGGTATGGATCTGATGGTCTTGAGCGCGGATGATTCAAGGGAGCTCTTGTTTCGGTATGATAGGAGGGGATTGGTATTGGAGGCCGTGTCGACCTAGGATCCTCGTAGTCACTCAAATCGCTGCTATAACGATTGGAACGGTCTTTACGAGGTTCGTGGAAAGACACTCGTGGTTTGGGTCCTCGTGCTCGTAGCCTAGCCAAAAGAGCGGCATCTATGTCGCTCTCATCAGAAGCCTCCGACCTTGAATGGTTGTCGCGACGGCGATCACGTCGATCCTGTCTCCTGACAGGCTCATGTAGGTCTATCTGTGAACGTTGCTTCGAGATGTCCGATTTTGGCGGCGTGATATTATCTGGCGACAAAACGTATTCCTGCGAATTCCGATTGGACGAAGTCTTCGATGCCCGCGTAAAAGCATAAGGTGAGGGCTGTCTCGGCGCGAGAATGTCTGGCTGCTCCAGATCCAGTTTCAAAGCAGGTGGCTGTTCGCGCTTTTTGTGTCTTGAATTTCGTGCCTGTTGCTTCGGTAGCGGCCCTGATTCGTCCTGTTTCTGCTCGTCGTTTGAAACAATGACGAAGCGCCGTTCATCGGGATTGTCAAGCTCGATTAATATTGGGTCCTGATTGACGGTTCCTCGCATGCGCACCTCATCGCTGCGGACACTGTGTAACTTGGGTCGCGGGTATTCCTTGGCCAGTGAAATGCCCTCATCCTCGACAATTGGCTGCGGTGGCCATGTCCTTCGTTTGCTCGACCGCACCGATCTTTGGTCCGTCACTGAGGACTTGTATTCCGTCGGGCGCGGTGGTGGTGGAGGCAGAGTTTGCTCGCGGCAGGAAGCTCGTGAATCATGATTGCGGCCGTAGTTGAAGTCGTAACGACTGTCCCTTGATCTTGTTCTCGTCATTGGAATATGGTCGGGTGATTGAAGCGTGGAGTTGTCGAAATGAGGATGCCGTGAATATCCATACGAGTCGCGTGGCTGAGTTCTATCCGGGTGGAAGTCATGCTTTGCAGTAGGCTGGTAAGTGTTGTAATCGTAGGAATATGCCATTCCAAACATGCACAATTTGGTCGAAAAATGAAAGGTCCTGAGTCTAGGAAGGACGAAACGGAGAGGAAGTGAAGTATCCCGGCTTCGAAGCAACGGCACGGGTAGGCAATTACGACGATGACGAACTGCGCGCCGTGAGGCTATGAGGAGACCGTGGATGCAGCCGTCGGCTGCTCAAGACTTGTGTAGGGAATTATGGAACGATTCAAGGATTCTAGGATGCATAAAGCGGTGACGCTGGAGAGCCATGGTCACTCTGGGCGTAGTTTCGGGCTGTGTGCCTGGAAGTTGCATCCGTACGAACTGGCTGGGACGAATAAGAGGTCGACGGGCTAGAGGACCTGCATCTGTGATCCATTGACGATTCAACGGTAGAAGCAGCTAGTAGAGCCATGTCGAGGCTCACGCAGGGCAAATACCGGGTAACAAGAGTGTTGAGGTTACTGGGGGTAATTACCAGCTACGATATCTGCCAACCATGAAATCAGAGATCCACCCTCCACCTGAATAGATTAGAACTACCAAGAGCTCGAGTCATGCAAGGCACTTCAACCCCGCAACGCAAATCTCCAGCTCCAAGATGCCTGACTCGAGACTTCTCCAGCTATTATCCAGCAACACACAGAGACACAGACGTAGGTAGCATCTCATCTGAGTTCCTGACCGGCCACAGTCAGCCTAACAGTCCACCGGCCGCACAATCTGCCACCCTCTACCACCACATCCCTCCCTCCGCCCACAAAACCATAATCCCCGAGCCACCAGTATTCGCAAAAGACATCGCCCATACTATGTAAACTCTAACAGATTGCGCATCCTGCATCCTAACAGATTGCGCATCCTGCATCCTGCGAAGTGACGTACGATTCCTGCCGCTCCTCTCTTCTGGAGGAGTTTATAGTTTTCAGTGGAGCATGCGGATAGAACTAACGGATACCCACGCGAGCCACGGTACTCGGTGGGCGGCAGTAAGCGGCAACGGGTAAGGCGCGCAAGAAGAAATACTGTGGTAGTCACAGACACATCATTGGAGACGATTCAACTCCATCCCGGGGGAACTATCGGTGAGTGAGTTCCATTGAGGGTCAGTGCTGAGTTTCTGGAAGGATTGGCGAGGAGGCTGAGTCGTCATTCGGGCTAAGCCTGGTTGATTGCTTGTTTGGGATGCGGGCACGTGACTAGGAAGGCGGAGGGCGCCGATGAAATTGATCTTGCGGGGCTTGACCGATACTTGTCGCCAAGTAAACGTCTCTCAATTGAGACCGGGAACGGATGTGACGATGTTCGTTGCCTCATTCAGAGGGGAACGCGACTTGAGATCTTAGTCCGAACCTAAACTTTGTGATTGATATTCGATACAGAATAGAGCTGGAAACCCGTCGCTGAAAACCATGAACAAGACTAATCCAAAACAACCAACATCCATAAGAACCACAGGACTGACACCCTTGCCCAAAAAGGAAAAGAAAGCAGACTCCATCAGGACAAGAACAAGAACAAGAAATCCATCTATCAGCAGCAATCAACCGGTCCCAATCCCCCTACCAAGAAACAAATCGATTACACAAAAGAAGCACAAGTACGTCCAAGCTACATTCCAAAAGAAACCTAGATCGAACCATCCTTTCTACTACATCTTACTCAGTCGATCATCAGCTTTATCTACTACTATTCAACCGAGCGATCCCAAATCGGAGCCTTACTGCCTAGTCTCAATCGACTAGCTAGTCTATCCCCACTACCAAAAACACGTCCTCTTGCTCTCCCAGAGTACTTCTTTCTATCTATCCAAACTATATACAAAAACAGCCTCCCTTATCATATAGATCCCACCAGGCCATCCAANTATTAGCGTTAGAGTTACGATCTACTAGCGCTATAATAGTAAGACTAGATTCTAGATATTTAGTAGTAAAATAGCTATAACTTATAGTATTTAAAGTATTCAATATAGCTTAGGTCTTATACCTACGTGACCCCCGCGAGAGGATAATACTTCTCTACTACTTTTATCTACCCCTAGGCCTATCCTAGCCCTTAAGGAGAGGATAATACTCCTTTACTACCTCTTTATCCCCCCTAGGCCTATCCTAGCCCTTAGGCTTCTTTATACCTTTTATATTCTCCTTAGTATTCTTCCGCTTATTAAAGGAGGACTTTTTGATACGCNAGCTAATAAAGGATAAATTAGGCTATAAAGTAGAGGAGCTATAGTCTTAATTATATACTCTATACCTTTATTAGGCAAGCTTATAATACCTTCNTCCGCCGTCGGATTGTAGGTAAATTCTGGCATCCGCCGTATCGCCCGGTAGTTAAGGCGGGAGGGAGAGGATCCCAAATAATTATCCTAATTAGGAAGTAGAAACCCCGCTTATAATCTCGCCTCTCAACCCGTAATCTATTTCCATCCCGGTAATTATCCCGTACCCCTAAACCAACCCTACCTTCGCCCTCTCATCCACTAGTAGGGCGAGCACGCCGAGGACGGTAAAGCCCGCCGGCGACCAAGTCTAAGTCTACAGACCTCTTGGTATCCGCCTACATAGGGCGAGTAAATCTAGGCGGACTATCAAATAGCCTAGACCCCACTTATTTACAGTATCTCCACAAATACCCAACTACTTAAGCTATTGAGAGTATACTTCCTCCTCGCGTATTCAATCCATACCATCTCACCTAAAAACGCTCATCTATATCATATGCAATTCGCATCCTACCTATTCCCCACCAAGCCCGTCTAAAACCCAAGAGGGCGAGGGCGAGGGCGAGGGCGAGGGCAACCCATCAAAACTAGTACTGAATAAAGAACAAACGAACCTGTAAAATATAATCTCATCGGCCCTTGTAAAAGAAAAATATAATCCACGATACCGGAATCCTAGTATAAATCGGAGGCGATTTCCATCGTATCGCTGTTCGCTGATATTATTCTATACCGTGATACTAGTACTTATTGATGTGTAGTATATCCAGTCTTGTACGACNTAGAGAGATAAGATATTAATTAAATTCTTAGGCTAACTACCCTAGCCTCTACCTACTTCTTCGTATAGTTATACTATANTTATTATTATTATTATTATTATTATTATTATTATTATTATTACTATTATTAGATGGAGAGGTCTTCCCCTCGTCGGGCGGTTGGATGCAGAAGTGGTATAGATTGTATCTTGAAGGTTGTTAATCAAGGTCGTGAAAGGTTGTTGACATTGTGAAAGAAGGCGGATAGTCTCATGCGTTGTAGATGTGATTGGGAAATCGTGTGCTGAGATCTTAAGTTCTCGAGTCTATAAACCCCAAAGATCTCGTCGTTGATATATCAACTAAACGTCAATCCTTCGAACGCCCCTACCAAACCCACCTCAAACTTCCAAGTCCTCACGCTACCGGGAACTAGCCTATCTAATCGCCATCAAGCCATCCAATTCAACACCCCGAGCTCGAAACTCCCTAAGATAAAAACCCCTACAAAAAAACCCCCAAGGAAACAACCCCCATCAACAAAACTCCCCCCCATCACCCCTTCCCCCTCCCCTCCGCAAACCAAACCANAGCGCGATAAACGTGATATTAGGGTTCCGGGCCCATAACTAAATAAAACAGAGATCTTAAAGAATATAAAGAATTAAATATATAAAGAGTAAGTATAATAGCTTAATCTACCTTAGTATATATAGAGATCCTAGAGATACGTGAAATGAGTATAATCTCCCCTATCTCGGCCGTGTCATCCTTATCTCCGTGTATACACGTAGATCCATGCAGCCAAGACGGACTAATTCATACAGAAGTCCATATCTCTCCCAAACGATCTGGACCTAGAGTTGAGTTACTTTCAAAGCTAATGGAACCTTCACTTTCTATATGCTTTGTAGGCCACTGATTTGCAGGCACCGCGTGCTGCTGCAAGTATCCGCGGATGCCGGCAAATTCATTGAAGATTGGAAAATGAGCATCGCGTCTAATGAAGGCACAAACGGGCGAAATCTTGAGGTGATGTACGTTCAAACTGCCCTCGCACTTTTTACAAAAGTGATTGCAGCTTCTCCGATGTCACTCAGTCAATTCCACGTGCGTGACAGCATCCGGCTACCCGGTCAGACTTGATCGTTCATGTCCCTCTGCAAATGTATCCATGTTAAGCATTTCTTTACTGGCTTGGAACCCTCCCATTGCGGATCTAGCTCCAGCTGAGCCAAGAATGCCAGCTCATACTGCCGTCTCTTACTACTGCCTTCCTTGCCCCATAGTTGTTGCTGTGTCTCGAGGTGTTCACAAAGGCCAATACGGGCGGTTTCGTGGTCTTTCATAAACGCCTTCATCGTGCTAAGCACGTCTTGATCAAGATCTTTGTCATCAAACTTGAACTCGTCAGACGGAGGAGAATGCTGATTCTTAATGTAGCCCTCATAGATGTTATGTTTTTCTTTCAAGACGTGTCGCTTCCATTCCTTCATGGTGGAGAACGGTGCTGCGTATTGATACTGTGGACAAACATAAATAGCAGGATCGTTTGCCAACTTGTATTTGATCCAGATGTTTATCAAAACGTGGCGCTTGGCACGGGTTCGGTTCTGCACGAACCTTTCATGGAACTGGTACCTCTAAAGTCACAGCGGGTTAGTTGACTATTTTCACTATCCGGCATACAAACTTTTCGATTGTGAATCCAGTGTCATCATTAGTAAGATTCGAACACTTTCCCAAGTGATTTGCCATGACTTCGTCGGTAGAGATACAAAGGCAAACTTCAGATTGCCGAAAAATTACAGGGAGAGAAAATTGAACAACTTACTTGATATTGTCCCACGACCCCCTTAAATTGCTTCGCTCCCCGCTCCACCACTTTTCGTTTGAAGTTATCGTCGATAAGCTCCCAGGCTGTGTTCTCGCTGCCCTGTAGTTTGTAGAGCCGATCGGTTTCGTCGTAGGTGAATCGCACCCAGTTTGTAAGACAGACGTAGACTTCCAAATTCAAGGATGAAGGACAAGCACGCACCAAGGCAGCGAAGAGAGGCTCGCAGGGGATTCCGAGATGGTTGTCAGGGTACATTTCTACCGGATAGTGCTCACTCAAAACCACTTTCTTAATGGCAGGAAACCGTTTCTGCATCGTTGACCAAAAGGAAGCTATCTTGTCCGATGTAGTCTTTCGTCTCCACTCAAGCTTGTTCGAGGGCATGTTGGAGGCTGCAATGGCAGATATCATATGGAAATCACCACCCACCTCGAAATGGGATTTCAAATTGGTGAAAAGGACATCCAGTTGTTGCACATTTTCGGCGAACTGGGGGCAGTACAGATCTGGACCGAGGCAGCCGAACATATTCGTAAGCAAAAAGAAGTCGCATCGAAACCACACATCGGGCTGGGACCAGAAATATTTCTTGGCCTCGGATCGTAGTGCTGATGTTGTGTGTATGAGATGGAAAAGTGTTTGTGCATCGCAGAATTCCACAAGGCGGAATTGAATCTCAATGGGAAGTTGGCCGAAGCCAGAGAGGTTATCCAAGACATTGGCAGGTGGTGTAGACCTCGAGACGAAGTATTTGAAGGGTATGATGGGCTTGTCTCGCCAATCGTGGCATAGCTGCAGGTCCACGGCTTGTTCTCCTGACATGGTCGCTTTTGTCGTCGAGCTTGGGAAGACGCGTCGAGTATGGTTGAGGAGGTGGGAAGACGCGTCGGGGATGATTGAGGGGGTGGGAAGACGCGTCGGGGATGATTGAGGGGGTGGGAAGACGTGTCGGGGATGATTGAGGGGGTGGGAAGACGCGTTGGGGATGATTGATGAGATGAAAAGACGCGTCGGGGATGATTGATGAGATGAAAAGACGCGTTTGGGATGGTTTACAATATAATACATACCTAGTAAGGAAACACTTCACAAAGTTACGCTGCATGTTTCAGCCAGTCTTACCTCGTTACAACTGCTACCTAGCGCTATAACAACGAATGTTTCACCTTTGTCTTTTGATAGGTATGTTTCACGTTTGCCTTTTGATAGGTATGTTTCACGTTTGTCCCTCGATATATACGGCTTCCTTGCTATCTGCCGTGGCCGTGCTCTATCATCTGTCCACTGGGGTATAACTTCGGAAACTTCAGCGGGCTATACTATACCAAGAACAGCGACTCCACGGCATACAGCCCGAATGACTAACCCGTCCTTCGTCCATCTACTGTGTACGGAGGTTGGGGGTATACGGTACTCGGAGTACGAGCACTGTGTAAAGGCAGCCGGAGAAGCATCGCAGCCTGAGTCTTGTGGCTTGGCCTATTCTATGGCTGCGAGCCACTAGCCCACTACCAGTAAGCTCCAGACGCCATCACTCGGACACTAGCTCTAGCTCCGGTTCTAGTTCTAGTTCTAGCCAATGGAAAGTTCACGAGTCCTGAATTCGATTGTCCAATCTTCATGCCTCAAACGTCAACGTGCGGCTGGATTGTATCACAGCATCACAGCATCACCACGAAGAATGGGCAGCCCCTCCACGAAGAATGGGCTCCCCTCCACGGAGAATGGGCTCCCCTCCACGAAGAACGGGCTTCCCCTCTCCAGACTACCGAGTACAAAGACAATGCTCTGTCCGCCATGATCCCCATCGTACTCCATCTCTTCGCTTCCACCGACACGCCCGACACGGCCTTTGCAACGCCTGTTCTTCCTCACAACCCCCCTGAGCCGCTGCATGGCAGAGTGACAGAGTCCCTGACATTATTTGACGCCTTTGGGGGCTACGGTACCTCCGTACCCTTGGAATCGTCCCTATCTGGCGTCGAGCGGCTGAAGTCTGGCCTTCACATAAATTAATTTCATCCTCCTTCTGGATTAGCCACGACGAGGGCATATAAGCAGACCCATACCATACTTCGCCCAGACGGCTTTGTTTCCAAACAACTCTCGACTTCGAACCGAATCCTTCTCCCACCATTATTATTTCAATTCCTCGCTGTGCTCGATTCGACTTTTACGGCAGCAATCGAGTTTCCCAAAGTCCAAATCTTCAATTTTGCAACAATGAGATCCACAATCCTTAGCCTTTTCGCCCTCTCCACCCTCTCCGCCCTCGCGCTTGGCCTTCCCCAGTATCCACCTTTGAGATATCCAGGCGCTGATGAAAATCCTCTCCTCGCAGACCGAACTGCTCCTTCTGCCCCAAGCAAAACACCCTTGAACACTGTGGCACTTATGGCTGGCGCAGCTACCAGAGTCGTGGACAACCAACGGCCACTACATACAACAGTCCTCATGGCTATGGCGCTTTCTGTGCTCCCAGCTTCGCCATCCGTCACGGCAACAGCCTCATTGGCAGAGTACAAGGACGATTTATGAAGAGAGCTTCTG
Source organism: Venturia pyrina ICMP 11032 (assembly GCA_000738655.1). Taxonomy (NCBI): domain Eukaryota; kingdom Fungi; phylum Ascomycota; class Dothideomycetes; order Venturiales; family Venturiaceae; genus Venturia; species Venturia pyrina. The sequence goes on along the minus strand of JEMP01000025.1, from coordinate 1,448,625 downwards.
GATAAATCAATCCGAGAAATGACGCGTAATTGACATGTAATTGGGACATCGCCGAAGTAACTCGCATTAGGCATCATCTGATCCCGCTTGACTTCGTAAGAACTTCTTCTTCGTGTAGTAACATCAATCAGCTAACACTCCTTAGTCTCCCCTTTCCCGCTCTACCATCACAGCTCTCGCGCAGCAAACCATTTGCTACGCGTAGAAAGACTTTGTGCGCATGCACGAGCCGAACAAACAACCACGGCTCTTCCTACCACACCGTACAACGTACGAAAAGTCATGTCACACTCGAGAGAGCTCTGGACAATATCAGGCGTGCTGCCGGCGAGATAGGTATCCCCGCATTTTATGTAATCTTAGCCCTCAAAGACGCGTATTATTTGTTTATGCATCCATTCGAAGTAGAGTTGCGTCAGTAAGGGATCGGAAGATATGGCAGGGAATTAGTACTCTGACAGGCACTGGTACTTTTGTTTAGGAGATTGATCGGAACCATTTCTGGATGAGTGACATGGGTAGTGAATCAATTACTTGAAAGAATCCAGCAAGTTTTACATCTTCTATATTTGATTCGATTCCACTTGAAACATCCTTCCCAATCTACAACCTTTCCAGCAAGACCACGAGCATCCCAGTGCGCTCGCTCCAGACATGCTACTCCCAATACGACATCAAGACTTTCTGTATGTCCCATCATTTGCACCACAAACATGTAAACAAGACCACCTATCGTAGTGTTATTCTAGAATAGAAAGAATGGGACGCCAAGCTGGAAGACTCACCACGATGGTGAGAATGAAAAGAAGGCAGTCGTCAAAAGATACAGACAGCTCATCGCTCTGAATTGAAGTTACCGTACACCGAAAGAAGAGGCCCTCCCTATTCATCATTCTAGGGAAATCTTCCGAACAAGAAAGCAGTTGATAGCAAGTGGTATAACTCATGCCCAGACGCCGTACTTGAAAGCAAATCATGCAAAGTGAAATGCGGAAAGTGGTTGATAGGAGAGAAGAGAGAAATCCGCCCCTCCAAATCATTATCATCGTACATCCCAACGTGAAATTTTTCCCTCACCCGGCAGATGCTCACATATGGATACCTGTTCCTTTACTTTTGCACCTTGGTCCCATCCACAATAAATCACCAACCACCATACCTTCAACATATCGCCAATATGCCTTCCACTCTCTTCTGATTTCACCTCTTTGTCATAATCATGACCATCATTACCATCATGCGCATTTATGACCCCTTCAAAACGAGGATAGGCATGAACACGGGTATTTAAGCAGAAACGGTAATGAGCTTTTCTGGCGCTGAGTCGACCTTGTTCAACAATTCAAAGGGAGGACGTTTGACGATACCACCAGTAACAGGCAATTGACTACCCACACCAGTAAGGTACATGTCGACTTCACGAGCAGACTGGCGGCCTTCGTTGATACCCCTGAAGCGTTGTCAGCAAAAAACAATCGGAACCTCACATCAGAAAAGCGGCGAGAGAAAGAGGCGGACTTACCAAACGATCAAAGACTGGCCACGACGACAATCGCCAGCAGCAAACACACCGGGGATGTTTGTCGCGTACTTGCCTGGAGCAGTCTTGACATTCTTGCGCGCATCTTTCTCAACCTGGCCGCCGAGAATGCGATCCTCGGGTCCCAGGAAGCCCATGGACAGCAGGACCAAGTCAGCGGGGAAGAACTGCTCGGAGCCCTCGGCCTGCTTCATATCCCAGCCACCAGTGGACGACTTGGTCCATTCAACGCGAACCGTCTTGATGCCCTTGACCTTTCCGGTGCCGTCGTCTACAAATTCCTTGGACATGACACAGTACTCGCGAGGGTCCTTACCCATGTGAGTCTTGACTTCAGCATGGCCATAATCGACACGGTAAATACGAGGCCACTGTGGCCATGGATTGTCACCTGCACGTTCTGGGGGTGGCTGCGGCAAGAGCTCAAAGTTGGTGACAGATTTGGCACCGTGACGGACCGAAGTACCAATGCAATCATTACCAGTATCGCCACCACCGATAACTACAACATGCTTGTCCTTGGCGGAGATGTAGGTACCGTCGTCCAGGTTGGAGTCGAGGAGCGACTTGGTGTTCTTGTGCAAGAACTCCATGGCGAAGTGGACACCCTCAAGGCTACGGTTTGGAATTGGTAAGTCGCGAGCAACAGTTGCACCAGTTGCAATAACAACGGCGTCGTGCTCAGCCCGCAAAGAATCGAGAGTGATGTCTGCGTCACCAACGAAGACATTGTTCTTGAACTCGATACCCTCAGCAGCCATGAAGTCCACACGGCGCTGGACAACCTTCTTGTCAAGCTTCATGTTGGGGATTCCATACATGAGGAGACCACCGCATCGGTCAGAACGCTCAAGAACAGTGACAGAGTGGCCAGCCTTGTTCAACTGATCAGCACAGGCGAGACCAGCAGGTCCGGACCCAACGATGGCAACCTTCTTTCCACTGCGGTACTTTGGTGGAGATGGAATCATCCAGCCCATGTCGAAGCCCTTGTCGATGATAGCACACTCGACAGACTTGATTCCTACTGGGTCCTCATTAATGCCAAGAACGCAAGCTCCCTCGCAAGGAGCAGGGCAGACACGACCAGTGAATTCAGGAAAGTTATTGGTCATAAGTAGACGGTTCAGAGCATCGCGCCACGATCCCTGAAAGACCAACTCGTTCCACTTGGGAATGATGTTGGAGATTGGGCATCCAGTGTCTGACTGGCAGAAAGGAACACCGCAGTCCATGCATCGAGCGGTCTGGTACTTAAGTTCATCCTCGTTCAGGCGGTTGGATAATTCAGACCAATCGCGAGTTCGAGTCTTCGGGTTGCGGTACTTCTCCGAGCGACGCTGGTAGAGCATGAATCCTTTGGTCTTGTTGAGGACAAGAGCAGATCGCTTCTTGTTGGCTTTCTCGTCTCCAACGCTCTCCTCAATGTCGAGAAGGTCGCTCTTCTTGTTCTCCTTGGCTTCGTGCTCATGCTCCTTGGCCTTGGACTCCTCATCGAGCTTACGAACTGGGTTACCTGGAAGAAGTGGCAGTGAGTATGAGGCCTGCTTGGCTGCGGCCTCTTTGGCGGCTGTCTCCATCAAGACACGCTTGTAGTCGGTTGGCAGAACTTTGACAAATCGAGGTAATGCGCGGCTGAAGTCGAGAAGAATACGTGCCGCCAGTTCAGAGCCAGTGTAGTGATGGTGGTCCTCGATGAGTCCACGCACAAATGCGACCTCAATTGGGTCTTCAATACCAGAAAGCTCAACCATCTCCTGGTTAACCTTGCCCTCGAAATCATGGTGCATGTCGAGAACGTATGCAATACCACCGGACATACCGGCAGCAAAATTGCGTCCAGTCGAGCCAAGGATAAGTACACGTCCACCAGTCATGTACTCGCAACCATGGTCACCACATCCTTCAACAACAGCAGTGACACCAGAGTTTCGAACAGCAAAGCGTTCGGCAGCGACACCACGGAAGAAAGCAGATCCAGAAGTGGCTCCGTACAAACAAACATTACCAATCAGAATGTTCTCCTCTGCCTTGAAGACAGCAGTACGAGGTGGGTAGACGATCAGACGACCACCTGAGAGACCCTTTCCAACATAGTCATTGGCATCACCCTCAAGTTCAAGAGTGACACCCGGTGCAAGGAAGGCGCCGAAAGACTGGCCTGCAGATCCACGGATGTTGGCATGAATGGTGTCTGGAGGAAGACCAGTCTCGCCATAGCGTCGCGAGATCTGGTAAGAAAGAGTAGCGCCCAGAGCACGATCGGTGTTGCAGATGTCGCTCTCAATTCGGACTGGCAATCCCTTCTCAAGAGCAAGCTCAGACTCAGCGATGAGTTTGTTGTCGAGGCGGACGTGCAGCTTGTGGTCCTGTTTGCGCACGTTGTATGTGGCGACGCCTGGACGCAGAGTGTGTGCTGGGGTAAGAATCAAGGACAAGTCAATGTTCTCGGTCTTTGGAGTACGCAGATCATCGCGCATACGAAGGACCTCTGATCGACCCACCATCTCGTTGACGGTGCGGAAACCGAGCTTGGCCATGATAGCTCGGAGCTCGTTTGAAATGTAGTAGAAAAAGTTGATGACTTGTTCGGGAGTACCCTTAAACTTCTCACGGAGTAATGGATCCTGAGTGGCAATACCGACTGGGCAGGTATTCAAGTGGCCTGAAATGTGTCAGTTGAGAAGAAACGAGGGGTTTGGGTTGAGACTTACACTTTCTCATCATTATACATCCCATAGCAATAAGAGGAGTGGTAGCAAAACCAAACTCTTCAGCACCAAGCAGACAGGCAATAGCGACATCACGGCCAGTTCTGATCTGACCATCAGTCTGCACGATGACACGACCACGGAGATCGTTCAGAACTAGAGTCTGATGAGTCTCCGCGAGACCGAGCTCCCATGGAAGACCGGCGTATTTGATACCAGTCCATCGCGAAGCACCGGTTCCACCATCATGCCCAGAAATCAAGATGTGGTCGGCCTTGGCTTTTGCTACACCGGATGCGACGATACCGACACCAGTCTCAGAGACGAGCTTGACAGAGACACGAGCGCGAGGATTCGAACACTTGAGATCGTAAATCAACTGCTTAAGATCCTCAATGGAGTAGATGTCGTGGTGTGGTGGCGGTGAGATAAGACCAACACCAGGGGTAGAGTGGCGAGTCTTCGCAATGGACTCAGACACCTTGTGGCCAGGAAGCTCACCTCCCTCACCAGGCTTAGCACCTTGAGCCATCTTGATCTGAAGCTCATCAGCATCAGCAAGGTAGTTGCTGGTAACACCGAAACGGCCCGAGGCAATCTGTTTGATAGCAGAACGCATAGTATCGCCGTTCGTCATAACGGTAGATCGTTCAGCGTCCTCACCACCTTCTCCGGTGTTGGACTTGCCACCAAGACGGTTCATGGCGACGGCAAGAGTGGAGTGTGCCTCCATAGAAATGGATCCGTATGACATGGCTCCAGTGACGAAACGGCGAACGATTTCAGTCCATGGCTCAACCTGATCGATGGGAACTTCGGCACGCTGCTCGAAATCAAAGTCTAGAAGACCGCGCAATGTGCAATTTTTGATCTGCTCGTATTCGGCCTTGGAGTAAGCCTCGTAAGACTTATCGTTCTTGGATCGGACGGCATCCTGGATGTTGGCAATGGATGTTGGATCATTGATATGCGGTTCACCGCCATCACGCCAATGGTACTCGCCAGTCTCTACAAGACCTGGGATCTCGACAATGCTTCTAGTTGGAAAACCCTTCTCGTGCAAAGCAAAGGCGTCCTGAGCAATAAGATCGAAAGTCATACCCTTGATACGAGATGCAGTTCCGGTGAAGCAGCGATCGACGACGGTGTCATCAATACCGAGAGCCTCGAAAATCTGGGCACCTTTGTAACTCTGGATAGTAGAGATACCCATCTTGGACATGACCTTCAAAATGCCACCATCGCAAGAGTGCTTATAATTGTCGATGAGCTCCTGGTCCGTCTTTTGCTTGCGGATCAACTTCTCACGGTTCATCTTCATGATACACTCCATGGCCAGGTATGGGCAAATAGCGTCAGCTCCATATCCTACCAAGACGCACATATGGTGCACTTCACGAGCCTCGCCAGTCTCAACAACGAGAGCAGCCTGTGCTCGCCATCGGTTGCGGACAAGATGATGATGTACCATACCAGTGGCAAGAAGTGTAGAAACTGGGACGCGCTCAGCGGATGTGGCACGGTCAGACAAGACGAGGACGCTGAAGGACTGCTCGATGGCGCCTGTCACTTCATCACAGATACGATCGAGTGCGTCTAGGTATCCTTGGATGCCCTCGCTCTTTGGGAAGGTGATGTCAATTGTCTTGACGCTCCACGATGGGTAAAGCTGATCAATAGAGAGAAGAGCCTTGAACTCCTCCAATGACAAGACTGGAGATGGAAGTAGGAGACGGTGGCACTGGGTCTCGTCCATCTCCAGCAAATTACCCTGAGGTCCTACGTATGCTTCAAGAGACATGACAACTGCCTCACGAATTGGATCGATCGGAGGGTTTGTCACCTGAGCGAACAGTTGACGGAAATACTCGAAGAGAAGGCGTGGCTGTTGAGCAAGGCAAGCAAGTGGAGCATCATTACCCATGGATCCAAGAGCTTCCTTGGAATCCGCGGCCATAGGACCAAGCAGCAAACTGACCTGCTCCAGTGAGTACCCAAATGCTTTCAATCGAGGATCTTCTTGAAGCTTGGTGTCGGTAAGAACGTGCGTCAGGTCGAGCCCCTTCTCTGCGAGACCCGAGTGGACACCTGGCATGGTTATCAAGTGTTTCTCAATCCATGCGCGGAAGTTGTGACGGCCGGAAACAGTGTTCTTGAGCTCAGAGTCGTCGACAATGCGACCTGCAACGGTGTCGACGAGCAGCATACGGCCAGGCTGAAGACGACCCTTTTGAACCACTCGCTCAGGGTCGATCTGGATTGTACCGACTTCTGAAGCGCAGACAATGCGGTCGTCATCGGTAACGTAGTAACGGCAAGGTCGGAGACCATTTCGATCAAGGTTGGCACCGCAGTATCGTCCGTCGGAGAATGTGAATAAAGCCGGTCCATCCCAAGGCTCCATCATGCAGCCAGCCCATTCGTAGAAAGCCTGCTTGGCGGGGTCCATAGATCGGTTGCCCTGCCATGCCTCTGGAACCATCAGCATAACTGCTTCCGGCAAGGAGAGAACGCCATTGATGGTGAGCAACTCGAGAACATTGTCAAAGGCTGCGGAATCGGAACCTCCGTCTTCAATGATTGGGTACAAGGACTCCAGGTCGTCGCCAAACAGCTCTGACTTCAGTACACCCTCGCGAGCTCTCATCCAGTTCTTGTTGCCGCGCAACGTGTTAATTTCACCGTTGTGAGCTGCCCACCGAAGAGGTTGTGCACGATCCCAAGAGGGAAACGTGTTGGTCGAGAAACGACTGTGAACCAAAGCAAAGTGGGCCTCGTAATCAACCGCCACCAAATCATGATAGTATTCATAGACCTGGGATGGCGAGAGCTGGCCTTTATAAACCATGTTCTTGTTGCTCAGAGAGCACAGGTAGAACCAATTGTGAAGACCGATTACATGGGTTGATCGCTTTCGCAGCATGTACAATTGCTTCTCGAAATGAGCCTCGTTGAACTCATCGTCAAAGGATGCCTTGGGCTCGTTCGCGTCACCATATGCAGACCTAAGTACAACAAACGGCTGCAGTATTATCGGCTCGCGAGATTTGGCAGCAGGACCTAGCAGAGTAGAGTCGCGTGGGACCTCTCGCCAACCTAGCACCCTCAAGTCAAGCTTCTCTGCAACCTCCTCGAATGTGTTTATGGTTTCCTTCAGCACGCTCTCATCTGGCTTGAAGAACAGGTTACCCGCGGCGTATTTTCCCATTGCTGGAAGCTTGATGTTCTGCTCGCGTTCGAAGTTCTTCTGGAAGAATTTGTGTGGGATGGATGTCATGACACCTGCTCCGTCGCCGTCTCTGGCGTCTGAACCAACGGCACCCCGATGGGTCATGTTGCACAGAAGACCCCGTGCTGTGCATTGTGTTAGTCGTGTTTGGGGCATGCCTGCCTGCTAGGCAACGTGGGACCTACCATCCGTAACAATCTTGTGGCTCGCGACACCCTTGATATGGCTGTCGCTTGTTAGCAACTACGACCGCCAGTCTAGTGATTCCACTTACGCAGCGAAACCAACACCACAGGCGTCCTTCTCCAATGATGGGTCATAGAGACCTTGCTTCAAGGGGAGAGCACCAGCCCATGACTTATTGTCTGGTGTGTCCTGGTAAGGGAACACGCTATAGGACTGCTCCTCCTCCCCATTGTCAATCTCGTGAACTTTTGTATCTTCGACGAAGGAAACCTTGCCCATGCTTTCGGCTCAGGCGGCCGATGGGGGTGGTCGGGTGGAAGTGGTTTTCGGGGGAGGGATTGATAGCGGGGCGACCTTTGTCGTGGCTCTACGCTGCTGGAAAGACTGTCGGCAGAGGATGTCAGTTGTTTGAGACTATTTCACTATCTCGGATGTAGAGACAGTCTGATTACAGGTATAGTGTGGTTCTTCGGAGAGTGTTTGTCATAGGTGGCGGGATTTGGGTCGATGAAGCTATACGCTCAAAAGTTTTGAGAGGGGCAGCGGATCATGGCTTTTCTCCACGGCAAACCAGGGACAGTGCTTTCAAATGTCAAAGCTAGCCACGCCAACGGCGAATCTTCTTCCCAAAGAGAGAGTCCACAAATGCGTCTTGACAAGCTGGGTCCAATGATCTTCTGACTGTCGTGGTCAATCGTTCGATCAGTCGAGATGATGTCGAGCAGGCCCAGGTTGTGCCGGCAGAGGAGAAGATAAGATGGGGGTTTTCTGGACTTGGACGAATCACACTGGTCCAATTGCAATGCCCGAGTCTCGAATGGGGAAGCAGGTACTCACAGTTGCTGGGTTGGGATTCGACGAGGGAGTCGATTGTAGTGGCTGTAGGAGGGGTGGACGAGTTGTCTGTTGTTTTGGAAGAGAGCGAAGCAGCGACTCGATGTGTAGGGAAGAAGTGGGAAAGGCCAAAGGTGGGAGGGTTTTGATCGGATTTGAACCACGCAAACTGTCTACAGTACTCCGTACGAGCATGCATCCCCACCTCTCCGCTAGCCTTGCATCTGGCTTTGCAAACATGCTTGAGCTGTCAATATTGGATCTTGACTAGGTTCGAGGGCCTAGCTTGTCTCCAAACCGTCGGTTGCTTCTTTTTTGCAGGTCCCTCAGGAAGGCAAAATAGGCTTGTCTACATGGTGGTCGGCCTCGTCATCCTGCTTGCTCATCCGACCTCCTATCAGTACTTCTCGATCTTCACTCTGTCTGCTTCGCTTCCGGCTATACTGTGCCACAAGGGGAGATAGAGAGAGTGCCATTGTTTTCCGCGGCTGTATGTTTGCCAATTCGTTCTGCAGCACTTTGCAAACATCTACTCCGTACTCTATCTCGGTGCGTACATAGTAAGGGAAAAATATGGGCAACGTGGGGTTTTGCATCCCTGCTGCATACTCGATCTGCCTAGGGACTCGCCGAAACGTGCGACTGAGAATTACATGCTCTCCAATTCGCTGGAGAGCGCCTTCGATGCATGGATTGTCAAGCCGTGCATTGCGGCAAGCCTTACGCCAACAAGGCCGCCGCCCAAGGGTGCATGCAAACGATTGGTAGACGACTAAAACTGCGAGCAATTCTGAGTGGTCATCCACCAAGCAGCCTCTTATCAAGGATGACCACCGTTTTGATACCACAGTAGATATTTGTCTGTCACCAGACAGATGGCATGCATGCTCTCCCCATAATAACAGTCCTCCGTACTCTACTGTGAATTGTTGTCACAACCTCGGATGGTCCACCGGTAAAAGTGCTGCTGTTTCTCAGCACGACTTGTGAAGATGCTTATTTATACCACAGTATGCATGCAAATTGTATCTTTCCTTCCGCACTGTATCCAATATTCCGCCCCTCACCACCACCTTTCTTTTAGTTCTACCGATGTGCTGAAGCAGCGGCTACCACTGGTCGCTGCGATCTACAAAGTCATGAGTCACTGACGCTTAGGAAAGGGCAAGTCAAATTTCCATCTCGCTCCCAGATAAAATGCGGACAGCACCATCGCATCTCCGATCTCGCAGTACTCCAAAAATCTTCCAGCCATCTTTCCGGTTCATTTTCGTGGTCCGGGTTCTGGAGCGGAAGACGCTCTAGTAATGCTCGGCTAACCACCCGACAGGATATTTTTGCCTTTCTGTTTGTCACCAGAATTCGAGTGAAGAAATGAAAGCGATGTGCGTTGCCGCGTCAAGAACGACCTGGCCGCCACCTCACTCGGAACCTGAGGGCACTGAGCGGATCAAGCCACTGTCGCAGCTAGTTGTGACGTTCTCGACGTGTCGTTGCTATCTAGTAAGTACATTATTGAGATGAGCTATTGAGTTTGCCTGATGGAGACATCGGACCGTGGGACATTTTCACGAGATAAGGTGTTGTTCACCGCCAGTAATCTGTATTTGATGAAGATGGTGGTGGTGGTGGTGCCAACTGGCACGGCGCACCAGATTAGAACTCCTTTTCTTGGCAGGCGAGGCCGGGACAGCGCACAAAAGGCTGAGCCTCTCGGAGATGGTCTGTCACGACTTCGGCCTGATTCTTCGGGACTTGGGTACTCGAATCTGCGGAACCCAAACCCCGCGACGAACATCTGATGTCTGGCACAGAACCTTCGGTTGTTGGACTCGTTTGCTGATCAAACACTTCCCTGGAACCGGAACCAAGGACACACTTCGATACGTACCACAGTACGCACCTCCGCTGGCATCACGGGTCCCATTCACGACTGCGGGGACGTAAGCTTACGCCAGGTGGACACACAAGACCACGCTGCCCAAGGACGAAAGTGTGGAGAGGAGTGCTTGGAGTTCATAATTTGCGTCTTCGCAGAAACGGAATCAATCGACTCGGCAGTCGTCGTCAAAGTACACCACGCCTTCTTTCCATGTCCTCTTTTTAACAACCGAAATTGTTGTCATTTTCAATACGCGATTGACATCGCACCTGATTTGAGGGACTCTGCCTCGACGTATCTCTTCGGCTCAGAAACGACTGAAGCCAATCTTTCCATGACGAGGTGATGTATGCCCTGGTTTGTCCTGGCGAGCTCGAATCCCAGGCTTCTGATCCTTGGAGAAGACCACGGCATGTACCACAGTAGGTCAAGAATGTTGATCACGGCACATGTAAGTAACCCACTATGGTCCACGGTGCAAATAGTGAAGGGTAAAGACGATCGATATACTCACGATTGCGACATGTTCCTCCGTGTATACTCCGCAAGGAAAGTACGATTGTCAAAAGCTTCAAACTGTAACTCTCTTCTATTACCTACCTTCTATCTCTTTGTACAGCACTTTTGTTTCAACTAGATACTGTCAATCTTGTAGCCTCCAAACTCATGACCATTGTCAACAAGTGTATTTGGACGTGCTGGGGTCATCAAAATATGTGTTAGAGTACCAAAATCCATCGGCATCCAGTTGTAAAAGACGGTCTCGGTCTTACTCTAAGATCCCTAGGTACTAGTATTCCAGCGAGGGTCTGTAGAAGGAACTATAGCGGAACAATATTTCAATTCCTCCTGTGCCCTGTAGTTCTTCAACCAACATCACCAAGAGTAGTAAAACGAAGTCAATCGGAAATTGAATTCGTCTTTCCTAACGGTTCGTAGAAGTCATCAGGAGAAAGTCACACCCGGCACAGACCCTCAAAGCCCTTGCGACAACGCGATTTTTTATGCTGCACACTCATTATATTGTCATTTCATTCTCCACGTCAGCAGCACCCTCTCCAAACCCCGATCACTTTTGAGGGTTCAGAGAGAAACCCGCAACCATGACATGACACAAAGTCAATAATACTTCCCCGCCAGCCATTCGAAGAGAATTCACTCACAAGTATCCGAACAATCCAGTTTTGACGAAACCCGCTATACCCAACGCTAACGCCATCAATTCTTCTCGTCCAAACCAACACCCATCATGACCAAATCGCTCAAATTTATTGCAATGTTCTGTTGAGCCGGGTAACGCCTGCACACAGAGAAGAGTAGTTGGGGTCTAGTAGCACAGATTTCAAACGTCACCACATGTTGTTTCCATCAGGATTCCGAAAAGAATATCACACATACCAAAATCTCAGTATCATGAAGACCAGCGTACAGAGCGTGTATATTGACTTAATATCTGAAACAGATGATCAGCCAAACGTCCAACAAGTGGCAGGCTCTAGCTTTCCACCGAGTGTAATCGATTTCGTCTCACGATCCTGTCGTGGAAGGGCCAAGAGTCGATGACCCGGCAGTTCGTTCAAGAGCAAATACGAAAGTAAGAGGGTTTACGAGTTGGAAAGATAGGATAATGTAGCATATGCTAGATGTTGATCGTGGTCACATCGGCCGGGTGCCGAAAATCAGAGTCGAGGCTACCCAGCCGTTGAAAATGAGAATGGTGTACATAATATCAAGCCCCAAAACTGACATGCGCTTCGCCCTTCATTCTACGGAATTGAAGAGAGAAAAAGTGTCACGGGTGAATGCGATGAAGGAGTCTTCTATTATCTTCATGGGTCCCTAATTGAGTTCTTACGATGACTTTTGCCGCCCAGCGCCCAAACACCAGAACATGCTTCGGCGTTCAAGCAGCATCTTCATCGACATTGTATGCATCCATATCCATGTGTATGCGGGCGCGCCAACACTAACGTTCGCGCGAAGGTGGGGTGGTGAGTGTGGTGTGGGATCTGTTTGGTAGCTTGAATTAGCCAACTGTACCGCAAGGAGTATTTGCGATGGAGGAAAGGCAGCGCATACCCTCAACCCTCCATTTCCTCATCCGGAGCCTCGAAATCGTCATCCTCGTCCTCCTCATCCTCGTCGAGATCCTTTGTGTTCTCAGCGGCCTTAGCAAAGTCAATGACCTTGCCGCGAGTGCGCCGGCCACCAGTGATGATGTTGTCGGTGTCTATCTCCTCCATGTTGTCGTCGTCGGCCTCCTCGACTGCGCAAACCGTTAGCTGTATTCGTACATGGCCCAAGTGGAGTTCTGCGCATGTTTACCTTCAGCCTGAGAGACGTATTAGCATTGCGGGTTGGGCGGTCGATTGAAAGGTGAACTCACAGTCTCTTCTGGTTCAGACTCTCCCTCGGATTGAGACTCCTCCTCGTCGCCCATGCTGACATCTTCGGCCTTGCCCTTGCCCTTGTCAGCAGGTGCTTTTGAAGAAGTAGTCTGTTGCTCAACCTTGTTCTCAGCTGGAGCAGACATGATTGCGTGTGTGAAAGCGATTTGCGAGACGGATTCGTATGTGGCAGAGGAATTGGGGGGCTTTTAAGAGGAAGTGTGAATTTGGTTGTGTGTGTTTGTTTCTTGATTGTGTTGATTGTAGGCAAAGGAGTTTGAGGGGAGGAACCCAGAGTCTAGGTACCTAGCCCCTAGAATAAGGCTAATTTGCTGCCGTTTTGTCGCGTCGCGTCCAAAATGTCGCGTCCAAATCCACTTCGCTCACTCAGATCCCACCATCTCACAAACACTACAATGGCCCCTAGAATCAGAGGTCGTCCAGCGCGTAGGACCATATCATCTCTTCTCTATTGCATGCTCTAACAGTCGCAGATACTCCGGGCCCAACCTACCTCAGTTATACTCCAGACGGCACCAAACTCATTACTGTTGGACTGAACAATGCTATACGTGTGTTCCATACTGGATCTGATGCTGAGCCTACCACAATCGACAATTGCCAGGACTCGAATACCGCCGTCGCCGCAGCTGTACGGTAGTCATCTTTGTCCTCCGCGCGCAAGCTGACCCTCTGTAGAACGATTTCTTCATTACTGGCTGCGAAGATGGCACGGTATGCAAATACTCTTTGGAAACGAATACCCTCGAAGAAGTCCTCACGCGATGCACACTACCCATTCGAGATGTTGCACTTTCGCCAGATGGAGACTGGGTAGCAGTCGCCAGCGAGTATGTCAAGAGATTCCGCCCGAATCGTCCAAGGGCTAATTGATGTAGTGAACTTCTCGTCAAAGTGGTGAACACCAAAGATATGAGCAAGGTTTTATACCTCAGAGATCAACCTCGAGCTGCCAAGCACGTCACATTTGACAAAAACGGCACATTCCTCTCAGTTTCCTGCACTGATGGCATAATATATGTGTACTCGCTAAGCTCTGAAGAGCCGACGATGATCAAGAAAGTGAGCGGTGTAATCAAGAGTCTGGAGACAGAGGCAGAAGCAAGTTCGGAGGTTGTCTGGCATCCAGACGGTCGCGCTTTTGCTGCTCCTACTGGCTTAAAAGAAATGCAGGTCATGTCTGTCTCGGACTGGGAGAAGCAAAGATCTTTCAAAGGGCAACATACTGCAGACATCAGCGCTGCGGCTTGGTCTCCTAACGGAGCCTTGATTGCAACGACGAGCATAGACCGCAAATTGGTTCTCTGGGACTCAAGGACCCAGATGGTTGTCAAGTCATTTGAGGACGTCCGAGCCACAATTTTGGCTATGTCATGGCATCCAAAGGAGAACATCCTGTCTTACACCAACAATGACGGGGAGCTTTACATTCACGAGGACTTCGTTCCAGACGATAAGGAGTCAATGCTTTCACTGGGCCTTCAAGCAGCACCATTTATTCATGATCCTCTGTCCGAGACCTCGGGAAATGCTCAACGACTGGGCCAAAATGGATTGAAGAATGGCCTACCTTCACGACATGCCCGCCGGGGCACTCCTGATTCTTTGGATGAGATCATGGGTGATGATGGATTGTCCGATGTTGCAGATGATTTCGTGGTGGACGATGATGGCGAAGGTTATGCCGATATCAACTTGAACGGGAAACGTACAAACGGACATCTCAATGATTTTGCTACTCCACTCAAGAAACGTTCTCACGGTACATGGCAACCAGAGATTCACGACTCTTTCCAGCCTGGAAGCACTCCCTGGAGAGCCAATCGAAGATACCTTTGCCTTAATCTGACAGGTTTTGTTTGGACCGTAAACCAAGAAACTCACAACACAGTCACAGTCGAATTCTATGACCGTGAATTCCACCGCGACTTTCACTTTACAGATCCTCTACTCTACGACAAGGCCTGTCTCAATGAAAACGGCACGCTTTTCTCCTGCCAACCAAAAGGCGACACCCCGGCCCAACTATTCTACCGACCGCACGAAACTTGGACAGCAAGAACGGAATGGAGGACACCCTTGCCAACGGGTGAAACGATAACTTCAATCGCTCTTTCCGAATCATACATTGTCGCTACCACGTCGGCGAATTATGTGAGGATATATACGCTCTTCGGCGTTCCATTTCGCGTCTACCGACAGAAATCAAGTCCGGCGGTGACGTGTGCTGCCTGGAGGGACTATGTCCTTACAGTTGGCAATGGGTCAGTCGGTGGTGATGGACGAGCACAACTCATTTACACACTCGAAAACGTCAAACGCGATGAAATCTGCCAATCAGAAGACATTCTTGCGCTACCACCGAACGTAGACCTCCAAACGATATTTTTCTCATCAACTGGAGATCCATGTATCTACGATTCCACCGGCGTCCTTTTAGTCCTCGTCCATTGGCGCAGCCAAGGTCAAGCAAAATGGGTCCCCCTCCTCGACACAAAACAACTCTCCCGTCTTGCCTCGGGCAAAAAGGAGGAAACGTATTGGCCTGTTGCTGTCGCGGAAGAAAAGTTCCATTGCATCATCTTGAAGGGAGGGGATAGATATCCCTATTTCCCTCGTCCATTACTAACGGATTTTGAATTCAAGATGCCGCTTTCTGATCCCCCGGCACACAAAGATGGCGATGACGATGATATTTCAGCAGCGGATGAAACGAAGACTCTCGAACAAACATATATGCTTACTTCGACCCTTCTTTCACTGCACACCGATCTCCTGGATGCTACACACGCCACACCTTCTCAACGTCAAGCCCTAGCAAAACGTGAACTTGACGTTGATAAGAGTTTGCTGCAATTATTGGCCTCTGAGTGTCGGGAGGGTGAGGAGAGGGGGATGAGGGCGCTGGAGGTTGTAGGGCTGATGAGAGATTCTAGTGGAAGAATGTTGGAGGCTGCTAGGAAGGTTGCAGGACGGTATGGGAGGACTGCGCTTGGAGAGAAGATTGGGGAGATGGCTGAGAGAAGGCTGGTTGGTTTGGAAGGAGGCGATGATGAGTTCTAGGTTTGTTACATGATTGGAGGCATTGTGATTCGACTGAACTCGGTGGGTGTGCAAAGGATGTAAATGACATGGCTGTCTGAATGTGGCGTTTGACATGTTTTTGGGTATGGTGTTGTTGGATTGTGAGGGATTGAGTGATGTATAGCGCAGCTAATGAGACGAGTCGGCGTTCTATTTCGATTTTTCGATCTCTTCCCAATTCTTTCCATTCATGCTGTCTGATATTGGATTCTGCGGACTCTGAGAAAGGCCAAATCGACAGAATCTTGGGAAGGAAAATTCGCTTCTTCAGTTTCGTTATTTAGGGAGTGCTCAGACGTTTCGTACCAAATAGTCTGCAAACCTAGCCATCACTTTACTGAATATCGTCTCTGAAGGATACGATTGATGACCGTTCTTGTATTCTGCTCTCCGCTCAAACTTTGTTCGACTTCGCGGCTGCTTTTGACCGATGAAGTGATGTTGGTCACCGCAAGAGAAAATGATACAAGATGCAGATACACAATTTGTCCCAACAGCAATGTGGTTGCATGTTGTATTCTCTCAAATTCGTACCTTAATTTGGAGCCCAATGTTGATACACGCTGTTTGCTCGGCCTCAGAGCCTAACAACGCCATGCAAAACCATATATCGTAGTTCTCAGCATACATCAAAGTTCTCACTCGGCAGCCTCGAAGTCCAGTGATGCCCTAGATACTCATGTCAAGAGCTCAACAATTAGGACTGCACCGTAACATCTGTGTCTCACAAGCTGTCACATGCAAAACTTATCGACCAGCGCTTTTGCCTTGATGCCTCATCTTGAACTTCCTGAATGTGGCTTCACCGCTGTCCCCCATGGGCCTTGCACCCATGCTTCCAGTATGTGCAGTGCTCTTGGGAGCAACGGTATAAGTTCCAAGACCACCTTCGATACGTGCGCGATTCGACATGGACGGTGTTGCCATTGCACGATCGCGTGCTGCTTGCTGCGCTGCGTTGAGGGTTGTGGTACGGACTGGCAGGGTACTTCTAGAGAACATCACATTAGCAGATGTTCGACTGGTTGGCTAGCATCAACATACGCATTGTTGTTAGCGAGGTCACGATTCTTGTAGTCACCGGAGCGCTTCAGGACAAGTCTCAGCCAGTCAGCCATCAGGCGGTCTGCCTGCCGCTTGATAGTGATCTCAGGTCGCTTGCTCTTGGTGTAAAAATACACCACTTTGCCAATTCCACTAGCAACAAGACTGTCTTTGTTAATGGGTAGCTTTCCCAGTGCAGCAAAGAGGTCTTTTTGGATGTTGTAGGCGGGAAGAGATCCATCATTCAAGGGTTCCAGGAAAAATCGCACGGCTTCGAGCAAATTGTGTTCTGGGTCGACAAGTTGCGATTGCATTGTGTTGCTGTTCAGGAGGGACGTCACCTGGGGCAGGAGCTTCAATTTCTCCATGGCTGGTTGGCCATTTTCGCGGGCCACGGTGTCTGCTTGAGCAGCTCGGGTCATGGCATCACGCATGGTTTCAATCTTGGTGTCGGCATCGTCTTCAAGACTTCGGCCATCAGCCTTTTTCTTTCTCCGTTGGTTTGGATTCTTGAGAGCGTCATCCATGAGCTTGTCGAGAGCTCTACGGCGGCCTGTTCTCAGTCAGTACTTGCTCGTCGGCCACAAGGACGTTGTGCCACACACGCTCTTCTGGCGTTAAAGTCGACTCATCGATGTCTTCTGGGACTTTCTTCGACCTCGGTCTGCCCTCGCCATCTCGTTTCCTGCTCCGCTTCCCGCTGACCTCCTCGCCGCCGCTGAAGTTTTCACTACCTTCGCGTCTGCGTCTGGACTTCTTTGGTCTATCCCGCTTCTTCTCCTTCCTCTTCTTCTTACGCGCTTCTTCGATCTCTGCTTCAGTACGCTTGCGCTTGTGAACTCCCAGTAACGCCACATTCGAGTCGTCGACAGCAATCTGTTCTCGCTCTTCCAAGGCAAGCGCATCGGCATCGAACTCGTCGAACTGGGCCTCGTCCACGTCGGACAAGTCATCGGAGTCGTCATCGTGGTTGTCGTTATTGACCTCGTTCTCAGCGGTGACCTCCATATCTTGGTCGGGGAATGCAGCTGGCGGGTTGTTGACATGCTCTTCTTCGATCTCAGGCGCAAGAGGGTCGCCAGGGTCGTTCCCGGCTGCTGGCATTGGAGAGTTGGTCGCAGAGTTGTCGGGAACGGGTAAGTCTTCCATGGTGGATTGGAGTGTGGTGAAGATGTGGAGGAATAGGAGGTATTGGAAGTTGTTAGAGGTGTAGATGCTTGCGAGTCGGGAATACCTCCTAGTTGTACTGTCGGAGGTGTTGGCCTTGGCCTTGGCGTGAGGCCCTTTGATGCATCCAAAATAGTTGGAGGTGAACAAGCACTCTCAACTGCAACAACAAGACCACAAACCCGCCGAATTTCAACCAGCCAAAATGTTCGGTCCTCGTAAGCTTCAAATATCTGTGTCGCTGGTTACGGAATCAAATGCTAACATTGAGTAGCATCACAGTCCCCAGCCGAAGTCAAGGTTCGATCAGATACTCAAGATGCAGATACAACGAGCGCAAGTTAACAGTCAAACGCCAGGCCGCCGAGGAAGTTGCTACTCAAACCGTCTATGGCACACTTGCATCATGTGTGGTTCTCTACTTGTGTACGCCGCAATACCAATGAACGCATCGACACGGCTAATGAGATGCGCAGCGCCCTTCGTTGTCGACTACGTCAAATCATTGGTATAAACGAGGAAACCGAGCAGGAAATTCCATGAGTTTGGACATGTGCGATAATTGGAAGAGATGACGACGTGTACGATAAGAGCATGTGCATAGTCAGCGTAAGCCGGGCTCAAAATCATGAGGACGGTGGAGCATTGCATAGACTTCACTCAAAGAATGAATGGAAAACGAAATGAACAAATCAATCCCCGCGTTCGCAGACGGCGTGTGCAGTATCGCGATTCGAAGCGACTGGTGGATAGGGAATTGTTTTGGCTCCAGACGTGGTAACTAGACCAGCGAGCCGACAGCACAAACGACGTGGACTCTGACGAGGCTCTACTAAGCAGGCTGGCAGTTTTCATTTAGAACATTGCCATAAATTCATCAATACCGATGCGTCGTTGGACACTGTGTTCAAACAGGCCTTTGGAGAGGGTGGAAAATCGGCTTCAATCCACCCACTTTCCACTGTCGCTCTGTCAAAGCCCCGCCATGTTACAATGTACGCCAGAAAAGTATCCGAGCGAATTCGCCATCCAAGCGATAGTTTGAATTGTCTCGACAAATAATTGCGTGCCCCTGACCTCCTCTCCCAATCCATATCAATCAGATCTAGATTCCCGCAACATTGCCAGCTCACGATAACATTCACGACCGAAATGCAAGATCCACATTCTCTATCAAAACCAGTTGATAGCAAAATGTCTACTACCTTTTCCGACTACAGCAAATCTAAATTTGCTTCCGCGCTTCAACAATTGGATAGCCTCGCCAAGGATGTCTTGGACCCCAAGGCGCAATTGACACTCCAAGAAGTTCGCACGTCAATTTCCTTTACGAAACTTAGCAGCGAGAGCTCGGAAATTAGCCTCCCTCTGTCTCCGGTCTCATTGCAAGATCTGTATAACGATGTCGAAAGGAATTTGAACGCCCAAAAGCTTGCCAGAAAGATCGATAGGACTATCTTAAAGTTCGACTTTACGAAAGAGACTTTCTATTCCACTTCAAGTAGGACAGATACTCAAGGAATGGCATGCGCCCGAGATACGGACGAACTGGCGCATGCGCAAGAAGTGCAAGAAGTGGCACATGCCGCAATTGCTCAATGGACCATTGCCCTGTACGAGAGCCTGTCTTTTAACGATTTTGCGCTTTCAAACGGCCAGCTTGCAAGCCAATTGCCCGGACTGAGAACTTTGAGGAACGTCTGTGCTCATAGTTACTGCGTACGGCAACCAGCTATATACAACTGTGATATCTATAATGCAGCCACGCATTGGAAAGTTGTATCGAGAATGTGTCTATTGTTGGCTTTGCTGGAGCATAATTTCTGCCGTTACGTGGAGATGCTCCCAGCGGCCTTCAGGAGAGAGATGGAGAGCTGGAAAACTGAATGGAGAATCGAACAAGAGGAGGAAGAGAAAAGAAGGGCCGTAGCGAAGGAGAATGCACTATACAGTCAGGAGCAATTGGACAAAGACCGAGATCAAGAGATGGCAGTGGGTTGGAGGACTAGCTCATCTTACATGACCACCTCTGGAAACGGAAAGTCTGAGTGGGATCCTCCTATTGTGCTTGTGAAAAAGAAGTTAACACTTGGCACTTTCATTGAAAAGGTCTTCGGCGGTAGATTTCAGAGGCAATGTAGGCCTTGGTGAATGACTTTATTTTTCATAAAATCATGTTTATACACTCAACATCTACCCAGCGGATCTGTCAGTTTTGAGATCCATCTCCATCGCCTTTGGATGATACGAGTCGCATTCAAAAAGCACTTCTTGGACTAGGAATCGATATAGATCATTTTCTGGAGGATTAGAGAATGGAGTTTGCTGGAAAGTTAGCGGTATCAATCTAAATTTAGTTCAAATAGGCTTATCCCAAAAACTAAAATAGGCCTATTCCAAGGTTTGAATTCACGGATGTGTGATATGTTATTTTTTGGCAGAGGTTTCAGAATTCGCCGCGATGACCAACTCGGATAGCATACTGGAAATGGCGTCGTTGAATGCAGACTTGCATCTCTCGTATCAGATTCTGATGATTACCCATGTCGAGTGGCTGCTAAACTTGCTTGTTTCCGACTGTCGAGTAGATGCTATGCTGTAACGCTCATCCAAGATTGGCTGTATGGGTTGCGCTAAGATTTGCAGAGTTAGCACAAAGGACATCTCTCGAGATAAGTTTAACATTTGAGTTTCTGAGGAACCCTGTGGTCTCACCGTCGCAGCAGACAGTATCAAAATTCCACTGCCTCAAATCAGCCCCATGCCACAACCTGTGGGCCGCAGCCAATCAAAAAAGCGAGATGAGAGGGATAATTCCACCGCTGTTCGAATAGTATCCATTCGCTTTACGTGAATATCTCAATCTACAATCGTATTGCTGATGCTTCCTGGCCAGCCGTAGCATGGCCTGCAAGGACGAGCTGCAGATTTCATTCCATTCCCAAGGGTGTGCACAACCGAAACTTGAAACCCAAAATACAGTCCTTGAATTAGAACTTGGTGCTGTTATATCTGGAGATTTCCAAAGCAATCTGCCAGGTCTCTGTTGACATCAAGTTGAAAGTTTCACTTCTTCTTAACCCTCGGTGTCAGTCCCAGGTAAGAACTGAACCTCCCCTTCTCCAGCTTCTGCTTGTTGCTCTCTTTCACACTGTCTGGCTCCTCCAAGCCTTTTTGGTGCGGTGTGTTCATGATTCGCAATAGATTTTGAGCTGCAGGCGAGAAGTCCGGTCGCCTCTTTGTGCTCGTGTTGGCCGAGCTCCTCGAGACAGGCGTCTCACTGCCGTATAGCTTATCTAGACGATTCGCTTGATCGCGCTTCTTCTTTGTGTTCTTGTCCACAAGCTTGTGATGTAGGTCTTCCCTACTACTCTTCTCTGAGATTCTAAAGGCGGGACCGTTATTGTCTGCGACGAGACGGGAAAGTAAGTCCGCGGGATTTGGAGGTGCGAGTTCGCCTTTTACGTACGCGATCTCAGCTGCGGTTGGCTCTGCGTCTACGAATTTGTAGCCCGAAACTCGAGGTGTATCTGCTCCGCTGTATCCTGGTTCCGACTCCGACGGTCTTGGATGTCCGGCTATCGCAGCGTCAATGGCTGACATGGATGGAGAAGGCGGGACCGCATAGATTGGTTCTGCCTCTGCGACTGGCATGCGCGTGTTGCTGTGACGGATAGCCTTTGGGGGCGCCAAAGAAGCCTCTTCTCGTGCCTGTGCTATGGTTTGCTGTTGGTCTTCCAGGGAGTCTGGAGCGAACATGAAGGTGTTTATGGGTTTGTGAGGCTTCTGATCGATCATGGCCGGTCGTTTGTCCTTTGCCATCTCCGCGAGAATCAGATCATTGGAGACGCTTGAGCCCGTCAACTCGGCTCTGCTTTTCGCTTCCCTGATTCTGTGGAGGATCTTGCGTGGAGCGGCCATCTGATTGCCGTCCCAAAGCCAGGCATACTTTTCGCGTTTCCTGACATTCTCTTTGTCCAATAGCTTGTAGAATGCTTCGTTATCGTCAGAGGTGTACTTTGCCTGGAACGCTGCCAGGGAGAGGTTCAGATCCCTCTTGTCAACTTGTACCAAGCCGTCTGGCGCAGGTGAGATTTCAGATGCCGCTACGTTCATAGGAGTCGCTCCGCCTTGCCCAACAGGAGTTTCGCCACCTACTCCTCGCATGGGCGTCAATGCTGGAGCCATGCTTGTCCCTCTTCTTGTGCGAATTGGACCGGGAGTCATGCCTTGTTCGAGTTTGTGTCCGGCTTCTTGAATCCATTTCGCATCCTTTGATTCCAGCGCATCGATGTATTCTTGCTGTAGTTCTGCTTCGGCCAGACCTGGAAAATAGTCCCGCTTGATGATGTGAGATAGCGCTGAGACATAGTTCTCCTCGTCTACAACTCTGGCAGCTCTTTTTATGCGTTTCGGAGCGGGAGGTGGAGGCATAAGGGCAGTCTCGGCGGACCGCTTCGTGAGGGCCTTGGAGGGAGGTTGTGATTGCATGGCTCTTGATATTTCCATGGTATGGACATGTCCGGGTGGTATGCGATCTGGGATTGTTTTCGGTGGTCGGGGGAGGCTCCAGGATTACCCGTCACCACAAGACCCTACCCCTACTCCGTGTAGGGCCTCAATCCTTGGTGGCGGGTACCAATTATACACAATCCGACATGGCATGGGCTGCAAACAACCACAAGATTAACTCGGCGACCTCTACAACAACTAATGTTGGAGTAGTGCACTGTGAAGCTGTGAAGCCGTCGAGATGACAGTTCCTGCAGTTCCTGAAGCCGTCGGGATGACAGAAGATCACAGAGTAAGCCCAATGGACCAACAAGTCACGGATGATGGCGATTCTGTTCATCAGACGGAAACCCGACCCAAGAAGCGCCAGAAGCCAAACGGGGCTGCAAGATACCACACAGCGACACTTGGATGCCCGAGATGGACCTATTTCCTTCTACAACTCTTCGCATCCTCAGCCAGCTCCTCCAAAGCTACCGCCGACGAAGCAGCACTTGACGCCATCACCGTACGGCGCTACCTCTCGGCCGCCTTGTCACGCTTCCTTGGCCAAATGGGCTCTGCAACGCCCGTCGATATACTCAAGATTGACCAACAGCATGTATGGATCAGAGTGCCAAGCGAAGATGCGACAGCTGTTCATGAAGCCGTGTCAAGTTGGGCCAGCAACCAAAGCGGTATGGGAGACGGCACCGGGGTGAGATGGGTCATCAAGGGACGGGACGACTGGCTTGTAAGACTTGGTGGAGTAAAAGCAGGCCAGGATTTGTTCGCCGCTTGAACCATCGGGCCAGGGGGAATTGCTTGGAGGTACTTGAAAAGGATGGAAACGTGCATCTTGACCACGCAAGGGTTTCCGCTTTCATGCTGGAGGCCATGAAACAACCCGGAATCGATACTCAACTAGTTGGCGACGTTGATGCAGGACGGCGGCGCAGTGTACAGCGAGCCGGACTAGAATACCAGGACCAGGCGGTACAACAAGCCATGTCTTTGTTGATATATCTTTCTGCCGCTGCTTCGTTTCTCACTGCAGTGATTACACAAAAGGCTCATTGTTCTTGCAGCTTGGGCTTCGTTCTGATTTCACCAAAGCCTCACTCGACCATCACAACGACAATGGATCCTATCGCTCCGATCATGGATGCTCTAGCCATGACTCAGTCAGTCCCCAGTGCTGTCACAAGAGTGATTGAACACTACTCGAACTCGACAAATGTCATGCTTCGGCAATATCAATCTTACATCGTTCCGCTCGAGGTCCAAAACTCTGCTTCAACAACCATCAATTCCCAAATCTCCCCCATTGCCCTTCCACCCACTGTGGATCTTGGTAAACTTAGTACACTGCCGACCGAACTCATTGAACACGTCTGCATGCACCTTGACCTCCGCTCCATCGCCAGAATGAGAGCTGTAAACCGCCAGATGTCCAACGTGGTCGCTGGAATTCCTCAATACCAGGCCATCGCAAACCAGTCTCTCACTATCCTCAAAGGTCTCCTTGCGGTTGAGACCGGGAATAAAGTCACCTGTCGCATGCTTTACAACAAGTTGAAGAATGAGGCTTGCGAGACTTGCGATGGTTATGGGTCGCATTTATACCTTCTCAAGTTCAGACGGATGTGTTATATGTGCTTCATGTTTCGCTAAGAGCTTGGAAGGGCAATCGACTCATGGCGTCCCACCGTTGCGAGCTGGCTTTTCAGTACCAATCCAGTTTATCAAATCTGTGGTCTCCATCAGCACCTGCTCTCTCACACTACCTTCGCAATACACAAGCTCTACAAATATACCACACAAGCAACTAACAATACCTCATCCGGAATGGCGACTATGCGAAACCTTCGGGACCAGCGTTTTGGTTCCTGGTTATCGTGGTGTTCCTCTCTAGAAGGGTCAAACATGAGTACTGACTCACCCGATTGGGAAGAAAATCCGCCTCGAATTCCTTTTCAGGCGTGTTCCGGCACGAGAAAATTTGGTCTGGTCTTCCATCCCATGTTCCTGCCCCCACTCGAAATTTGCAGCTATGCCCTGAGCTTTGATATTGGCTTACAGCGGAACAAAGAGGGTCCTGATTTTGAAATTCCGGCATGAGGTTCATCGGATGTCGAGTCCGCTCCTGTACCACGTTCCACAACCTCAACCCGCCAGATCGGTTCTGTCCCACAAAATCACTGTGAGTAGTGCTGAATCTGGGCGCCTTGCAGAACAAAGAAGTCCTCCTTGTCTTCCCGCCATGTTCAAGATTCGGATCGGACCACTGCGATGGATCGGAATCACGTCCTTCGCTCCAAAGTGGGGATCACTCGCAGAACAAAGACTTCGTTCCTGGTTCTCGTCCAATCCGATTCGTCCCGCTCTACTGGATCTTGTCTTGATAACGTCAAGTCACCTGCATGATACGATTTTCGGAGCAAATTGGCTGCACGATACGAGATGCGGAGGATTCAGGATATTTCTAGCCAAGGGATTCGAGATGAAGGGGGAGCGACACAGAACTCGGATTTCGAGGTTTGCTATCGTGATCCACGTTTCGGGGTTTTGATCGGCGGGATAAGGCTTGATTTTTGTGCGGCTCTCTTTCTCTGGCCCGTGTTGCTGCATCTCCATGTGTAAACATCGTTACTACTATCAATGGATAGCGATTGAATTCCTAACAACGGTTCTTCCTACAAATCACCCCAGACTTAAGAAATTATCTGTTTACTGTGGTTGCTTGCATATTGGTTGTTAGCGTCGAATGTTATTAGCGTCGAATTATAAAAACCCCTAAGCGATCAAAGTTCTGATAAATACGCGTACTAGAATAGGTACTAGCGTAGGACTATAAAAACCCCTATATAGATTGGTTTGATAAAATACGCGTGCTAGAATAAGTACTACCCGCGAAAATTTCCGAGTAAAATTGAGAACGGATATATTAAGGGTAGAAGCATTGATCAAGCGCTAACAACTATTCTGCTGGCAACCATAGTATAGTCCTCCAAGTATCATTGCCTTAACCAAAATTCCTTTGAGTGAATCTACAGCCAGATTTCAGGTACCAAAGCAGGACCACAGTATCTCTGTCAATCGTCTGCCCCATCGACCTGTCGAGGCTTCGAAGAAGGTCATCATAGCTTCCAAAACTTCTAGAACCAAAACGATACCGATCGTTCTCTGGTGACTCTGTTTTGGGATGTTTCCAGGATTTTACCAATCTCGCTTTCTGATTAAAATGCTCGTAGAGACAGCCATCGAGAGATAGATACTTGCGACTCTGATCGAACTTCTCTGGAATGAGGACTGGCAGTGATGGACGACTCACACCTTCTGTTCATAGCCTTCTTGGGTCACGGATCGAGAATGACAATCTTGTTACAGATTTAGAGGGGTATATACCTCTAAAAGGTCAGAGGACTGAAAGGAGAGGCACGCGGAAAGGAATTCCCATGATATCATGTACCGAAAGTCCAGCGCACTGAAAGAGCCCATGGCAAGACGTGAAGTGCAATTTCTGACTCGGCTCGATATCGCTCCATTGGCAGGTCCGATTAGAAGAGGTTGCAGTCATAGTGGCCGATGTTCGCAGTCATCCCACACACAACCGCGTGGAGTTGGCGTGTTAGCGAGGAGTTGGCGTGTTGGCGGTTCAGAAAGAGGCTACCAGTGCGTGGGCGGTGGGCCCTCGAAGAGGCTACCAGTACCTACGTGGGCGGTGGGCCCTCGAAGAGACTTCCAGTACGTGGGCCCTCGAAGTGGTTTCACAGTGGCTCAGTCACTCAGTGGCCCCTAACTGTACGGAGGTAGGAGGTATGGCGTATGGCCCAGGCCCCAAGGAGCTACACAGTAATTGTCAGGGCGGGTCATGTTCGCATGATGGCCGCGGTGATGCCGTTGTGATGTTACGTGGAAGATTGCCCGACTCGGATTAGCACACATCTGGAAGGGTCTAGATAAGATGATCTGATCTGATTAGATGATCTGATTGGCTTTGGCGTCAGGGAAAAAGAAGTCAAGTGTGGGTTGGTGAGCAATTCAAGCACTATCAAGCCTTGTTCGTAATGGCAGCCCGATTCTCTACCGGTACCGTCAAATGACTAGTTCTAGCTCGACCCTCCTTCTCTGTAAATAGCTGACCAGTTCGCTGCTACCCTGCTCTCGTTGCAGATCACTCACCTTTTTCCTGGGTCCTTCATCAACATAAATATTCCCATTCCATCAACACCACGGTCGTATGGGTTTCTTCCATAACCTAAAGGGCCATCGGGCTGGCGGACCTGTCGATGAACCTACTTCGACAATTAATGAGCTCGAAAAGGAAGACTACGGCCACACCCAGCATGGCCAATACGAGACCGACTCAGATACTCTGAGCTTGGAGGCCAGAAATGAAAAGGAAGTGGAGCTCAATCCCGATCATGTCACTGCCAATGCCCAGATGGGTCAGCAGAAGGCAGAAGCTGCTGCACTTGTATGGCCCAAATGGGCTGTATACTGCACATATGGCTGGATCTGGATCTGCTTCTTTATGTTGGCTCTCGAACAAGGTTCCACAACCCAACTCAATGCTGCCGCATACGTGGACTTCCTTGCGGCTCCAGAGTTGACAACGGCAAATATTTTGGCAAGCATCATTGGAGGTTGGTCGAAAATCCGCCCAGTATCTGAATCATTTCTAACAATCATCAGGCGTGCTCAAGCTACCAATCGCTAAAATGTTGAACATCTGGGGTCGTGCCGAAGGCTTCCTCGTCTTTGTCTGCGTCTACATCCTCGGAATGATCATTTTGGCAGCATCCAATGGCCCGAGTAGCTATGCTGCAGGTTACGTATTTTACTGGATTGGCTACTACGCCATCTATTTGATCATGGACATTTTCGTCGCTGATACTTCTGGGCGTAAGTGATGATCGAAGACAGTGAATCAATTTCACCTTCTAACATTTACGTTTCTAGTCAAAAACCGAGCTTTTGCCTTCGCCTTTGTCAGCACCCCATTCATCGCAACCGCCTTTACTGCGCCTCTTCTCGGTGCAGCATTCATCAAAGGTCCAGGTTGGAGATGGGGCTATGGCTCATTCACCATCATAATGTTCGCCATCTTCATGCCCCTCGTCATCGTCTTCAAGTTTTACCAACGAAAGGCCGAAAAGATGGGTCTCTACAAACGCGTATCAAGTGGCCGCACATTCTTCCAATCCGTCGTCCATTACTTCCATGAGTTCGATGCAATCGGTTGTCTGCTACTTATGGCCGCGTTCATCCTATTCCTCCTGCCATTCAGTCTCAACACTTATGGAAAAGCACAGTACTCCTCGGCCTCCTTCATTGCCATGGTTGTAATCGGCGTCTTACTCTTCCCCGTCTTCGCCATCTGGGAAGCCTACTTTGCGCGAGTCCAATTCATCCGATGGGAGTTGTTCAGACAACGAACCGTCCTCGGCGCTTGTGGTCTAGCCATGATCCTCTACTTCTCCTTCTACTCTTGGGACTTGTACTTCTATAACTTCGTTCTCGTCGCATACGATCTAGACCTCAAGTACGCCGGCTACATGGTCCAAATCTACAATGTGGGTTCCTGTTTCTGGGGCGTCGTCTTCGGAGTGTGGATCCGAGTCACCAAACACTTCAAATATCCCTGCCTCTTCTTCGGCCTTCCAATGATGTTCTTGGGAGCTGGCCTGATGATCCACTTCCGCAGCGCTGACTATGGTATCGGTTATCTAGTCATGTGCCAAGTCTTCATCGCCATCGGTGGAGGAACCTTGGTCATCGGAGAAGACATGGCCGTCATGGCTGCCGCCGATCGTGAAGGCGTCCCCATGATGCTCTCATTGATTGGCCTCAGTTCCAGCGTCGGTGGCTCGATTGGCTACGCTGTTTCCGCGGCGATTTACTCCAATACCTTCCCACAACGTCTGCAGGCACTTCTCCCGGCGGAAGCGAAGAGCAATTACACTTCCATCTATGTTGGTGGGTATACAGTTCAAAAGACGTACCCCGTCGGCAGTCCCATCCGAAAGGCCATCGATAGCGCATGGGGAGAAAGTCAGAAGTACGGATCCGTGTCAGCAACATGCATTCTTGTCTTGGCGATTCCAGCCATCGCGATCTGGAAGAATTACAATGTCGATAGGAAGCAGAACAAAGGTACTATGATCTAGAGGAAAAGTGATTAGATGGTAGTATGCATTCACAGGCGTCGATGAAACGTAATGTGTAAGATAATGACAGCACTACCAAAGTTGTAGTTGTAAATTGTAATTTGCAAGACGTGCATGCCGAAATCCATCATAAGTTTTTGTGAGGCTCGACTGTTCACCGGACGTAAGATACTCGTACCAGTTGATGTCTGCTTTCGGGTGGTTGCATTGCCCTGAGACAGCTGAACATCCATGGCCCGGTTCGACCCGTGATGATGGATACACGTGAAGACTCAGTGATGGTGGATACACGTGAAGACTCACGGGGGCAGAACTTGCCAACTTAGTAATAGCCCGAGAGTGTTGACGGGCACGTGTAACCAAGGTCTTTGGCTCATCTTTTTGCACACCGGTATCGATGGGTACCTCCGTACTATGCAGTGTGCATTATGCACAAAGTCGACTTGCGTACATCCTGTATGCACCACTCGGTACATCCTGTATGCACCACTCCGGAGTCTTAAGATGCCCCTCTGCATTCTAGGAGGGTACTGTAGTACGAGGTAGACCTCGGATGACGAGAACCTTGGAGGGGCCAATGACAGCTGAGCAGGACTGGTCAAGCAGGCAAAGAGACAACGAGGGTCCAGAGATGGTAGTGGGCACTTCAGTAGTGCCGACAGAAAGCTTTGGCTGATGAGCATGGGTATAGGGATGGAAAGGAGACTTTCAGTTGATGGGCGAGGGAGATGGTGAGGGAGAGGGAGAGGGTGAGGGAGAGGGTGAGGGCAAGGGAGATGGTGAGGGAGAGGGTGAGGGAGAGGGTGAGGGCAAGGGAGATGGTGAGGGAGAGGGTGAGGGTGACGGGCTCTCTCTCAGAGGGTGCGCCTGTGACTCGGAGGGCCTGCGCCTGCTTTCAGAGACCCAAGCCCAGGGTTCCATGTGATGGTTCGTGGTGTGCAACAGTGGCCAGCAATGGCGAGTGATTATTGGGTCGAGCCTGGGGGATTTCGGAACGGCCTTTTACAACAGTAGCGTCCCCCATCCCCCATCGCCCATCGCCCATCTCCCAAGCCTTCAAAACCAGGCCGCCAAACCTCTCACCTGACTTGATCAATACCCTCCATTGTCAGGACTGAATCGACAAAGTCTCCCAGCCTGAATCTATTGTATTAACACGAGTTTGCTTACTGTCTGTCCCGTCGAATCCCCCCGAACCACTTTCCTCTCCGCCCCCTTGAGCCGACAAAGCACGCTTCAGGCTGCGACAGGATATCGCGAACTTCAATCACGTCTACATCTCGTGATCGAGCCTCATCAACCACTGCAGTAAGTCGCCCAAACTTGAAGACACTCCCATCCATCATCAATGCCATCAACACGCGTCTCCAACCCAGTCCATCAAGACCACCATGGCCTCTGATGATCCCTCGTCTTGCTCGTCGCCGCTTCGAATCCGCTGTTGCCTCGCTCGTCACGTCCACAACCATCGCGGTCCAGCGCATTTATCCCGCGCGCGCACGAGCTGAGCATGTCCTCGACGGACACTGTGACTGTGCAGAACAGTGCGATGCGACCAGCTACCAGTCGGCGCAGTCTCCATGCGCCTGCTACCACGCTGCTGGTGGTTCGTCCGCTTGCTAGAACCATCCTCTAACAGGCCGTGTTGCCCGCTGCTCTTAATCGCACAAACCATACTATTCTGCAGCATCGTTGAATCCCCTATGTTCGCATGCACTGATATTCTCTTACTAGGCACATCAGTCACAGGCTCCAGCTCGCCGAAGCTGGTTATTTGCTACCGAACTCGACTAGTCTGTTGCGCAACACCTGAACCAAAGCAATCTGTGCAACACTCGACTCTCGTGTTCCACATATCATCTGAACTCGTCCACAAGCGCCTACCAACACTCCCATCCGCGATAGCTGCCGTGTTGAACCGTCAATATCAACACGCGGCTTCCCGAGTCCTGCCTGTGAAAGATTGTCAGCAGCAACCTATTTACCCTTCGAAACCCGAAATGGCCGATCACTCGTCAACGACTACACAAACCTCCAATAAACGTAAGCGTGTGGGTATGGAGCACGAAATGTCTCGACCGGCGCCCGGCTATCGCAACGAAAACACCGGGGATCTGGAGTACGGAGCTGTCCAGGACAACACCGACCAAGCATTGCTTACTGCCTTCGGCCAGGGCCACGATCCAAACGGAGGTCAAATGCCACAGGGCTCAGCGAGCGACACAGCCGCCGCTGCGCTTTCCCACTACCAAATGGCCGACCAGTCATTCCAATCTCAAGGATCCACTGGCGACGCCTCATACGGCGATACTGCCTATATCGACCATCAACTCAAAGAAAATTCGCCTTCTCAACAAGGTCAGGGGCCTGTATCGGGACATTCGCCATCAGGAAATACTCCCGGCAAACCAACTGTAGGATCTGACGAATGGCACAAGGTCCGGCGCGACAATCACAAAGAAGGTATGTACTTCAAAAAACAAGATTTTTTCCTTCTTTTCATCGTCACTTTGCCTCCGTAATCGCTGCTGTATAACAATCTAGAGAGTGAAGATGAAATAGAGGACAGACTCAGGCGTGAGAAACATGCGCTACGTTTCGACGTTCGTTCATATGAAAACCCCATTAACTAACGTCTTATCCTAGTGGAACGCCGCCGTCGCGAAACGATTAACGAAGGCATCAACGAGCTCGCCAAGATTGTTCCCGGTTGTGAGAAAAACAAGGGCTCCATTCTACAACGCGCTGTTCAATATATTGGCCAATTGAAGGATGCCGAAGGCACCAACCTCGAAAAATGGACCTTGGAAAAGCTCCTCCTGGACCAGGCCATCAACGAGCTCAGTACCACATGCGACAGACTCAAGGCAGATTATCAACGCGCTTGGGACGAGAAGGAAATTTACAAACGCGCATGCGATAGCTCGGGCATTGTGCCAGACGAGCTCAAAGACCGGGATGATTCTGGCGGAGTAGAATAAAAGATGAACGCCATGACTGGGCATTGGTTTCAGTGGCACGGCAGACTCGAATTGGGAGTTTAGGTACAACGGGTATTGATATTGACTTACCGCATCATGGCATGCATCATGCGGTCGGTGCTTGTGGATCATTTTTATTCTTTCCCTCTCAATCGCTGGTACCTTGTCTAATACTTATCTGGAGGCGTTTCCATGTCTCATGAAGGTTGGTTGGCGGTGTTATATCAGGAAATGGCAGATCCTGCCAGCATATTTTGCAGAGGAGGTGGCTTTCTCACTCGGGTCACGGCCTTGATTTTGAACACTCGAGGAAATGGTATGGCAATTACGTGCATTGACGACGCAGAATTGCAGATAGTCTTAGCAATGGGAAATTGATTTTCAATCGTCTACGTGCCGTGGATATGAGTATAACTTTGTACTTGTGACGCTTAAGAACTTTCACCCACCTTTACAACTGAACCTTCACAACGACTGAGGTATGAGGGAATCCACGGGCAGCCTCTACGAAGGGACGGCCTGAACGTTAGCCTGGAAACAAGGCACGATCAAAGTGATTCGTTGGAGACCAAATCCCTCGGACCACGCGCGAGAATTGAAGTCTGCAAGATTTTACTTTCAAATCCTTCTTTTCTTTTCAACTCTCGAATAGAAGACTCCGGATAGGAGGTTCTTCATGTTCTTCGGGAGGATACTACCAAAGTATACATTCCCCTTTCTCGCACTTCCAGCATTTTCGAACGCAGGCATCATGATTATATCGATACTATAACTCTTCCCAAACTCCAGACCGATGCCTTTTGTATCTGCTCAAGATTTCATGTTTGCACCCTTCGCCACATCAAATTTTGCTCGTTTTCATCCCCTTCCTAGTTCTTGAAAATCTTCTCCAAGCCCTCGAGGAGGATATCCGCTATCACAAATTAGCAATCATCCCACACCTTTACGATTCATGAGGAAAGACATACCATGACCCTTCTGGAAGATCAACATTGGTCGTAGACGCACAGCCTTTTCTCCAGAACCACCAATGTTGATGCCCACACTCTTTGCCGCCTTCAACACAGCATCTCTCCGCGGGCTGTCAAAGGCCAAGAAGGTCCCTTGACCCTTGCCTCTCAAATCCTTGATTTCCTCTGGGTACTTCTTCGCCAAACTCTTCAACCCAGCATAGAGATACTCGCCCGTCTCGGCCGTATGCTTCACCAAATCAAGGCGTTCAATCTCCTGAATAATGGCTTTGAATAGGAGAGCACGAGCCGGGTCACCCATCCATGTATTAAATTGTCTGTAAGCTTTGTTCGGTCGCAAGTCATCATCGCCAAAGTAGTACCCAGCGGTTTGGGCCTTCTTGGAGAATGTGACCATATCCGGTGGTGTTTCCAAGTTCCAATGCTCGTGTGCCCAGAACTTTCCTGTCGCACCTACGCCAGTCTGCACTTCATCGACAATCATGAGGACATTGTGCTTCTTTGTGATTTCACGGATACCTCTGAAGAAGTTTGGTGTCGCGTGGTTGTCTCCACCCTCGGATTGGACGGGCTCGATGACAGCGGCAACGGGTCGTTTGTGATAGGTTTTGATGAGGTGTTCTGCGGCATCGAGGCAGCGTTGTTCCTCTTTGTTGTTGTGTTCGAGGT
Source organism: Venturia pyrina ICMP 11032 (assembly GCA_000738655.1). NCBI lineage: Eukaryota > Fungi > Ascomycota > Dothideomycetes > Venturiales > Venturiaceae > Venturia > Venturia pyrina. The sequence continues at coordinate 1,415,255 of JEMP01000025.1, read as the reverse complement.
TCTCAGGGGCATCTAGTGGGTACTTGAGGGATGGGAAGGGAGCTTGTGGCCAGTCGAAAGCTGGGATATCGAGTTTGTGAATTGGCTTGCTGCGAGTTGTGCTTAGGGAGCCGAAGAGACGGCCGTGGAAACCAGATGTGAAAGAGAGGATGCTCAGTTCTGGTGCACCAGGACTCTCGTTCTTCATGGAGGTATGCATCTCTTCCTCTGTAAATTCCACATGGTGGCCACCACGCTCTTGTTGGCGCTTCCACATGAATGCTGCTTTGTATGCCAACTCGTTTGCATCAGATCCAGCCTGGGCTGTGAAGACCTGGTTAAGACCCTTTGGTGCTACAGTAAGAATGCCAGTCTCGATGATATCTGCCCAGTCGTCTTGGGGAAAATTCCCAAGGGCTGGTCTGTTGATTATGGAGGAGATCATCTCGGGGGAGGATGCGGCTGCATGGAGAGCTGGGTTGTTGTAGCCAACTGGGATAGAAGCGATCTGAGCGTACCTGCAACACTATGTTAGCTTTATATCTCGCCGTCAGTCCAAACCGAGAAAGTGAAGTAGAGATTACCCTAAAAGAAATCAGACACAAAGACTTACACATCCAACAACACATTCCCATCCGGATCAACAATATAATTCCCCCTACTCTCCTTGTAATCCGCAATCATGTTCAAACTCCTCGTATCAAACACCTTCGTCAACCTCTCAATCGCTTTTGCACTCTTCGGTCCCGGAATCTGCGTCTTAACGACCGGACCCGTCGGTTCGCCATGGAAGAGTTGTGTTCCCGCATCGGGGAGTCTACTTCCGCTTGAAGGGGGTGGAGAGATATTGGAGACTGAGGGTGTTGCATTGGAGGAGGAGGATGAGGTTGGTGCTACGGCAGCGGCGGTGGCATACTGGCGTGAGCGTAGGGTTGTATTTCGAAGAATTGGTGCCTGGCGGGCGAGGGAACGTATGAAGCTGGCCATGCTGGTAGTTGTGTAGCTGCTGGGTCAGCTGTATGTGACCTGTTGTTGTTATCAGAGCTGTGACAGGCTCTCCTGAGAATGATGTGTATTGAAGGTGAAGAAACAGCTCGGAAAGGGCACCGGATGTGTTATGGGTTTACTCGAGGCGAGACCAGAACTGCTAATGCTTTGTACCCAGTGATCAAGCTCGTCTCACCACGGGCACGTCGCCGCTGATAGGCGTGGTGCCCTTTCATCTTCACGGCGGGGCTGTTTCTATTGTCCGGAGTTAGGGAAGCAGGGAGCCGGTGGGCGATCGTCTAACCTCCAAATGGTATGCCATCTAAACCTCATATGGTATACCATCTAAACCTCATATGGTGTACCAAGCCGAGAGAAGCCCTCACACCTGAAGAGAATGCGGAGGTATGCGCAGATGGAGTTGACGATACTAGTACGGCATTCGGTATTCTTGGCTGCGATATCGGATAGCTGTTTGATAAGGTCTAATACAAACGTCTAAACCCGCCGGCTACATATTCAGAAGCCCATCTCTCCACTTGTCACCATTAAGAGATAGAAATCTATCATCTTCGTACACATCAAAAGATAGAAATATATCGTCTTTGTACACATCAAAAGATAGAAATATATCATCTTCGTACACATGCTGCCGCCATATCTGTCCGCCCGCCAACATCCCCACGCCACGAACATGCATCAAGAAAAAAGAGGAAGGAAAAATCCAGGATCAAAAGATGCCCCAAATGCTCCCGCCGGGTATGATAGAGAGGAGGATGAGAAAAAAGGAACAGGGAACATGTAGGCTCCTCAATGCCCAGCCGCTACAGACTACCGTTCGTTGATAGCTTGCTCTGGCCCTTGATCTTCATCTCCTGCTCATAAGACCCATTCGTCGAAGGCGTAGCAAGCTGCACAGGACTCCTCGTCCCATTTCCGTTTGACACCTTGACCTCTCCATATCCTCTCCCCTCGCTTTCGACTGGGCTTGGTTCCTGGGTGGGCGTCGCACTTTCATCCAAAGGATAGTCGTCCTCAGCAGGCGGCGGCGGAGGCGGAGGCGGTGGCGGCGTTGCTTCTTCCTCCGTCTTCAGTCTCTTATTCGCACCCGCAGTTACATCGTCATCATCGAGTGGTGTGGCAGGTGTTTCTCCATCTCTCTTCCTCTTTAAAGCGATGTCACTTGCTGTGTTGTCCGCTTCATCATCGTCGCTCATCTCAATGTCCATATCCTCCTCCTCGTCATTGTCTCCAACAACAGGAATGCCAGGTGCGGCTATGGATGGTGCGGTGCCATTTGGCTTCTTTACCGCCTCGTCCCGTGCCTTTTCTTCCTCTCGCGCCATCTTCTTTTTGTCGTGTTCACGCTTCTTGTGAACGGCTTTATTCATGTAATCGAGGACATATTTTTTGGCAGCTTTAATCTGTTTCTCGCTCATTTTTCGAGGATCAGACACTCGCTTGTTTTTGTAGTCGGATTCGACCATTTTCTTGGCGACCTAGAACTCGACATTAGTCAGTGTTGATGTTAGAGACTGCTACAGAAGCACACCTCTTTAGCAAGTCTCTTCAAGTCTTCTCGTGGAAGCTTGTGCTTGAACTTGTCCAGTATCGGCTTGATATGCGGGAATAACTATCACAAGGTTAGCGGCGGTAATTATCAAGAAGACCAACAAAACTTACAGTCGATTCGTAGATTTTCTTCTGCTTCTCGATAGGATAAGACCGCCATCGATCTTTGTCTTTCTTCGGCGTCTCCTCCTCTTGTTTCGGAGTTGCAGAAGCTGATGGACCATTCGGCGTCGCCGTCTTCTTACATCCATCAATGATGAGTTGCAGTTTCTCTTCCTGGCTGAGAATCTTCGGTGGAGGAGGCGGCTGAATAGCTGGTTCCGAGGGTCTTGTCCATTGTGTTGCACCAGCTGCACTGTAGAAATAAGTCTTGCCAGCTGCGTCGACAGCAGAAAACCATCCAGGTGGAAGTTGATTTGGCGGAGGGGGTGGCCTACGAAATGGCGGCGGCCGAGGTCCGCCAAAGAAAGGTACAGCTCGTTGTGGCATATTACTTCGAGGTCCCGACGGGGCCGTGGGTGGTGATTTGGAGCGTGACCGTGACCGTGACCGTGATCTCGATCTCGCACGTCTCTGCGCAGGCTCAGGGGCAGCATTGGGGTCGCGCTTCATTCGAGGGATGCGATACTCCATAGTAAGTTTTGCCCATTCCTTCAAAATCTTCTCAGCTTGTTCGACAACTCGCTCATCATCACTCTTCTGCAATTCTTGAATCGTGGTCTCGATACCTGAGGTCTCAATCTTGTTCCTACTGAGGCGTGGAAACTTGAACAGGATGTCAAAGACTTGCAAACTGACGTTTGCATCGTCTTTGAATTCGTTGAGCACAATTTTGAGTGTTCTGTATCCGTGCATGCGAAGGATGCGGTGGATGACTTTCTCCTCTTCGGCCTGTTGTATTCGAGACAGCAGCTTGACGGCGATCCACTTCTCCTTGCACTGCATGAGCGTAGCCATGAGATTGGTGACACTGTCCTCCTCCAGTCCCTTGGGCTGGATTTTGTTGACATATTCCTCGTCGTCTTCGCCATCCTTCTTCTTCGCTTTCCTGGGTTTCTTGGCGGTGGCTGTTTCCCATGAATCGCCATCTTCGATGCCGAGAGCTTCGATTGTCGCTTCGGACAATTTCGTCGCCTTCTCAGTTTGGGTTTTACCACCGATGAAGCCTGTGCAATTCGATTCACCACAGTAGCAAGGTTGTGGGTTGGCTCCATATCGGTCTACGTTGTAGTTGAAAACCAGTTCTTCGCCGGCTTTGACATCCCGCCCCGCAAAGATACCCATGCACAGCTTGTCGCCCACCACCCATTTGTCCACGTATGCATTGGGGTTGCAGGAGTGGTTGCAGAATCGTCCAAGATTGCCTTTCTTTGTGGCATCGACGAATTCACCCTTGTTGAGTGACATGAAATAGAAATGCTTGACACCTTCTTCATCATATTGTACCATCCGCCGCCGGAATTTGCGTTCATCGATGACTTCGCCGATATACTCGAAAATGAAGTCGCCGTGTGATAAGTCTTTATTTGCGCGCAGACCATATCCCTTCTTTTCCGTTTTGAAGACCGAAACGTCCGCATATTCTTTATTTTTGAAGCGGCGGTTTTGGCATTTCTTACCACAACTACCTTGACCGGTGCACTCGATTTTGGTGAGACGGTTGATGCAGTCCGATTCTTCGTCGCAAGCGTGGTTTTTGCCATCTTCTGAAATGGGTGTCAGTATGGATCTCCAGAATTAGAATCGGGAGTGATATGGTGGTGGCACTCACCCCAGTTTTCTCTGCAATCACAGTCCATGGCGTGCTCTGTCGAGCCCAACCCTTTCGATGCATATGTGCAAGTAGGGAGAACTTCAAATGTTTTTGTCGCCTCATCATACATGTCCGGTTCATCTGTAAACAGTGGAGGAGCCCTAGAGACGACTTTTTGAGATGCATTGCGTGTCAATTTTGGGGGCTTGCCAGGTTCCAACTTGACTGATATTTCGCCGCTCACGGTCGACTCCATCTTGTCCACAGGTGTCTGAGAGCCGCTCTCAAACTTTGCAGGTGACTGTGTATCCGAGCGAAGGTTTCTCGAGGGTATTAGATCTGGTCTGGGTGTTGATGTAGCGGAGCGTGAGGGTATCGATCTGAGGATGTTCGGCGTAGAGTCCCCTTCTGCAGGTGCTGCAGTGCCCTCCAACTTCAGTTTGGCAACATCTGATTTGAGATCCTCTTCTTTTTCCACGTCGCTGGCAGACATGATTGCTGTTGGAGACCTCTCGAGGGGTGTGCTGGTGTCTGGCGTTGGTGATAGAGGGTTGGTTGCAGACGGAACAGATCTAGCGGTAGAAAGAAGAGACCCGGCTGCAGCACCAGAACGGACAGAACCCAACTCAGTGACTGTCCTCCTCGGACAGCACTTCTCTCCCTTCTTTGACGACTACAGGATGCTCTCTGGCGATTGCAGACCTGGCATGAGCAAGACGTGGTGATAGTCCTGCGGTGTCTAGGATTTTGATGTATGGTCTGTAGGATCGAGGGCGCGTCGCAGAGACCTCGAGAGTATTTTGCTTCTGGTCGCTGGAAAATAAAAGGAGCGTGAACGTGCTCTCAATGCTCGTCGGGTGGTCTGAAAGCTGTAGCATGAACTGAGAAAGTTGACGATAGAGACTTGGGAGAAGTTGAGGGGCGATAGACGAAGATTATAGCTGGCGCGCTGGAGTCTTTTGCTTCACAATGTTCGTCGCGTTGTATTTGTCTGTTAGGTGATCACGATCTCCCAGTCTTTATTGCTGGGTCAGGTCTGGGTGCAGGTTGCGCAATGAATGCAATTCTTGAGATGGGGCTTCGATTCGATGCGGGTTGTGCACGTCTGTTTCGGGACCGATTGCGACCAATCATTCACCTCGTAATCACATAGTGAAGATGTAGATAGGAGGTACCTTATTGATTGAAGACCCACCAACCTACAGTCCTATTCCGAGATTATGTTTTTTTTCATGCTCGCAAATTCTTGACAGTGGCATGAGAGATACAGATGTGGTCGAATATCGACCTGAAGGGAGCCAAGCTCTAGAATGACTATACAAAAATTGCTGACTGTAAGAGCGCACAACAGGACAGGATACAGGAGAGGCTACTTTCCCAATCTCTGTATTTGTTGAATTAGTGGGAAGTTTAGTGATGCTCAATCTAGGAGTGAGAGGGGATCCCCGAGAGGCTGTTCAATCAAGTGCCATAACTCTTACCCATGTTGAACGAGTTTGCGCATTTTGGAGTCGTGTTTGTCAGGGCCCGAAGGTCGAAAGGGGAGCCTCCTCATGTGTTGTATGTACACTACTGCGGTACAATATGTCCAGTGTTCCTCCAAGAGAAAGGTAAAGCATACAAAACCGAGGAAAGGCGCTCCCGCCATACCTCATATACCAACCGAGCGCCAAATATGCAGATGCTATAGTTCATACCTTCATAATCCCATAGTTAACTCTCCTCTTGCATTCTTTCTCTTTCATCATCTTCACAAGCTCATCCTGTCCAAACTCAATCGATCGATACTCCTCGGTCTCTTGACCATGCTCAACTTGTAAATTCTCTCCTCCCCTGCCGCCGTCCTACCACCAATGTACCACTTTTCAGCACCGTGACTCTCCTTGAATCCTTCGTTCGAGCTGTCACTTCCCCTTCGCCCGCGATTTTGTAATGGACTCAGCCCACCTTGTCCAGGTGACGTGCCTGTACCAGGACTTCGCGAATAGGGCGAAGCAGAATGTTGTCTTGTCGGTGTGAAATGGGTGGTTGACGTTTGGAGTGCTACGGTTGTTGCTCCCCCAGCTGGTTGTGATGACTTTGTTGTTATGTTTCGAGCTGCTGAAGGGGTATTTGAAGTTGTGGACGTTGAGGCCGTGTTTGAATATGCGGATGTTTGTGGGGAGGTCGTCGAGGTAGGTGATGTCGCTGCCTTTTGAATGGCACTGTGTGCTCGGAAGGCTGAGAGGAATGAGCCGAAGAAAGGTCTGTGGTTGGACATCTTGTTGTATTATTTGTTTAGTAGTCAAAGCCCATGTGATGTAGTTCGTTCGTTCAAGGCGATGGAACCATGAACAGCAGATTCCGAGCTGTCTTATAAGGAGAAGGCGTGATTGATAAATTCCAGTCCGCGAGATTCCGGTTAAGCAGTCGGCTTCATACGTCTTTCTCGTCGGAGTAGTGGTGAGTGATAAATGGGCAACGTGTGGACCTTGGTTGCAATGTGTTGATGGTAATTGGGTCGGAGGAAACCGCGCTGCGGCTCGAGTCCCACCAGTTGTCGGTCAATAACTTGAATCAATTCGGAGCAGAGGAGGAACACCAACTCGTCAACATTCGCATCTTCTTCCTGAATTTTATTGGACGATATCTTGTACACGGTGTCCTCATTATGATCTATCATAATCGAACAACAACAGCGTCATTCTCCCATTGTAACAGCCACACCAGAATATTACCCCCCCCCGGTGCCCTCCTCCAATGCTCCCCTCAGCATTGGTCGAAGCACCTCGCACCTCCACAAGAAGCGTGTCCCGCCTGCACACAAAGACGGCTAGAAGGCGAAGCGTGTGTGGAACTATCATTGGAGCAAAAGCTTGCTCGTATCAAAGATTCCTCACCCACTTCAAGCTGCCGAGCACTGCAAATCCTGCTGCAGTGCTCGCGGATCGTTACATACACCCAATTCAAGACTCCTCGTTGAGATCTCTTCTCCAAGGCCTTGGTTGCATATGCTGTACTCCAAATACACATGTCCACAATAGGTACCACCGTGCCCTGCCATCCGCAAACATACAGCAGCACCCACCCATTGTTCTTTGCTTTTATTCGTATCAAAGAGTGGGTTATCGCCATCTGATAGGGCTTGAGTACCACACGCTCGGGAAGGAACAGTGCAGTACCGCCTACAGTGCTCCAATCATGAAGCCGGTAAGACACGTCTTTCCATGATTGGCTTTGGAGGGGCGAATGTGCTGTTCATGCTCAGTACCCATCTCCGGAGGCATGATCAGGTTGAAATTTTACAACATGCGATAGGATTTCTATGATCAGAACCTGGTAGTTCTAACTCCTGTCGTTTCATTACTTCGGTTTCTCATGGCTTGGGAAACCACGGTGGCTGCTTTCGAACTGGACCCAGCCAGTTGAGGTTATGATCGGAATTTCTTTCAAAAGGGAGGGAATGGTCACGTGTTCATCGATAGTTGTATTCAGCTCTAGGCTTTGCTCCGCCGTGGGTTAGAGACTGGTGAGGCTGCCAGTGCTATTGGACAGCGGGGAAGTGAAGTGAATGTACGAGAGGGGACTGGTATGACATGAACCTACTCCTCGTCGAAGTTGTAAGAGACTACAAGAATGCGGTATCAAGACGTTTCAAAAGAGCGCATCGTTCCTCTTCCAAGGTCCGGCATATGCTCAAGTGTTCAGCGGTGTTTTTGAAACTTGTGGTGTTGGCCAAAAATCAGCTGCAGACTTTTCACCAACCGCGAACAGTACTCCCCATCGCCCAAAGCCATCTCTGATCCATCTTCAAACACGCAGAACAAACGAGCAAGTATCAAAAAGGAATGTGGCAACCATCACACAGCTCCGTGCCGCACTAGGGCAATCGCAGCTATAGGAAGACAGCGCCTGGTCTTTGGTCTACGAAGCAGGGAACGGAGAAGGAACCCATTGACATGTATTGGCAGACTCATTTGGCGAGGAGTCTGTGATCCAAAAGGGATGGTGTGTAGCTCTCAACTACCCCCGTAGGGAGCCTCGATTAGTTTAGTTAAAACTACTGATGGATTTTGAAGTCGTCCGCAGGAAATTCTGGTATAAGTGTTTCTGCCAAGACCTTTGCGGCGAAACTTCGGGGACCCGTATTCTAGCGCTCCATCACCTGACCCAGGTGCAGGGTCTCGATAAGAGCTTGGGCTTTCTTCTCGCAATCTTCACCTTCTTCGGTGTTTGTTGCGTTCTTTTGTGCTTCTCCTTCAACTCTCATCTGATCAGATGCTAGCAAAAGAAAACGAGTTGAAGAAGGAGACAAGACTAATAGGCCGCCCTCTACCCGCACTCGTTCTGCAACACCTAGCAAGAGCGTCGAAAGTAGGACAGACGATGAAGAAGTCCTAGGATTCTTGATACACCCTTCTCGCCTCCTAGAGGTTGGGAGAGGAAGAGTTAGTTGGTTCATGAGAAGATCGAAACGAGAGACAGAAAGAGAAGCTTGCAATATGAATTAGTCGAAATAGGAAACAATATCGCCAAGAAGTACGGGACAGCATAGAATATAAGTCTTGGTTAATAGCATAGGGACTCACCCGAATCTAGAGCAAGTATTCGACTTATACGTCTTTTCCACGGTCATTTTCTTTAGTAGGCTTCACAGGACCATGGTCCATTCTATAGGGGGTTCGTCTATCAACTGTTATCCTACCGGCTTGCTGTGCGTGTCGTACTTTAAACATCCAGATTGTCGTTGCTCAATACTCTTAGTCCCTTTGTTGAACTTTTGCTTTACCCTTCATATTCTTTCGAGTACTTCCGTCTATAAGATTGCTTTCTTTCACGTCCAAATCATATGTTCTCTCGCCAAACGGGGACTGCACGAACAAAGAGCACGTTCCGTTTGCAGGGCCGTAAATTTTTAGGAAGAAGAGTATACAAGCATTTGAGCCAGCGTTCTTTCGTGATTGACCTTTGCTTTAATTTACAAAACTCAGCAACCGAGATATGGCTACGTTCCCAACTCGTGCGACTCCAGGCTGGGAGAAATACCGCGATGCCCATTGGGAGTGGTATCAACAAAACCATATTGGACCAGCTCCAGCAAATCGTAAGAAGAAACTCTCCTCAGAGCACCTAATGCTAACAGAATAAGGGAAAAAATTCTGGAAGGACATTATAAGGCCTGATTGGGATGCAACAAACATTGGGACAAACGCTCGCCCCGAGATTAGAGCAATCTACAATCATCCCAATTATGTGCCTCCTATTGTACAAAATCCACCAAGCGCGATCCAACCAGCTTTGCCGGCAAATGGCTGGTCGTGGCCGCCAGAAATCCCTTTCCCTCCTGGTGCGATCAGACCAATCTTCCTACAGCTGCCTGGTGATGAGGCACTCTTGGCTGTTCAGACTGCCGCTGTTAGACAGGCAGTGGCAAACGTTGTACAAGCAACGCAAATAAATGGGCAACGAAGGATTGCATTCCCGGATCTTGAACTCATAGAAGCAGGGCACGACCTTGTGCCTGAAATCAGGTGCTTCAGTAAGTTCAGGTCGATTGCTGAGGATCAACCTGAAAATTTTGGTGCTACACCAACTAGCTTCATTGAAAAGGACAATCCATGGACCTGTCCGGGATCAATAGATCCCAAAAGCACAGCACAATGGATACCTAAAAGGGAACTGGGAACCGGGGGCACTGCCAGTGCTATACTATGGTTAAAGAAGGATGGAGACAAAACCGTTGACGTAGGCCAATTTAGACTCTAGATTTTCCTACCGTACTAACCTGTATCTAGGCAGTCGTTACGAAGGATATCAAGTTCGCCCCGCATTGGACGAATCAAACATATTGGGCAGATGACGACCGAGTGACTCCGATGGAGGCCGCTATACATGCTGCTATAAGTTCAGAGCAGTCGCAATTCATTGTCGGCTTTCGTGGCTATCGTATTCATCGCGGGATGCAGGTGGTAAGAATAGCAACAGATTTCGCCCATAGGGGTGACTTGACTGACCTATTGGAAACATTTAAATACGACCCTGCGGCTCGAGATGCCGACAAATGGAAGATCGTCGGCGGCCAAACAGGCCCAAAAGCTGTAGCGCCTATCGCTGGGCTCATTGACCCTGATCAGGGGATGGTAAATTGGTTCTTCAGTGACGATGAAGATGAACTCCCAAAAAACGAGGTGGCACCTGACCAAGGGGACACTCAAGCAGAGACACAGACACCTTTGCCCGAACACTTTAGTTGGCTTCTATTCAAAGCTTTTGTGGAGGCCACGATCCACATGCATGAAGCCAACGCTATCCACCTTGATCTCCATGCAGGTAACATATTCTTCACTGAAGACCACGGTGGACTGATGGGCGGTTATGGTGTCAGGCCTCTCATCGCTGATTTTGGCATTGCGCTACCAGTGCAATGCGATATGTTCAACAATCCTGAAGACTACAAATTACCAGGGAAAAAGGAAACGTGGGCCCCAGAACAAATCATAACATACCCACGACTAGTCGAAGCCCCCAAGGGAGAACCTGTGATAGGCAAGCACACCAGCGTCTTTCATCTGGGCGTACTAATGCATTGCATCGTGAATGGGGGTGTATCGCCCAATTGGGCAGAACTCAATGACACTTTCGTATACAGGCCGAATGAGATACCTGCTTTCCAGCCAGGTTCAATTCACAAGTACAGAGACTTACTGTACAACGCGGAGACAGTCCCGGTACTGCTAACTGAGGACGAATATCTAGATCAGGTATTGCTGTACTGCCACCGTGAAAATGACGGCAGTGGGGGGTTTTACCGCGCACAACTTGCGCCGTTTTTGCCCTTGATAAAGCAGTGTCTCTCGTTTGAGCCGAAGAACAGAATAGAATTGGACAATCTTTTGACAACGATTGAGACTGAACTGGATCGATTTGAGGGTGTCGAGGTCGACGGCTCGTTCTTTGAGGGTCGATTGCCAAAACGTAGACATAGTGAAGCATTTGGAGACGATTCGGAAGACGATTCGGAAGACGATTCGGAAGACGATCCGGAAGACGATCCGGAAGATGACGACCGCCCAACAGCTCAACACCGACCGTTGAGACGAAGACCACGTCTTGATCGAACATCTGGTTCAGAGGAGGCGTAGTCGGAGAGGATTGTGCATCAGGGCTATAGGTCTTGATTTCATTCGTTGTAAGGTACACAGTACGATTAGGTAGAGAATGCTACCTACCTAGAAGGTACGGAGGTACTAGTAGTCTGATTTTGAGACAAAAATACTAGCCGGGCCGTCTCTGGCCGTCTTCTACACGTGATATATCTTGGCACGACTCTCCAACTCAGGTTTGCGCAACACTCTGGATCCATTTCCACTTCCAGCAACACATCCCTCGTCTATTTCCGCTCCCAGCAGCGCATCCCACGTTCATTTCCGCTCCAGCAACACATGCCACATGCCACATGCCACGGGCCTCAACGCTTCCGCAGGCTACCATGGCCGCCGCATGGCTCAACAGTTTGATGGAATGGCAGCCTTGTCGCCTGAAACCATTTGGATAAATAGAGCTTCGCCCTCGCCTCCACTTCGAAACCCATACTTGTCAGTATTTCCCGCAAGATCCCAAAAACTTTCCACTAGTTTGCTAACCATTATGACAGACCTTGTTGGGAGTTCCTTCGCTCATGAATGAGGGGCTCTGCTATTGATACCTGCATTGCACATGGCGGCGTATCGGTGGCACGTCTAGGATTCGTCCTCGACGTCGGCGGAATTTTTGCTCTTTGACGCTGTCGTAAGACCAGTCACACTTTTCATCGATGGACTCGTCTGCGGACGGGACCTTGAAGAAGAGTTTTCAGTTCACGTAATAGTGGTGGCTGTCCTGCCGTTGCTTCGTTCCAAGTCGGCGCAAGGTAAAAGCCCGTAGTGGTCAAAAAAATGGTTACAAGCTTTTGCACCGGGGACGTCAAACTCAGTTTCTTGGCAAAACGGGATCTAGCGGAGTTTAGTCTAAAGGAGTAGCTACTAGGCTACGTTGAGCTCAAGCTCAGAGATAGCTCATCCCGTCTCATATGGCTTTACTAGAGCCTAAAGAGGTATAGCGCTGCATTTGCCAAGAAACTAAGTTTGACGTTCTCGGTGCAAAAGCGATTACCCAGCACCAAGATAGAGACGGAGGAGTGTTGGTTTTCAAGCGACGAGTAGAGCATGATTTCATGTCCTTGACTGGGTGTTAGTTCTATGAAAATCACGGTGCTGAGCGTGGGTTCTGGTCTCGATCGTGATCAAATTTCTTTCGGGTTGCAAAACTCCCATCTGTGACCAAGGTCTCGGCGTAGGAACCATTACGAGGACCATCCATTTATGCAAGAAACCCCATCAATTATCATGGAAGATCGAGGCGAGAACTACGAAGAGGAGCATGTCCATGCAGTCTACGAGGAAATAGCTCCTCACTTCTCTTCCACACGATACAAGGTGTGCGTTACTCCCACATCCTCAAACCAAAGGCAAATCTGACTCAAACGCACAGCCATGGCCCTTGATCGAGCGCTTTCTGGGCCATCTGCCACCCGGCTCTATCGGTCTCGATATCGGCTGCGGAAATGGCAAATACCTCGCCGTCAATAAGAACATCTTCATCGTAGCCTCCGATCGCTCCACGAACCTCGTACAGATAGCCTCAACTCATAAATCACACAGCGCCGTGGCTGCCGATATCCTCCATCTTCCTCATAAAAACGACGCGTTCGATTTCGCCATCTCGATAGCCGTTATACACCACCTCTCCACGCCGGAGCGAAGGATCGAGGCTGTGGCTACAATATTAGAGCTTCTTAAACCTCCAGCCACGAACAAAGGAACGGGAGGCAAGGCGCTACTATACGTTTGGGCACTGGAGCAAAGTAGCAGTAGAAGAGGCTGGGACGTTGGTCACGAACAGGATGTTATGGTGCCCTGGGTGCTGAAGCAGAAGGGGAGGCGAGAGGAGACATTCCAACGGTACTACCACCTATACAAAAATGGCGAGTTGGAAGAGGATGTCGTGAAAGCTGGAGGTGTGGTCTTGGAAAGTGGGTATGAGAAGGACAATTGGTGGTGCATAGCTGGGCGCAATCCCCTCTCAAGCGGGGGATGAAGATACGAGGCACGAGTTGCACGATACAAAGGCGTAACAAGACCTGACCGAGGCATTCGATTCGGGGCGAGGTCCGTCTTACCTGCACACGAGAGCAGGCAGGTTGGTGTGGAATCAGGTCCGCAATGTCAAGTGGTCAAGAATGAAAGTTGGAGAATAGCTCACGACATTATTATGGCACAACAGCTGCTCGAGAACGACTTGAGCTTGGTTAGCACGCGACATCAGACCCATTGAGGTATAGGGGATGACTATTGAGGTGGTACCAAGGCAAGGCGCAAGGCCGTAGGTAGTACGTTGTGGTTCGAGGAGAAACACCTTTTTCGTGCCGAGCAATTCACAACTTTCGAGCCAGTACAAATCACACTATTGCAAGCCATGGAAAGGCAGATACAGGCTCATGAGCCAAGACAGACCTAGGGCAATTTTGAAAGCATCGAAGAATTTCCACACATATTCCAGCGTCGAGAGCTCTCTCACTCCGGCGATCCTTTCAGCTCGAACTCGCAGCTGACAAATTTCCAGACAGGCAGCTCTGTAGTTCGCTGCATCCAGTCAAACGAAAACAGAGAGCTTCCGAAAGTCAAAAGAATCATCTCACCACTGCACCTGCCTGAAATCCGGATGCAGTCCACATGTTCGCCCGAAAGCGGGGGTGGCACTTGTACAACAGAGCTGTTGATTGTTCTGTATTGATTGGTAGCCGTATGTCCGCTGAGGTGTTCCTCGTCATGCCCTTCAATACTTATGAGGCTCTTGCTCGCCTTTCTCGTTGCTTGCGAGGAGCCCTAAGTAACCCTATCATCCTTCTTCCTAGCCACAACAAGTGGCCCACACGTGTCTTGGGGACAAAAGAATCGCCCGGGACCTCAAAGATTTTCCAGTCCCAACGTGTCAAGTTCCTGAAGATCTATCTCACTATGCATTGCCTTCAAATTCTATCCATCGCTTTGTGGCCCATGGCGCTGGCACTCCCTATCGCACAAGATTCAACCTCAGTCATCGTCTCGAACTCGGGAGAAAGTAGCTTCAGCTTGACCCCGGTCGGCAGCAGAGTCGTCAGGAGATTGCCGACTACTGATCTGGGTAAGTTGATCCAGAGATCTTGAGGATGTACTGGTAGCTGATGAGAATGAAGCCAACTATGAGGCTCATGATGTCGAATATCGTCGATATTGATGATGGGCGGGCCATGATGGATGAGGAGGTGCAGTTGAGGTATGTCAGAGCATTCAAAAACATCTATTTGGAGGCTGACCACGCAGTAGCCCTGAGCTCGCGACGCTTCCTGAAAACTCAAAATTATGATTATGAATAACGAGTTACGAATTTGCTTGGAAAATTCTGTACCGAAAGATTGTCTGGAAGTAACACAGTTGGGATGTCGATTCTTTGCCCCCGCAAAGATATGCTCGTATAGCACACTCAATTCCAGTACCAGATCGATAAGATTCATGGCAATCCTCAAAGTCGACATTGCCAGAATCTTATCAACATTGATCTCGGGTTTGAGGACTTGAACTCAAACGGTCGCTTCGGGTCAGAGGACGGATCAATTAAAAGCTGATTTTTCTTCATAATTGTCAAAGACCGCACAGGAATAATCTTGATTAATGAGCTGTTCAACTGCCTCGAGAGGACGACTTGATTTTCTCACCCAAGGAGCAAGTCACATATCTCACAGCAGAGTAGCCAAGTTCTGCTCTCCTCATCATCGTATCTCTTTACTCCCATTCACAAAGACCAGCTATACGGCAATAAGCTGAGCACCGCTCACCGACCCGATGATCTGACTCGTCGCCGCGGCAACGGTGCCTCCAGCGTTATCAACCGCGAGTCCTGTTTCCTTCACTATCGCTGGTACACCTGCCTCGACTTCGTGCACGAGTGTTCCCAGATCCAACGCTGTAGCGATCAGAAAAGTTGTATTTATTCACTGCTCTTCTTGCTCACTGGTCTACTTACAGTCGGCTGTTAAAGCTTCGCGCTGCAGAAGGGCAATGGCATTGGAGGGAGAGTCTCTTTTGACTGAATGGGTGTTAGATGAGTATTGATGGGTTGGACAGTTTGACGTACTCAGAGTGGGGAAAGCGAAGGCTGCTGGGAGGCTGAGCACGGCAAGGAGATAAAGGTGATGCATCTTGGTGGACAAAGAACGGCTGGAAGCAAGAAGGTGGTGGTGGATGGGTTTGGATGTGAAAGCGACGAGCAGAAACAAAGCTCTACTTATACGCTCAAGGGTGAAATAGATGGGCAGAACGGTAAGTGGCAACCTTCCCCTGCAGAGTATTGTCTTCAACATGAGAAATGCATCCTAGATTTACACCAGTGGCCCAAAGCATGCAGCCAAATCTTGCACTCGAAGATCCTCAGCTTACACAGATCGGTTTCACCATCGAGATCTAAGATACGCGATGCAAATCATGGGGAACACAGCAGAATTTGTGCTGCCGGGGCTGATGTAGCTGGAACCCTTCTAGGGATGGCATATTGCCACATTTGCTTAGTTTGGCACAGGGAAGCGAGTGGTTCCTAGTTTGCCTTCATCAAATTTTCTCAATGGAGTCGAGATGTGCAACAACAGGTAGGAAGCACAAAGACTTGGAAGCGAGACCTGTATTACTGTGGCTATTGTGGGCCACCCATTCCGATCCTTTGAACACAAACCTCAGGCAGAAGATGGTGTTCTGAATCCACCATAAAGAGCCAGAGAAGAGGCCTTCTTGCGGCTGAACAATTCGCATTTGATGATTGTGCCGCATCATAATGGAATCGCCCATTCCCTGCCCCTCACCATCATATGCTATTACTCGCTTAACACACCTCACTCGAGATAGGTTTCTACTAATCATCGACGTAGAGCTTATTACAAAACTAATAAATCCATCTCGTATTAGAGGACTTAAGATCCAACTACACCTTCAGGCTCGAAATACTTGGACGGACATGGAATTCGAGACACCGCTTCAAATCATATTGCACCCACGTGAAAAGAGAAGCAAAGAGGTTGTGACCACACTGTAGCATCAGTGCAATCGACACTATGCGCGCGTTTTGGCCACTCCTACTCATATAGCTTACCGAGATGCCAGACACGGCATGCCACCAACCAATTCAAAGAGCCTATGCTTTGGTAGAAGCTAAGCCTCAGGCCGTAACTCACAGCCGCCATAAATGAGACTCCTCTCTCAGTAATCCCCAAGATCACACAGTCCTGATCCGTCCAAGTTATCGGAGTCCTCCTCATCCTCGACGTCCAACGATCAACCAAGCATCCGGCGCTTCAAAGCAGCGAAGAACCTCAAGAGATATTGCTCGGTTTGTTGGACTTGCCAAACATCCCGGTTTCTCCTGTTCAGACCGTCTTCGAAACCTATCGATATCTGTACGAATTCACTGACCCGGATATCCTTTAGTGGATATATCCTCTGGAGAAATTTGGGCAGCTGAAATTTGATGAATTCATTCAAATCATCAGTTCCCCGGGTACTACTGTGGCTGGGTGAAAGAATCGTTGTGATCTATTATAGTGAAATCGAAGGGGACATCGAATGTGGATCGAATTCTCGCCATAGAGAATTCCTCGCCCCTCGGCAAGCATCTGTTTGTTTACTCGGAGGATTCGTGTGTCCAGTATGGTGCTGTACATTTTTCGATCTCCCTGGGCCCAGTCCTCAGCATCTTCCCGATGATCTGTAGCACAGTTCTGACTGATCTGATGGATGTCATTCGAGGCCCTGAGAATCGACCGAAGTATCTTATCGCGGAGCTCGCGCGGTAGTTGCAGGAGAAAAGGCGGGCCTGCACTCGTAGATGAAGCAGTGGTGTTTTGTGCATCATAAATGGATCGCTCATGGGTTGCGAGGAACTTGTTGAGTATTGGTAACACCAAGGGCACATATTCGCCATTCTGATAGAGTGCGACTGAGATATGGACTCGACCGAAAACGGGAACTTCATGAAGAGACCACCAACTGTCCTTTTGATTGAATTTGCCGGTCGAGCAAGTATGAAGCTTGACTTCCAAGGAGTTGAGACTGGGGATCATCTTCAACAACTTAAGGAGAACACTTGGAGAAGAGACGGACATGTAACCATGTTTGACACCGCAGATGCTGAATTTGGCCACGCAGACGACATGTCGAAGATAGCTGGGAGGCATAAGGAAGGCCGTGACTTCCTCTCTGGAGAGGGCATCGGCGCAGCAGACATAGCTATGCTCATCTAAGAGGCAGATTTCGGTGGACGAGAGACTGCTGAAGATGTCTTGGAGTTGGTCTCTGGAGTGCATGACAGTAGTGTTATCAGCTGAAGGCTTCGTTTCATGTTCGTGGCCGTTTCCCAGGATCAAGCAGTCTGGTCAGTATTTGTCAGAAGCCGACAGATGAATCTTTCATTCACGATGAAACTCGTCTTGCTCTCTCGCCGTCAGTGGAAAGGCTGCTGGTAGCTTTGGCGTTTCAACTTTCAAGTAGTCCATCTACTCTCCTTGCTTCGGATATATTGGCGACTCCCGGTGATGTTGGCGGGAAAGGCTACCAGGCAACAAGTTTCTTGAGGTTGGCTCGGTTGGCTCGTTGTGCCGACATGGTGTATCCCTCAGTCTGTAAGAATTTCTGGGCAGCGCGCCATCGATAGCAATGCTTATATACAACACACTATCTACCAGTGTCCATGGCAACTTTATCAATCCAGCCAAACGGCATCACTACAACATCCGCCATTTGCTTTTCCCGGGCTGTCCTCGATATCTACGCTAGCCATCATCTGCGCCGTCGTCCCATTATACTTGTAAATGCTTACACTCCCCCGCTCACTCTCCGCCACCGCTACCAAGTCCTCCTTAAACGGACTTGCCGCCACATTCAGGCTTTTACCACCACTGTTGCGTGTTTTGATTTGGAAGAGGGGATTTAAAGGGAGACCGTCTTCACGGAGGGAGAAACCGGAAAGGTAGCCTTGTTGGCCAGTGATGCGAGAGTGGGACGTGGCCCATAAAATGGAGCCTTTGGCCGAGAGAACGGCGGATTGGGCGCCGTAGTTTCCTGCGACGATGTCTAGTATTAGTCAGCAAAGGGAACTTGATCTGAGCGTGAGAAGTGAACAGACCTGGTGGTATGAGTGGGTACAAAGCTTTAGTATAATAGGGCATGTGTGTCGTCTCGTTGATCGAGTACAGCGCCATGGCATTCCAGGCCTCCAAAATGACATACATGCTCTTTCCACTAGGATGCACTTGCAGCGTCCTCGGAGCTGAAGTATTACTGGGTGATTCCGTGAAGCCAACCACCGTCAAAGATCCATCCGAGCCAATCTTGTGAGTCCAGATCTTTCCGTTTCGCCAGTCGCTGGAGTATAGGTAGCTGTATGTAGGGTCTGTAGCCATGCCGTATATGACTGATGCTTCGTTGTAAGGCAACGCTGTCGCTTTACCCACCTCGCCCTCTGGTCCAGTGCTCACCCAATTGGCACAATTGAGAGAGCCATAAAGAGGGTATGGCGCCTTCCGCGAGGCCATAACGTAGACCCCATTCCACGCCCCACAGTTCCCACTGCCAGGTGTACTGGGTGATTGTGTTCCTAGTGTCGTGTTGGATGTAATCGGAAAGGAAGACCACCCATCAGCCCCGGAGCTGTACAATGTCTTTGCGTCGTGAGATATTGCGAGCCATTCATTCTCCTTGCGGGTGGTGTTGTTTTTCGTCACCAACAAAGAGTTAGCTACATTGTCAAATTCCAGGCCGTATATCGATGGGGTCCCATAGGACCCAACAAAGAAATGGTGCTTCGCAGCCTGAGCCGTCCAAGCGAAGCCCAAGAAAAGAAGGGAAAGATTCATCACAAAGAGTGTGATTGCGAAATGAATGTGGTTGATAATGATTCAAGGAAAGACTAAACAGGCAATTCGCGCATGGCGGCTGGGGAAGGGCAAACGTGATCAGAGGATGAGATGTGACGGTGAGCGATCTGTAGATGGAAGGTCAAGTGGTGGAGTTGCAGGTGGATAATATACATGAGCTATACGTTCATCCAAGTCGCGAAATGATCTGAGCAACGGTACCTTTCGAATTGGGGATATGCTGTCGAGAAGAGCACGGTTGTGATTGACGATTGGAGGAGGTAGCCGAGTGAAAAATTCCATCGCGTGGAAGTGGTGCAGAAAGCTCGAAGACACGACCCTAGTGCAAGATTGAATTTTATTGGATTGGCTGAAATCAATTTGAACAGACTTCATTGATGATATTGATTGCCCCGAGCGCGGTAGCAGTGTAGATGAAACGGGGCATCTGGACCAATCCCAAACCACTTAAAATCTGCGAGAACGAGTCGTGGAAAGCAGAAAATGTTGCATCTGGCCAAGTCTGACTGACATGTGGGTTGCTGAACAACCGGGGCTCTCAAGGCAGCGTAGGTCGAAACCTTGGTATTGGTGTGTAAAGAGTTGACCATATTCTTCAGCATCAACATGCAATGGTTCGTGAAGATGAGGCAAACCAAGTGTCTCAGTCAAAGGCACGGTGGGATGGGCTTCGTAATCACCAGTGCGTGGCCGGCTAATGGTATTGGTCGAGGTTACAGACCGTTCTCGCTTCTGAACAGAAACCAAAGTGTCCCGGATCACCATTGACCCGGGTTGTGTATGATGCAATCTAACCATCTGCATTGCAAAAGACTCACAAATCGGTGGAGAGGGATATCGGACCTCAATCCAAACCGCTACTGAGATAGTCACGTACTTCCAAGCCTATAGAGCGGCCAAGAGCAGCAACGTAATCCCAACCACAATTTATTCTCCAGCGACATGAGGCATCCAAGACATCGACGCTGGCAGCGCTGGCACGCGACAGTAAGCGTAATGAGGCCAACGTCGATATTTGGGTCAGGACATCGGCGTTCTGTGGAAGGTTCTGTGGTAGTATGGCTCGAAGAATGGCAAGCATACGATCGAGCGAGAAGGGTGACGCTGCAAGCATGCTTCGGGGAATCTTACGATGTTGTGATTTTCTTCCAGCTGCTGTGCCACCGCCCTTCTTCTTGCGCTTTTTCTCAGCAGCTTTCATGAAGAAGATCTGGTCTTGACGGGCTGGATTGTAGGAGGCTAGGTAGGAGGCGCATAGAATGAATTTGGAGTAGTAAGGCAGTTCGTGACGAGCTGAGGACTGTTAGCCGAAGCACCTCAGAAATCAGGAAGATCTCTGTTTACCTTTTCCTAAGCTCTTGATGATTCCTCCCTGCCCTTTGGTAATCACGCCGGAGATCAAGGCATCTTCGCTTTGGAACAACGTCCGCCTCGATACCATTAGTCGAGCAAAATCTCTGGTGCCAAATGTTCCATCCACGATTGGCGCCGTGAAAGGCCTCCAAAGCATGTCACATAGCGCTCGAAAACTCAAGAGATCTCGTGCAGCTCCTCTGGCGAGAGAATCCCAGACAGCAGCAGTAAAGCGTCCCCATACCCAAGCGTCATCCTCGGCAGCCTCTTGCTCTGTATAGTCGACACTGGATTCGATACCTGCTGGAAAGATCCTGGGTGGAGACTGGGAGAGTACGCGGATGGATTCATCGCGAGTGTAAAACGGGAAGTGGATGTGAGGAATGCCGGTGGTGTGGAACAGTCGAGGACTTGGGACTGAGATGATGAAAACGATAGTGAGGCACGAAATCTTGTTATCAATTAGCGAGATACTGTAAAATCGTAGTAGGACACGTACAGTCTCTCCAAAGCGTGCCAGTGCCGGTATCAAAGTCAAAGGCGCTTCTCGTTGCTGGTCTATGCCATCGAAAACCAAAGTAAACCTCTTTTGCTTCTCCAGCAACCGTTCCAGATTAACTTGGAGAGCACTCAAGTTCTCGCAACGTCCATAATCTGATATATCAAGGTCGGCATGGGAGGGCCTCGATAATGCCTCTACCGAAGCTGCGAAGCTGCGCTCAAGAAGCTGTCGTCCGGTGATGCATTCTCGAGATTCGATTACAGCGTGAGGAGTCTTGAGGGCTTTGAGGACAGCTTTGGTCACGGCAGTCTTGCCTGTTGCTTGGAGTCCATGGAGGACCAAACTAGGAGGAGTTGGGAATGAGGGCTGATGTCGAATTAGCAGGGAGTATGGAGACGCGTCAGGGAATATCACATTGAGTAGAGTCGCGAGTGTTTTTATTTGAGCTTGTCTCCCTGGCAATTGGTCATTGAGAAGATGCAGCAGCATCTCGTGCGGGAGCATTGCCATTGTATGTATCTCTTTTCCTGGTGGAACACAATCATTAGGTAAGATACTAAGGTCGAGAGTTTTGGATGGTCGGCATTTTAGGCGTATCTCTTCTCGGGCTCTATTAGCGCCGACAATTTAGAACTATCATCGCAGTCGACCCAGACACCCAGACACTCAGGCATTCAGGCATCCAGGCATTCAGGCATCCAGGCATGCAGGCATGCAGGCATGCAGGCATGCAGGCATCCAGGCATCCAGGCATCTAGACATCTAGACATCTAGACATCTAGGCACCCAGGCACTCAGGCATCTAGGCATCCAGGCATCCAGGCACTCTCCCCACCTTAGCGTCTGCGTTTCAAGAACGCGTTTGCATTTTAGCGGCATTTGCCACTCCACATCCACATCCTCGACCGAACAACAACATTCCCCTTTCCACGAGGGCGCTTACAAGCTTTAGTCCCTAATAAATTCAATCCAGATTGAGCGACTGATACTATCATGACCCCTATACACCAGCCTCTTCTCCTCCGGACCGCAATTCCAACCATAGTCCGGTCATCATTTTGCAATTCACTTGACAGCTGACACAGGATATCCCATTCAACTCCAAATCAGAATCGCTGGTTTTTGACGTTTCTCTAAAGCCAGTCCCTTGGAACAACGCCTTGGAACAAGTCAGTATTGTTTCCAGGTTGAGAGAAATACGTCAAGTGGGAACTCATGGGACAACGCGGCATGAATACGAATAGCCCCACTGGGTTTTGTATCTCCTCATTTCAATTTCGCTATTTTTGACCTTCAGAACATCTCTTCTTTCACTAGTAGAAAGTGCTCGCTATTTAGTGTATCGAACGGTATGATGCCCGACCTCCTATTTTGCAACGAACTTCCAAGTTTTGAGTTGCTCTTGTGCCGTGGGTACACACCGTCGACCTAGTTCCTGACTCCTGCATCAATTCGAGTTGATTCAAAACAATAATTAGCATGGAAAGAAGACCTGATAAACAGCGCTGGAAAACTCCATTCGTCATATTAGCGGGCATCTTTGCTGGCGTTGGTCTCGCAATTGGCCACCATGCTTTCTACAATTCTTTGCACGGAGCAGAACCATCGACCGAGATCTACCACCTCAAGGGCCTCAACCTATCCAAGCAGCAGGCCAATATTGCTATAGGCACAGCATTTGCATTTTTGATACGGGCATGCTTACTTCTATCACTATCAACCGCCTATATCCAGGTCTTCTGGAAAGCTTTGACTTCCTCATCCGCAAATACAACACACCAATTAGGAAATCTGGACACGGCATTTTCTGCCTTAAACAGTCTTCTGGCCTTGGTCAACTTTTCGGCCTGGCGAAGCTATCCTTTGCTTCTCCTACTGGCAACGACTTCGTGGTAAGTCCTGCTTTTTCCCCGTGCGAGATGGTTGGTCTGATATAATCTCAGGCTCATACCACTAGCATCAATAATCACTCCCGCGGCTTTGACTATCGAGATTGACCAAGTAAAGCCATCCCCTACCTTTTTCAGTCACCAAATACCGACTTTGAATTTTACCAGCCTGAGTTTCGCTGCAGGCTTATCGCCTCCCGCTGTTTTTGGGTCAGGAACTGCAGTTGCACAGTACAGCTGGAATGGACCGAGCCCGGCTGTGATCAATGTAGCGCAAGCCGTCGGTGCTCAAGGTACGTGAGTCTTACATCGTCTTTTCCTCCTGTCATACTACGTCTCTATTCTAGTCTGTAGACGATCTATACAGTGCTCAATTATATATCGATATCATTGAGTTCTCGATAATTTCAAGAGCAGAACTCGCCAGACAATCCTCGATATTGGCCTCGAATCGAGCCAACCAAATTCTCACAATGGCTTCGATTATCAGCTAGAATTCACTAACGATACTGTAGGCACTGTCTTACCCATCACTCCACCTGCACTCAATTCGAGCTGGTACCTAGAATTCCATGGCCCTTCTTTGGCCTGCGACTACCTCCCAGAAGGGTCCATTCGCCAGATCGAGAAAAACATCGCATCCTGGCTCATCAACGGCACAGATGGAGACTGTCACTCTCCTCCTGCATACCTTGGCTGGTTTGGAGAACTTCCCTTTGTGGATGCAAAGAACGGATCCAACCTTTCAACCAGCTTGACCACCCTGACAATGTCGCCTTCTGACCTTTATGCCACGATGACCAACAAAATGCGCCTCGCCATTCTTCCAAACATAGGCGACTCTGTGTCCATGAGCTCCCGCACAATACGTAAGGCTTGTGTCAATCTGGGTAGCAATTCGGTGGCGGATGTTGATACGTCTCCGTTGGGTGGACTGGAGAAAGATGCGACTATGCTTGAGTGTCGACTTTCTAACTCAACTTACATGGTCAACTTCGATTTTTTGAACGGCGGACAAACAATCGGGATCAAAATGCAAAAGAATGAATCGACAGTGCCCTTCAATAGCACTAACTATCCTTACGGCCCCACCCTATCAGGAACTGAGACATGTGGCACACTGTTCAATTCAGAGATCAGCTACACCAACCTTCTTAAGAACAACTACACCTGTAGATTTGACGAGAGCGTCATGCAGAGCCTGGCATACCAGGCTGTGATGGAAGGGTTTACTAACCTCCTCGAGGGCAAACTTGTGGCCGTTCATGGTGAACCCATTGTTGGAGACAGTCTAATAACAACAACGACTTTGATGAACACCAGAGAGTTGAGTATGCTTTCGAACTCAAGCGCCGACAGAATCACTTCGGGGAGTGCTGCGCTTCAGGATCGACTTTCACACACAGATCAGGCGTTTTCGAGTGGCGCTATCGCTGCCATCAATGCTACGCGGCCTCTTCTTGATACATTGGAAGAGATGTTTCAGAACTATACTGTTAGTCTCATGAGCTCGCCACAATTACAGTAAGATCTTGTCCTCCCCTTTCAAAGCGAGGCTTTTAAATGTTGTCTCTTTCTTATCCCCTTTATATCGATATCATATCTCATGATAGCGTCCCTTGATCTTAGATCGATGTCGATAGTTGCTAGAGATTTTGTATTCTATAATTACTATGATATATCGATATCGATCCAAGATTCGATGTGAAGCATCGTTGTTGGTTATCGGAAGGAAAAACATGAATCAATGACACCAGGTTGGTCTTCCCGCAAGTCCTAACTCATCATTTAGAACCAACGCCTCGCTCTATCCAGACCTCCAACCAATTCAATACACCTCCATAACCTACAGAAATGTATACATATACTCGGCCGAAAAACTCTGGCTGGCCTACGGCATCGCTATCCTCTTCAACCTCATCGCCGTAATCATTGGCCTCTACATAATCATGTCGACCGGAACATCATACAGCAACACCTTCTCCACTATCTTTCGGAAAGCCCGAGGCGCGGAATCAGATGTTGTAATTCACCCAGGTGATCACGATGGGAAGTATCCGTTACCGGAGTATTTAAAGAAAGCAACCATTAGATTTCCTGCGGCGGGAAGTGAGGAGCCGATACCACTGGATTATATGCGGCAGGAGAAAGCGGGACGGGTCCTCGATCTTGAGGGGATTGCGAGGGTGAGGAATGAGATTGATGATATTTATCATGGGAGAGGCAATGTTGTGGTTCCGCATAGCGCGCTGAACAGGTGATCACACAATGGGACGAAAGAGATGGACGCTGTAACTTACAATGATAGTCGCACTTTTCCGCGGCCCATTCCTCACAGGAGCTGGGGGCAGCAAGAGGAACGTTCATGAAAAGTGGTATATTGGAGTCGTGATTGAATTTCAGTTCTTCATACACCTTCCCCCCTCTCGAGCTTCCTCAATTTCTCTGCCCTCAAAGTATCCTCATGATCATACCGATCACCCATCTCTTCACCAGACTGTCTCTTCCTTTTCTTGCTATGCACCAAATCGTGATCCTCTTTCGACGGAGGGCCAGGAAATCTATCAACAGCCTTTTGCACGTGCTTCAACAGCTCTTGCAAAGGTGGTCGATCTTCAGGATCAAAGCGCAAACACCATCCTATCAACCCTCCAAAAGAATTGCCATTTTCGCCTTTATACTTGAAATGGCAGTTGTATGCATTCCAGTCTAGCTCGGGACGGCCAAATTCTTTGTCGAACATCCAACGGGCTATGAGCAATTGGTCGCGTTCGAAAGTATCGTTGTCTGGGTTTATAAGTTCGCGGTCTGAGTTTGCAGCACCGTCGCTCGGGGGTGCAGCATCGATTTCTGGTTTT
This sequence comes from Venturia pyrina ICMP 11032, assembly GCA_000738655.1. NCBI lineage: Eukaryota > Fungi > Ascomycota > Dothideomycetes > Venturiales > Venturiaceae > Venturia > Venturia pyrina. Next base: position 1,389,388 of record JEMP01000025.1, on the reverse strand, counting down.
ACAGCATCGTCGCTTGGGCTTGCAGCGTCATCGTTTGGGCCTGCCGTATCGTTTTCTTGGATATCAGTATCGCTGCCAGACATTACATTGCCATCGTCGTCGTCCGAGTCCTCGTTATCTTCAATATCGTGGTTTGCATTATCATCGTCCAAATCTTCATCATCATCTGGAAATGGATCCTGATGCCGCCAAACAGGGTCGGGTTTTTTAGGAAGTTCGTCCTCCCTCAAAACATCCACTCTCGGCATTTTCCCACCATGCAGAAATTGGTGCATACAACATCCAATATGAAAAGCCGTTGTTTTTTCATTAATCTTCTTCGCTTCATTAAACATGGCCGGTTCCGTTGACAACTCCTCGGGCGCGAAATATGGTGGATGTCCTTTCATGTCGAAATCCTCGGGGTTATCGAAACCATCTCTTTCAACGGGTCTTGCGGATCCGAAATCACCTACGACGGGTTTGAGATCCCAACCTTCCTTCTCTCCCGCCTTTGACATGCCATCTTTTCCATCACCTTCATGTCGCGCAAAGGCATTATCCATGAGAAGTATATTCTCAAGCTTTAGATCTCTGTGTATGATACCGTGTGCATGCATATGAATTGCTGCTTGCACGAGAATGAGAAACACTCTCCAAGCAAAGGCCACCGGTATCATGTCCTGTTCTGTTTCTGGCTTGTCTTTGTCCATTTCTTTTGGATTGGGAAGCGGGAATTTCTGCACAAAATCGAAAAGATCACCATATGGTGCGTGATCCGTCAGTAATCGAAACGAGCGGAGGGCTTTGTGCACATGAAATCCCATATAAGGCAAGATGAAAACTGGCAGAGTCCCTTTTAGCGTAGGGTCATCTGAGAGAACTGTACGATGCGCGGCCACCTCCATCGGAATTCTATGCTCGGTATCCCACCACGCACTCCTCGAGTCCCATTCTTTTTCGAAGTTGACGTCTTTGGCTACAACGCTCTACTCAGATGTTAGAGATGGAACACCAGTAGATTTGCTAAACTTACCCCTCCAACTATGCCCTCGTCATTCACCTCCACCCAAAGAGTTGCACGACCACACGCTCCTTGGCCGAGTCGGGTTTTGGGGTACCATGTCCATGTTGTATGCTGGAGAAGTCCCGTTTGATCATCTATCGTGTCCTCGACCCAATCTTTCGGTGGATATTCATCAAAATCGAGAGCTTCAAACCCTTGGGGATTCATCCGGCGATCCTTGTTACCAGTGATCTCCAGTGGAAGAAGCTCGTCCTCACCGAGAGCATTGTCCGGCTCGCCTCTGTCTTGGAATACGATCGGAGAGTCTTCATTTTCGCTTTCTTCACTCTCTTTGCTCTCTCCCTCTTTATTTTTTGAACTGTCCATATCTGATGCCGCTGTTCCTGCTGATGGTGTTCTTTCAACTGAATCCTCAAGATCCTCATTCTCGTCAGTGGCCTCGATACTCACTCCGCCGCCTGGCTCGACGACATTTGCTTCCTCACTTGGCACTCCAGAAATCCCTTCTTGATTCGATTCCGCGTTAGCATTTGCTTCGCCTGGCATCTCTTCGTTTGTTTCCTCCTCCTCTTCTTCCTCCTCCTCTTCTTCCTCATCCTCTTCTTCCTCATCCTCTTCTTCCTCTTCCTCTTCGACCTCTTCAACGTGTATGAAACTCGGAAGCGCAAAGCCGTTGCCAACAGTAGGCGGTGGTTGGTCCCGGTCGTAGTCATTTTCAGCCAGCGCTCGGTAGGCTGCGGCAATATCTGGGCGTGTATTTTCCAGCGCCGTCCAGTCTCCAGCAGCGACGTCATCGTATAGGGCTTGATATTTGTTCTTGTATTCTGGTAGATTCTATCAGTCTTTGGAACGCTTTTGATGTTACATGTCGCACATACTTCTCTTATCTGCCTCATTTAATCGTCCCATGTAATATCGATGATGAGCTTTCCTGAACTGATCGTAAGGTGGAACTGGCTTTTTTTTGGGGGCCATGATTGTAGTTTCACGCCTGGAAGGCGGTTTTCGTTGTATGGAATTTGGAAGTGAACGAGAGGACTTTGAGACTTGTTAGGAAAGGCAGATCCTCAGGTTATCTGGTTGCCACCTTTGTCTACCCTCTGCAAACGTACATTGGTTTGGTCATTGTCGCTCTATTGAGCCCCCTGCAAGAATGAGCATGTAAGTCTGATTGCGTTCAGTAAACAAAGAAGCTCTTGACAACTCCAAATGACCAGAACGCAGAGTAAAGTATTTCAACAAAGATGTGCATACCTCGATAACTACTCTAAGCTCAACTTCTAACAGCCATCTGATCTCAAGCTGGTAAGAATTCTCACACCAGGAACTTAAGTTTGACTCACATAATCATCTCTCGTCTTGTTCCATTACATCACGAGTCATATGTTAGAAAGGGCATTTAGTATGACCGGCAGAGGGTGTCTACCGAGCGGGCCCGTCTATGCCTGATCTGGCCAACCTTCTTCCAGCCGCCTCGCGCTCTTTTTCTGCTGCCAATACTGCAGCATGGTCATAGGCACGACCGATTTGCTCTCCTTCTGCCCGTCCTCTTTTTCTGCTCAGCAGGATATTGACATCCTCTTCTGATGGCTTCTCATCTTCTCCTGCAGCCTCTTCTACCATCTTCAATAGGCCATCCAACATCGGTCTGTCATCAGGATTGAACCGCAGACAGTTGATTAGTATCTTGCGAAACGGTTCTGAGCCGTCTTCAAGCTGGTAATGCCTCCGCAAATACTTCCATTTCTGGTGTCTGTTCATTGGTGGGTTCTCTGTATCGAAAAGCCAGTTCTTCAACAAGTCTTCGTCTTTGTCACGTTCTCCACGATCGATCCAATTTCCCACTAGGTCGTCGTGTTCCTTGCGTCCTCCTTTCTTGGTGACGTCCCAATGCATCTGGGGTCGACACATGGCATGTTCGTGACGCCAGACAGTACAATCAGCTTCTTTGCTTTTTTCAAAGTCGATCAATGAATCCTCGCCGAACGATCCCTCGGCGATCACTTCGTCGTCATCTTCCCCTTCGCTACTTGAACACGACCATAATTTCTCGGTGATATTCTCGTCATCATCTGGCTCCTCGATGGTCCTCTTCGCCTTGTTTGCAGCATCTTCGTTGTCCTCTGATTCGTTGAACTCTCTTGGATCCTTGTTGCACATCAGAAAATTATGCATAGTATACCTAAGTTGAGTATGTTTAGTAGAGAACAGTGAGCCGTGGTCACGAACATACCCGATGTGAAAGACCGTTGTTTTTTCGCCAATGTCATGCCCCGGTAGCAATTGTGGCTCTGTAGTATATTGCTCTGGAGCTACTTGTTCAAGGGCGCCAGTCTCATCGAATTCTTCTGGGTTGCGGAGTCCCACAATTCCAGGGGTGGTTGGCATCGCCGTTCCGAAGTCGCCAACCATAGGTCGAAGTCTCCAGTTCCCCATTTCACCGTCATCGTTCTGATCGATTTTCAAAAATATGTTGTCCACTTTGAGGTCTCGGTGGACAATGCCGTGACTGTGGATGTATATCGCTGCTTCGATCAAGGCGATGAAGAACTTCCAAGCGTAACCAATCGGCATCTTTTCAATGTTGCGGTACGTCTCCTTTGTATCGGCCTCGAATTTCGATATCAGACTACCGACATCTCCTCCATCTGCAAAGTCGGTCGTCAATCTAAACATTTTCATTTTTTCCCTTAATCGAAAGCCACGGTAAGGAACGATGTAAGGATTATTGCCACGAGTCATCGCCCGGTGGATTGCTACTTCGAGTGGTAGTTTGCGGTCATAATCACACCACGCCGATCGCTGATACCATGTTCCGTATCTTTTCAGATCAACGTCCTTTGTAACTACTCTCTACTCCCATTAGTAACCGGGAAACGAGTCGAATGATCTCTCAAACAAGAGTCTTCAATTCGAGGATCAACATACGAGCACTCACATCTTCGATCTTATCCTCCTCGTCCGTTTTCACCCATAGTATAGCACGGCCATAACTACCTTTGCTCAAGTCCGTCTTGGGATGCCATGTAGACTTCCCGTTCTCGTCAGAAAAGCTTGAGAAGGCATGACATGGTATCTTTTGAAAGTCTTCCACTCCCATGGCCTTCCAAGTCATGTCTAACGGTCTGCGTATCGGTATAGAAAAATCGCCGGGCAATTCTCCTGCATCAGGCAGAAGAGGACCGTTGAACCTGGACAGCTGTTGCTGATGTCTATCTCGTTGCTGATTCATTTCTTGCTGGTGATAAGCTAGAAAGGTAGGTGAGAATGGCACCGTCAGGCCCATACCCACGAAGAATGTCGGCACGCGATAGCTATTTTCACCCATTGGCAATGGCTCGTTCCGCGCAGGCGTTCCGGGAACGCTAAGGTCAAGACTGGCATACGCGTCGTACCAGCTTTGGTCTAGAGCATCAAAATGTTTCTTCACATGAATGCCGTAGTGCTTGGTCACTGTCAAGATTGTCAACGGTGTCCAGGAGGCCATTGAGAAATGAGAACTTACTAGGCGATTTCCCTTTCCGCCATCTCCTTTCTACGTAGATATGATGAGCATTGTAGAATTCCCGCCATGGCTTTACCATCCTTGCCTACTTAATGAGAGGACTTTCCACGGGAGTAAGGAGAGGGCTCAGAAAAGAAAAGGGCAAGTGAAATAGGTGGAAGCGCATCTAATTACTCTAGACAATCTAGCACTCTGCAAGTAAACATGCTGCTTGCGGCCATTCCAAAGACGAGTCAAGCGCTGCTCAAAGAAGGTTTGGTGGACAAAGCCTGGGCGCATTTTCGAAGCCAATTGTTGATGGAGTATCATCTAGAGCAAGCGACCGCGTTGCCATGAGGAGGCTGGCGTGGTGTTCAGGTTCGAGCTGGTGTTTTGCTTTTGTGGCTTGCCCGTACCTATTATGGATGAGAAAGTTGGACTTCGATTTGGTGAGGCCAGACTTTAGCGTTCGCGCTTTAGAGACGTCCCGTTTCTCTAGAGCTGGCATTTTAGTCGCGCCGGCTATTACCTTCCTACCTTCGCGTCTTTGCTCACAACCTCTCACTTCTCTCATTACCCTCCCACTTCATGCGTTTTCTCAACCTCTTCTCTCTCAGTCTCTCAACCTCTTCTCTCTCACTTTCTCAACCTCTTCTCTCTCAGTTGGTGGACGAAGGCTTTCGAAGCAGTAGAGTAGTTCTACGTGCCCGGGTCCAGTCCTTTTGACAATCCACTCCACCTAAATCAGTTGAGACCTCCCGCCCAAGTCGCCCTCACATCTTCATGAAAAGTACTGTGGAGAAGCAACTACGCCACTCAGTCCTACAATCTTTCCAATTTTCCAATCGACCGGTGGGAGGAACAAGTTCTACATGGTTTAGATGTTGCCCAGTCGTCCTCGAGTCCAAAGGCGGTTGGATGGACGATCAAAAGGCCTGTCCGGGTCGCTCTGGTGTGGATGTTGAAGAATAATGGTCTTGAATAAGAATCAAGCCCCCAAAAGCCCTCGGTGGTGTCAAGTGCAGATTCTTCAAGTCTGTCTCACCTGGCTCTGAGCTGTTGATCGAAAGCCAGCACTCCTTACTATTAATGAAGAACGACGCGTCCTGCATTTGGACGCGAAACCCGGAATTGGACACGGTCAGCTCCTGTGCAATGGCTATTTTGAGCCCGCAAGCTGATCTAAACGAAACGCGACTTCAGCCATCACGTCAGTAATTCGGGTACTATGGTACAAGGGACACGTTTCCAAATTTCCATCAAACCATCCCGATGAGGAGTGAGGGCCCAACAAACGCTAGCTGCTATTCCGACTGCCGATGGCGGCACCGGAAACCTCGTCGACTGGGTGCTCATGCAGATACTTTTAGAAACGAATCCGGAAAAATCTTTCACATATCACAGTACTATGTACTCCGTAATATTGATGGAGGCCTGCTCCACGTCGGTCATCATCTCGATTTTATATTCCTGTGTCATGGGTGATAGCAGGGTCCATAAACTCAATCTCTCTATGTGGCGATGCTAACCATAATACCAGGTTATCAAACATCAGTACTACACAGATGCGCAGTGCGCCAACAGTCGGCCATCTAATTCAAGTGTGTTAGAAGATTTCTTTGACAACGATGCTACCGCATTTCATCATCGACAATGTCCGATATCCACAGCTTGTTTAATAACTGACATTCACCCTGGGGTTGATCATCTCTCGTTACGAAACATTTTAATACATGTTCCTCGCTTCTTCCCTTTGCGCGACTCCTCCCTTTGCCCGCCGTTTAGCCTATATTGGGATCATCTGGTCGCTCGAAACACGTCTCACGCTTAACCACCCAATCAACAACACGTATACTGCAGTACAAGAGCGACTCCAACACTTTTTGCCGCCGCGCACAGCATCTACCTCAAGCTGCAATAAAGGGTTCCTGGCCTCCCAAGCCAATTACGCAATGACTTCATCTAGATGTTCATTATGTGATTTGTCCGTCGAAGAAGGCGAGATCGGTGAATCACCTACAACACCGACAATTTTCCAACTTTGGAAAAAAAAGAGATGATCCGCTTTCGTAATTCTGCCAGGAACGGTTACGAGTACAAGTTTAGATTGCCTAGACCAAAAGCCGCAGGGTATCATTTTGCTATATAACATTAACAGCCGCCCTCGCAATGGAGGATTTTGCCCTACACCTGTCAAGCAGATCTTTTTAAACAGACACCAGCGTTTCTCGCACGACATTCGTTTCGAACATTTCGACAATAAAAACATTTACTTTTGATTCCACAATAACACAATGAAGTCTTTCTCCCTCGCTCTTGTTGCATTTGCGGCTTCGGTTTTTGCTGCGCCGCAAGGTGGTCCACCACCACCTGCTAAGGGTACAAATATAACTTACACTCTCCAACTCAAGTCGTGAGTTCATACTTCCACTTACTGGCAACTGGAATCAAGTCTAACAACCTTCACAGCACCGTCGACACCCTCAACAACAAGCCTCTCTCCGCCAAAGGTGGAAAGATTGGAATATTCCCCGGAGGCTCCGCGGTCAAATTCTCCTCGTCTCAGTACACCGGCGCAAGCACCCTCTCCCTCCACCCAGGAGCCGAAGACCATCAACTCGCCCTCTCAGGCTCCAAGGGACTCCTCGAACTCGTTGATGTGATCAACCCCACCGGCGAAAAGATTCCTCCTGGACAGAGCATGGAATGGTCTACGTTTGTGATTGACGGACAAGGCAATGTTAACGTCAAGGATGGCTCTGATATTCCATCGAGAAGGTGGGTTGCCTACACGAACCCGGATGGAAGCTACGGGGTTGGGTTGTACGACGGATTTACTGTGCCACCCCCCAAACAGTTCCAGAATGTCACGTTGGTTGCTGTAAAGGCTTAGGCATGAGATACGCGGTTGGACGGTGGATGCCATCTGAGTGTGGATACATCACACAAAATTTCTTGGATTTGCCGAGACTGATTAGCCTTGAATACAATCCGATATAAAAACTTACACAGTATTTTCTCCACCCGCGATCCTATATATTACACCCGCATGTATCCCGACTCTCTTTAGAAGCCTCTCGGAGAATAACAAGGTACCGTGCCTGCGATCTAACGAAGTATCGGATGATCGGGGTCGTCATCGCGGTCAGTCTTGGGCATCAGAGCAAAAGAAGAATAATGACACAGAAGGCACCGACTGGTGGGCTGTGTAACAGCATGAACAATACAAACGATCAGGTACTCCTTTGGGACTGTTGAGGTTGCTGACCAGCCAAGACTCGCCAACCCCAGATGGTCCAGGTCACGAGATCAAGTCTGTTTTTAGATTGTACCATGTACTTCGAGCCCAGTAAAGAAAGCGGAATCTTGCTAGACTGGAGTCCAAGAAGGTGCGAGAAAGTTGTATAATACAATACTCACGTGGAAGACCCTATTCGAGGAAACTGGATGGAGAGGATAAGTAGTCCCTACGGCATCTTCCGCGGGCGTTCGTCCACAGTAATCTTGATTGGTCAACGCCTCGTATCTCGTACAGTAGTGGCCTGCAAGCTGCGCCTCGTTCAATCGCCTTCACGATCGAAGTCTCTTGAAAGGGAAGAATTAATGGCTGAGGACCCGGAGAAGCCGTTCGGGAGGCTTTTAGAGATACTTGGCTACCTTGGGATATACAACTACCCTATTGCAACAGTGGATCAGTAATGATCTGAGAAAGTAATGTGTAATGATGTCCTATAATAGAGTAAAGGTCGTGCGGGGCGTAGATTGGAATTGCGGGCGAGCGATAAGATTCTACTGAGTTGATTGACAAAATACTATATTGAAATTTCCGATGCATGCCTACTGGACAATGATTGTGCGGATGTATCTTAGTGACGGGTACTACGGATGCGTAACAGCGCAAACAGCGGGAAATGCAGTCCGTCCGGCTAAGAAACAGGGCCCCGATGGTTGAAATTGCCATGGTCGTAAAACAAAGTTTGCTACCAAAGCAAGCGCTGCGAGCCGAGGGTCCAATCGCGAGAAGCCCACGGCTATTCTAGTCCCAGTCCCAGTTCTCTCAAGGGATGAGAAGATTCACAAGCGCTCGGAATGGTGCTCTACTGTGTAGTAGGTAGTACTTGCTCCTGTTCAACTAGGTATGTATTTGATAGAGTAAGGCTGAAGTGCGCCTTCCGCCAAGGCACACCAAGGAACCTTGGAGGACCTGCGGCCAACCAACCGAGACTGGAGCCAGGTACCGTTCATCGAATACTGCTAGAGAAAGTCTGTCGCTTAGTTCTACTGTGTACTGTGTACTGTGTACAGCAGTTGGCAGCTTTGGTTCTACCGAGGACTCCAGTAGAACTACGAATGGGCTTGGAGTTGGGGCGCCACATGCAATGGCGGTGCCGAAACGTGGTATTGGCTATTCTACCCTGCCACCCTTTTCCACTGTGCCTTGTGCCTGTGCCTGTGCCTGTGCCTGTGCTTGTGCCTTGTGCTTGTGCCTGTGCCTGTGCCTTGTGCCTGTCCCAAGGGCTCCAGTTGATATGACGACGCTCCGTTCTCCGCCCGCCGACAAAATAGAACCAGAACCCTGTTCAATTTGTTTACACAGTAGCAAACACGGACACGGACTGTGGTCGCGTTCTAGGTCCATCGCCCTTGCCATCCATCCTCAGTCTCTCCCTCCCAGTCCGTTGCTGCCAGTGTCTTCCCCCAACTGCCTCGCCACTTCCAAAGCCACAGCTGTCCTCCTTTCCAACTCGCAAGGCAGTGAAGCCGTGTCACCTACGCTTTCAAATTCACCACTCCACCTCGTTGCATATTCCTCATCAACCACCATGGAGCATCATACCGCCTTGGTCAATTCGGTATCTGCGCAAGTGCGCAAGTTCCACGACGCTGGTGTGCCCTTTCGTATCTACCACGGCTCGACAAACTCGACGAGAACTGTCGTGCGAGACCTCAGTACCTCCGTCGACATCAGCGCGCTGAACAACGTCCTTTGCGTGGACACAAAGCGAAAAATTGCATCCGTGCAGCCAAATGTTCCCATGGACGCGCTTATCAAGGCGACTCTCGCAGAGGGATTGATCCCTGAAGTCGTGCCAGAATTTCCAGGTACCTAGAGCAATAATGCTAGTGAAAGAACAATACTGACAGAGATGTAGGTATAACAGTTGGCGGAGGATTCTCCGGCTCCGCCGGTGAGAGTAGCAGTTTCAAATATGGTTTCCTGGATGCGACGATCGACATGGTTCAGTGCGTCCTTGGCGATGGAACGATAAGAGAAGTCGGCCCAAACGGAAATGCCGAAGAGAAAGAGTTGTTCATGGCCTTGGCAGGGACATTGGGTACAATGGGCGTCTTGACGCGGCTGGATATTAGACTGCTGGAAGCGAAGCCGTACGTTAGACTGACCTATCAGCCAGTGTGGACTTTCCAGGAAGCAAAGGACATGATTGAGCTTTCTATCTCGCCCGAAGCAGGCAATGACTTTGTGGATGGTATAATGTACTCGAAGACGAAAGGTGCCATCGTCAGCGGCAAGATGGTGTCGGAAACCGAGGGAGGACGAATCACACAGTACGCTCGGCCGAGCGACGAGTGGTGTTTTATCCATACCGAGGAGATGATTGAAGGACACAACACCAAATCGTACATGGAGAAGCGTTCGACCTCGCCCGTTGTTGACTTCGTGCCATTGACGGATTACCTCTTCCGGTACGATAGAGGCGCGTTCTGGATGGGAAAGCTGGGATGCCAACATTTCTGCCTGCCATTCACCAAGATGACTCGAACACTGCTTGATTCGCTCTTCCACACGAGAGAGATGTATACGGTAAGCATCACTTCGCTGTATGTATGGGAATCATTGACTTACACATCACAGGCGCTACATGCGAGCAAAATGCAAGAGTTTCACATCGTTGAAGATCTGGCGGTTCCCTTCCGGAATATGGTCCCATTCCTAGACTACCTCGAGGAAGATTTCGAAATCTACCCACTATGGTTGTGTCCTCTACAATACCAGGCGACAGGATTGGAGGTCAAGCATCTGCCGAAGAAAGAGCTGGTCATGAGCGTCGGCGTTTGGGGCCCGTACGGAAAGAAGCACACATCTTTCAAGAAGGCCAATCTGGCATTGGAAGCGAAGGTCAAGGACTTGAAAGGTGTCAAGTGGCTATATGCACAGTGCTTCTACTCCATGGAAGAGTTCTGGGACATTTACGATCGTGAGGTGTACCAGCGGCTCCGAGTGAAATACTCGGCCACAGCCTTGCCGGACATTTACTGCAAGGTCAAGCCGGTGTGCAAGAGGGAGCCTGCGTCGTTCCTGGAGGCCTTCTGGGAGATGATTTTCAGTTTCTGGTTGGTTGGTGGTGTGTATGGACTGTACTCAGCCTGGAGGAAGGCTAACTACGTGCTCAAAAAATAAGGATGGTTGAGAGCAGGGCACTGTCTGACAATGAACTGGAGAGGGCAGAAAGAGTAAGGAGGATTGAACATCAGCTCCAAGGATGGGACGGAAGTGGAAGGTCCGCGGAACTGCTCGGAGACTTTACCAGGATGAGCATACCTAGGTAATATTAGGAGTATCATTACGTCAGCCACGTGATCGAAGCATAGCCTTGGGGAACCTCTCACCCTCACAGAGAATGTGAGCCGTGGGAAGGCTGGACGAGTTCAGATGCTCCATAAAGTCAGCTTTCCCTCAAATTTGTAAGCAAACTTCAATCGCTGCCATCTCCTGACCCCAGCTGAAAGAGGTGATGCACAGAAAATGTTCATTCTAGACCAATTTGAAATATAAACAGAAGCAAAAGCCCATTGTTTGAACTCGGATTAGAGATCGAGCGCACAAATCAAAAGACCAGGGTATAAAACGCTAGAAAACGAGAATTCCGTCTAAGCACCAAGCTGTTCCTCATACCACTTGACCAAATGCTCAATAGTAGGATGTCCCCAGATCAACGTCGGTGGCACCTTAACCTTGAGTCTCGCTTGCATCTGTCTCCTTAACACTACAGTCAAGACAGAATCCATACCCATGTCTGGAAGCGCGGTGCGAGCGTCCACATCCGCCGTATCCATGTCTAGAACGCTGGCAACACACGACGTCAATGCTGTCGTAAGATAGGCTGTGCGTTCGGGTCCTGGTGGCGGTACTGAATCAGTCGAGGAGTTGGATATCTCTTCGCCTCCGGACACGGCGGGGGAGCTGCGTGTTGTAGTGGCTGCTGGACGTCGAATAGCTATCTCCCCCAGGATGTCCATCGGTAGAACCTCATCAGCCTCAAGCATTCTTGTTTTGAGCACAACACCATGAGCCATGTCATACTTGGCAATTTCGTCCCAAGCCCGGAAGGCGTCGTCTCGAGTGACACTGGTAATGCCCTTTGCCTCGAGTTCGGACTCGATGAAGTCAGCCGCAGCACCGCCAGCCATGCCTAGACCACGCCAACTAGTCCATTGCAAAGCGCGCGCATTATCACCGCGCTGGCGACGCTGTTCAGCAAGGCTGTCGAGGAAAGCGTTCCCCGCGGCGTAGGACGCTTGTCCTGGGAATCCGAAGAGTTGACCACAAGAAGAGAACAGCATGAAGAAGTCCAGGCTAGACTCAACTGGGAAGACAGCATCCAATGCTAGCGCACCGGCGATCTTGGGAGCAAGGACGCGTTGGAAAGCTTCTGGGGTTGTCGAAAGCACAAGTTCGTCTTCGATGACACCGGCTGCGTGGATGACACCCCGGACAGGTGGAAGTGATAACTGTTCCAATCTTGCCAAAAGGATACTGGATGCATCTTCCGAGGAAATATCGACGTTGACGCTGTAGATTGTCGCTCCCATACCCTCCAAGCTCTTGATCTTCTCCAAGATATCAAGCATTGCACCAGTTGCGGCTGCCCATTCTTTGCGAAGTGGTAATGCTCTTCTTGAAAGGAGTACGAGGCGACGTGCTCCCCGCTCCACTAAGAAAGCAGCCACTTCAAGCCCAAGTGCACCAAGACCGCCAGAAATCACATATGTACCATCAGCGCGTGGCGCCATCGCTTTCGCAATTTCAGGTTGATACAAATCCCGTGGCAGTTTGCGAAGTCGGGAGACTTTGGCAATCGAATCCTCAATTTTGACAACGTCCGCCTTTTGAACATATCTTAAAGCTTGATATGGGAAAGTTGGAGAGTCGCAATCAATCAATGCGCCCCAAATGTCCGGATGTTCAGCAGCGATGATTCGGCTAAGGCCGATGAGACCAGCTTGGGAGAGCGCAGAGCGGTTTTCAGCTTTGACTGCCCCTGTGGTGAGAACGAAGACTCGAGCCTTGACACCGTTGTTGAGAACGTGCTTGACTATGTCGAGAAGTTCAATGCAGCAGCGACCAGCGACGTGGGAAATCTTGGCGTGTTCCGCAGCGGAGTCGGGGACGTAGACAATGCTCGTCTCGTTTGCAGGGCTAAGTTCGGCCTGCAAGAACCTTTCAGCGGTTTCGAAGCGTGATGTAAAGACTTTGCGAGCATCAAGCTCTCTGATGCAGCTTTCAGATAGGCTATTTGTACCTGTTATTGTGTGAGTGATTTCAGACACAGATTATGCTAGCGGGCGCAAGGAGTCGGTCAGCTTACCTCCAACCAGCACCACATGCTCAAGCATCATTGGCTTCTCCGAGAGCTTGGCAGGGACCCAGGCTAACTGATGGACAAGCTCGCTGCTGTCGTCTTTCGCCCCAGGAGTGCCTTCAATCTCAGAGAAGCGCATCTTGTTGAACTTCGCCAGGGCTTGGCCTGCCTCGCCCAGAATGGTAACATCAGAGATGGGCGTGCCATTCTCACTCCTGTTCTGCACATAGATGTAGCCGATCTTGGGTGGCACAGCGCCTTCACATACCCTGAGATTCTCGACGTGCGCAGGCATGCGAAGACGAGGCTCGTTGAAGAAGATGGTAGATCCGATAGAGGTTGCGGCGTCAAAGATCGGCGCCCAAGACGATGCATCCCATGGCAACTTCGTATCCTCAGTGACGTTTGGAAGGACCTCAACTCTGGCAATCATTTCATTGAGGTTGCCAAGATGTCGTGTGACCACCCATGGGAAACCCATGTCAGGCACGCCTACATTGGCGAGATAGTCGATGGAGAATGTTTCTTTGAGAGTGTTCCCAATTCTGGTTTCAGTTGCTGAGATGTCAAGGGAATCGATGATCGAAGCCCTTCTTCCTCCTCGCTTTTCCTCCATGATTGTCTCCGCAGTGGTGTGGGTGAGCCAGGCTCCTTCGGAATTCTCGGGCGTCTTTTCTTGAATGAGTCGAGAAAGAAGGCGGACAGAACCAGGTTTTACCAAGACCTGAATGTCTCTGGGAGCACTGATGGCAACTGGAACGCGCAAGTTGACATTGTTCAGCTGAGACTTTGTTGTCCCACAGAGGAAGGTATTGAAAAGGACAGCTGCAGGTACGATTTCCGTGCCGTGAAGAGGGTGCCTTCCAGGAAACGGCCTCGAAGCGTCATCAAGTTTCGAGGTAAAGGTCGTAATGTCCTCGCCTGCCACAGCCAGAGCTTGACCAATTAGTGTATGGGTTGTGGGATCATGACTTTTGACCGCGTCCCAAGAAGCGGTACCAACGGATTTCCAGAAGCTCTGGTGTCTCCATTGCGTCTTTGGAACATCGTCCGCCCAAGGCAAGCCAACAAAGAGCTTTCTCCACTCAATATCAATACCTTTACACCACATGGTGGCCAAGGCTTTTTTTAAGAGTGGCTGTGCTGGTTTATTGCGCAGGAGCGTCGGAATGACAGCGAAGTCGTCGATGTCAAGATTCATCAACGTCTCATTCACAGAATGAGATATGACTGGATGGGTGGAGATCTCAGTGAAGACGCGGTACCCATCTTCTGCCACAGCCTCGACGGCACTTCTCAGAAGTACAGGTTCCAGCATGTTGCCGACCCAGTAGTAAGCGTCGCGGGCAGTAAGACTGCGAGGATCACTGATAGCTGTAGAGTACAATGGAATGGTCGGGTCGCAGGGCTCGATGTCCTCATCCAGTGATGTGAACAAGGTCTGGGCAAGAGGCTTCAGGAGCGGACTGTGGAATGCAACATCCGAGTTGACACGCAGGACTTTGACGCCACGGGTCTCACAGCTCCGAGAGAAGTCGTCCACTGCGTTGAGAGTTCCAGATATGACGCAGGAGCTGGGAGACGATTCGATGGCCGCGGCAATGTCATTGCGGCCTGCAAGGATTTCACTGACAGCGCCAAAAGGCATACCTACCATAGCCATTGCTCCTTTTCCCATGACCTTGCGGTAAAGCACCGCTCGTCTTGAGACAATGACAGCGCCATCCACTTCGCTGATTGCGCCTGAAGCCACGGCAGCCGCGATTTCGCCAACCGAATGCCCAATGATTGCACTCGGTTTCGCGCCTTTGGCCTTCAGCGTAGTTGCCAGGGCGACCTGAATCGCGAATGTTAGAACTTGGACGCGATCCGATGTTTCGTATTCCTTCTTCTCGATAGCATCGATGACCCGGAAGCCTGCTTCTTTTTCAAACACATGCTCAAGAGATTCAATGGTGCGTCGGAAGACGAGATCTTGTTTGAGCAAATCTTGAGCCATGCCTGGCCAATGTGCACCGTGGCCGGAGAAAAGCCAAACAGCTCCTTTCTGACTTTTCTTATCAATGACGCGTCCAGACAAGATGTTGGGGTGCAAGTTCCCAGAAGCAAACTTCTCCATGAGGTCCATTCCCTCCTCTCGATTGGCGACCACAAACGCAGCACGATAGTCATGATGCCCTCGACGAACTGCAAGTGTGTTGGCGATTGACGAGAGGGTATGATCAGAGGCATTCTCATTCAGCCACGAGGCAAAGGCCTTTGCGTCAGTGCCGAGCCGCTTCTCCTGGGGCGCTGTGAGCAATAGAAGGCCGTACACATCATCTGAGAGGACTGAAATCTTGGCCGGTTGCTTTGAGGGCGCAGCCTCGAGGATCGCGTGTGATACGCTGCCACCGTAACCATATGAGGACACCGCTGATCGCCTGGGCGTATCAGATTTTGGCCAGGCGGTGGATTCAAGGGCGACTCGAATCCCTCCGTTTTCCCAATCGATCTTCTTATTCAGTGTCCTTAGGTTAGCTTGAGGAGGAATGATACCGTGGTTCAAAGCCAGCACTGCTTTCATGAAGCCAACGCCACCAGCTCCAGCTTCTAGATGACCGACATTCGCTTTCACGCTTCCTATGAAGCAGGGCTGGTCGGTAGATCTGTTTGCGCCGTAGACCTGAGCCATCGCGTTACATTCAACAGGGTCACCAACAGGTGTACTTGTGGCGTGGGCCTCAACGTATTGAATGGTAGATGGGTCGATGGGTCCCAGAGCTTTCCGAGCAACCTCTATTTGAGCCTCTCCGTTCGGGGCCATGATGCCATTGGTGCGACCTGAGCAAGAAAAATCAATACCGTACATCATAAAGATTCGGCGAGGAGTCTTACCATCCTGTCCAACCGCGGAACTCTTCAGAAGTGCTAGAATTCTGTCGTTGTTGCGTTGAGCATCAGACAGCCGTTTCAAAACAATGATAGCAGCACCTTCGCCGCGTCCGTATCCGTTCGAGTCGTTGTCGAATGAGCGGCACATGCCATCTTTGGAGATTGCGCCAGCCTTGTCAAGGACAGCAATCATTCCAGGGCCACAGATAGCATTGACACCCCCAACGAGGGCGATGTCCGACTCGCCCATCAAAAGCGCCTCGCGTCCGTGGTGAATGGCAACGAGAGAAGACGCACATGCAGCGTCGACTGCTGTAGATGGTCCACGCAGATCAAGCAAGTACGAGATACGGTTGGGAACACCACAGTAGGCTGTACCGATCCCCATCCACTGCGATCACATAACGTCAAATACGACTCTGATAGGTTGTCATCAGGTGCGTTTAGTACTTACAGCTTCAATACCCGGGAGATCTTCTAGGGTGAGTTTTGCATAGTCGTCTGAGTTAACGCCCATGAACACTGCGGTGTTGCTTCCAGCTAGGCTTTGTGGAGGAATTCCCGCAGATTCCAAGGCCTCCCACGCCACTTCCATCGAGATGCGTTGTTGCGGGTCCATTAAGGTAGCTTCCTTTGGGCTGATACCAAAGAAAATGCTATCAAAATCTTGAATATTGTGTACGAAGTAGCCATGACGTGTGGTTCCTTCGAGAGTCTGAGAATATTTCAGCTCGGCCCCAAATAGAAGAAGAAGTGAGGGACGACGTGTCTTACCTTGGCGTTTCGAGGATCACGGCGATAGTATGGCTCCCACCGAAGCGACGGGATCTCTCCACTGGCGACTTGCTTCTCCAAAACTGATTTCCAGAGCTTCTCTGGGCTGTCATTTTCTCCAGGTAGGCGGCAGGCCATTCCAACGACAGCTATGTCTTCAAGCTGGTGCTGTTGTATGTATTAGCTTGTGCTTTATAAGTCATATGCTCAGCTCTCACGTACTCTTATAGCATGATCGTGATTGTCGGTGTAGCTGGATACGCTATCCAAAGATACGGACGAATCGTCATCTGCTTCATCAACATGTGTAAATTCATCGTGAACAGTTTGGCTGAACATACCATCGAGATATGGAGCCATAGCGATTTATGAGACAATGAGTGAAGGCTGATCTAAGTAACGCTCACAGGATAGAAGTTACAGGAGAAAACCGAGACAAGCCGTGGCTTGAATGAAAGTACTGGTCTTATGGGTACACAAATTGAGTGAGGTTGCAGAGGAGTTGAAAGCTGTGGAGAGAAGGGACGAGGAGTGCTCGAGGTGCGTCTTTATAGACGCCCTTCATGGATCAAATGACCAGGCTGGAATCGGAGACGCCGATGTTGAGTCCAGCGACAGTACGGTGGTTAAATGAAGTTGATCAGACAGGAGATCTCCGAGGACACAACGCAGCACTCAATCTCCGAGCTTCACGAGCTTTCTCGACTTAAATCACCCGCACTGGTGGAGGATGGGTGTTAACGATCCTCGCTGGGCGCATTCGTGTAGCAGGTCTCCGGTCATCGAGACCACGATACCGAATTCTTAGTGATAGGATGACGTACAATGGTGACGCCTTATCAATCTGATCAGGGCTTATACTTTATTTAACAGATTGTATCATTCTTTAGCGAAGAACAACAGTGCTGTGTACGGTCCCTACAGTATAATAGGGCAGAGGCTATAACGGTCCATGCTATCCCTGCTGTCTTCATTTTGGCTGGATACTATTCCGAGAATGCGTTCCTCCCGTCGGCAGATTATTCTCAAGATGACAGAGTCTTGGCATTGATCCTACCCGGATGCTTCTGGGGGATTGTAGGAGGTACTGTGTAGACCTTGCGGGGACAAGGACCAGCAATTTCGGCCTTGGCATCAGGGGGAAATTGATTTGTTGAACGTCGCTGAGGACCTAGATGTGATGATCAGGTCGTCGTCTTCTGGAGACGTCACCTAAAGGATTGCCTTTACTGATGAGTAAGCGCAAGAACAAGCCGAAAGCATACGAGGAGATGATTTTGATACGATAATCTTCAACAAGAATGCTACTGACCTGTACAGTAGTATGGCATCGGAACCTTAGTCTAGACTCCCACAAGTTCAGCTTTGCCATATTCACTACCCTCGTAACTGCAGCGTTGTTCAATGTCGTAAACGAGTGGACCATGTCGTACATCAAAAGCCGCCAAGAACGAGTCTCTTGAATACTCATGCAGGAAGATTCTTCACGCGGGTAGCTGGTTCCCGGATCAAAGCCACTCTCGTACCTACCATATTACACAGTACGTGCCGTTTAAATAGAGCTCTGCGACTTCCCTTCCGGAAAACACTCCGTACTGGTCCGGCATCAGAGGAGTTCGATACTACACAGCATTAGTGAACTGATATAAAGTTTGAGCAGCCTGGACAGAAAGGGCGGTATCGCATCCTGCAGCCAGAAATCATATCAAGCCCACATTTATCAGACATTACCAGCTGGGAGTCTTTGTCGATCATAGTACAGTGAGGTTGGCGAGGACGTACCGAAACAATGGGTCGGTCAGACATACACAGTACCTTCGGTATTGATCATTGACAGGCCGCATGACTGTTGACATGCCGCGAAGTTGGCTCGGTCCGGTCCCTCGATGTCAACTGGAAAGAAGAACTGAGGTTTCGCTTTCTCGTGGGGTTAGTCTGGTGCTTGAGGTCAAGTTCCATGAATAAACTCACTACCATTCCTCGCCGCTTTCTCTTCCATCCCAAATCTGTGTCATAGCTGTGGGAGTCTATACGACAGGGTCAGTGAAGAGGTTGTTGATGTTAAGCCGTGCACGATCCATACGATGATCGACCTTAGGACGAGGCGTAGATCCAAGGGTCCGCATCCATCCGATGAAACCACAAATCCAAAATCTCAATAGAATCCGAACCAGCCCCAAATTGTCTCCCGTTTGGTCTCCCCTCCCGCATACACAGTACCAATAACCACCGCAACTTGTCCATCCCCGTCAACACCTCCACCATTCCCTTCTCCATGCTATCAATACATCGACCAGCCAATAAGCTCGAACTAGGCACGTGTTCGGGTCAGAGTTTGGAGTCGGTATGGCCAAGATCAAGGGTTCCAAGGTGTGAGATTGGTATCATTACTTTGCGGAGAAGGAGTAGGAGAAGGGCGGATTGGAAGGTAAAGTAGCTGGCTGCGCTGTTGCGGCAGACAAGATGTTTATCGAGCACAACTATTAGCTCAGAAGGAAAAATGAAGGGCCAAAGCGAGTGTGAGGTGGTGCAAATCAAGGTTCAGGCATGTGTTAATGTACAGTACTATGTCGTCTTGGAGATGGGTGCCAGGAGCTTCGTGGCAGCGTCGGATGTCGGGGTGATGGTCGTGACTGAGGTTGGTGCCCGGAGCTTTGGGGAAGAATCGGATGTCGGGGTAATGGTCGTGACTGAGGTTGGTCCCCGGAGCGTTGGGGAAGAATCGGATGTCGGGGTGAATGTGATGGTCGTGACTAAGGTTAGTACCCGGAGCTTTAGGGAAGAATCGGATGTCGGGGTGAATGTGATGGTCGTGACTAAGGTTAGTACCCGGAGCTTTGGGGAAGAATCGGATGTCGGGGCGGAGATTACAAAGTAGTTCTACGATACCCGCCACCAAGATTTACTGTGTAAGGCCCTATTCGGGGAAGAGTCGGGACTCGGATGCTGGGGGAGATACTATTATGATTGAGATGGGTGTCGCGAGCTTCGGGGAGTCGGCATCGGGAGGGATTAGGATTTATGACTGAGATCGGTACTCTGCGAGCTTCTGGGAATCGGTGATCGGGAGTGACTGAGGCGTCTTGACGTGGGTGGGTTGGATGAGCCTCGAAGAAATCGTCTTCACCGATATATTAATATTTCACATTTGTTGGTAGCCATAGCCATAGAATAGCCATGCAGGGCTATCGCACGCCCCATCTCAGCCCTGCCCGAGATGCAAGCGACATGGCATTCTCAATCTCGGAGCCAATCCACCACCATGGGTCCATCCGATAGTCTCGTACTGTGGTACGCGAGGCTTGTACCTTACCCGTCACCGAGCCAAGCCATGCAAGCATACTATGTTAAGACCCTACAATCCAAACTTCTTCGGATCCAACCCCCCAACCTTCGCACTACTCGCCTTGCCCTCCATAACAATCTCACCCACCAAGCAGCCCGTAGCCGTCGAATTCTGTATCCCCCAACACGTATGTCCAACCGCCCACACTAAGCCTTTGACGCTCCCCTCTCCAATAATCGGCGAGTCACTCCCCTGGACACCAGGTAAATAACAAGCCTGCCGCGCCGTAACCTCACCATATCTTAATTCCTCGCTGATGCTGCAGACGTAATCTACGACATCTTGACAGCGCTGTGGGTCGACTTGTACAAGGTCGGATGTGGTGGGAAGAGGGATCGTGGTATCGCCGTCGCCGCAGGCATAGACTTCGTTGTTGGGCCGTGCGTAGATTTCAGGTGTCACTGTTGTGCCGTGTTTGGCGAACTTGCGGGTGGATGTGGGAGAGGATTTGTAGAAGTCTTTTGGGAGAGTAATGGAGGTGAAGAGAGTGTAGGGAGAAACGGGACGGGAGGGTCTAATCGTGACGCTGTGGGCGCGTGTAGCTGTAATCGGTGCTTTAGACCAGATCTGTTTTGTCCATGGGCCTGCGGAGACGACTACGTGTGTTGCTGAGAGAACGTGTGATGACCCGTCTTCTTTGGCCTTGTATGATACGCTTTCCACCCTTTTCCCATCTTTACTTGTGTTTATGGATGTCGCTGAGCCATACTCGACTCTGACACCCTTCTCTTCCGCCAATTCAACCATCGCCTTCGTGAACAAATAAGGATGAACTTGTGCTGTATGCCCAGGCTCACTCATCTCCTCATAACTCCCGATACAATCCTCGTCAATCCAATCCAAATCCCCTGGCACACCCTTAGCCTTCAGCATCCCCCTCGCCTCTTGACTCCTCTTCTTCAACGAGATGTGATCTCCCAGCCCACTGCCATTCGCTGAGATGCCATCCTTTTCATCCGTAGGTCTATCTTTTGCCCCATCAACTGACGGCGTCCTCAAACTCTTTCCCCTCGTCTCAATAGAGCCACATCCCACACCCCTATATCCCCATCTCTCCACCCCTCCATGCTCGACCGCAAGCTCTTTGTGAAGTCGAAAACTCAGCGGAACAATCGAGGAAGGATATGCCCATAGCGCAAGCAGTCCGCCCGCTTTTCCGGACGCACCGCCAGCAATTTCCGTGGCTTCGAGGAGGGTGATTGTGGTTGTTGCGGGGTTGAAGCGCGGATGGCGCGTGAGATAGTAGGCAGACGTGGAACCGATAATCCCTCCACCGACGATCACGATATTTCTCTTTTCGGACATGGTAAGTGTGGCGGGGGTGTGCGAGGGAGAATCTGACGGTATGAGTTTGTTCGTGAAGAAGTGTTGGAATCGTTTAATAGTACTATAATTCGGTGGCGATAGCTATCTCAGTATTTCGTCATACACCTAGGTTTGAGCCGTTCACTGATTTGCGATGCGAGACACGAGTAGAGAATGGCAAATATCTTGGACTCGGATGCAGCGTGGCTAAATTTCCAGCAGTTTTGAAAAGCTTAATGGCTAGATGTAAGGAACCACAAATGATCTTGATCTGAAGCCTCTAATCTCAGACGCATACTGGTCACAATAATTGCAATGAGAAATGGACCTGATTCAAAGCCACTAATGCTGTCCAGGATGTCTTTGCGTCCAACATCGATTCTCAACTCCCTCATGGGTCTACATAGTAAAGTCAAGCCATAGTGAATGAAGATCTAGCATCAACGAAGTCCTCCGCCAGCGGCGAGCTCTGCACTCTTGCCCTCTTCGATGATATCGAATCACGATGCCCCTCAGCCCCGATGGCAGCCAGAAACAGCGAATCATTGGCTCCATAGTCAGTATCTGTAGATGCCGATCGAAACCTCAACTTCGAATCATCTTCTGCAAACGGCATGGCTCGTCGTATCGGCGGTCCTCTCTCCTCAACTTCCATCTCCATCATAGCCACGAACAAAGATGTATTTGCTTCATAGTCTGTCGACGATGGTGGAGCCGATTGTGTAATTTCCCAAGAAGACTTCGAATTTGGCTCTGTACGCACGTGTCGTGAATTTGTCCTGGAATTTAATCTGAGCATTTCGGAAGCAATCAATCGTTGCCGTGGAGGCGAACGACTGTTCCGAGAGCGATGCTCAGGGTAAGGAGAGGGAGGGTCTGAGGAAAGTTGAAAATCAAGAGCAGCAGCTGCCAATTGGGTATCTAGAATGACCTGTGTCTCTTCTTCCCTACGGTGTTTGCCGGCAACATGGCTGGGCTTGAGGTTAGTTGGGTTAAGTACCACGTGACGAGTTGATGTGGTGTTCTGTGCCCGGTCTCCTGAAGTGTGGGAAAGTCTGGGCTCCATACTTGAAAGTGGGGCTGTTTTGTTTACGAATTTAGAAGCTTTATATCCTCTGTCATCAGTATATGAAGTCAAGTCTAGATGAACCAATGGCGGCTTGGGCAGTATGGAGTTGGGTAGATTAGGCCCAGGCTTGTCGGGATGTTTCTTGAGAGGTTCATCTGTTCCAGCACGATGCGATAGTGAGCACCTACCAGTTTGACCCCGCCGCGCGCGGGCATCCTCTGTTGCTGAATTAGGCTTGCCAGATGACGGCGATTTGCAGAGTTGGAACATCTGGGCGTTCTTGTAAATAGGTAATTCAGCCAAAGCATCTCGCTTGGGAGCCCTCCCTGGTCTGCGGTCTCTCGCAGTATCGAGTGTTTCGAAGAAAACAGGAGAAGAAGGAATGAATATTGGGTCTTGAGCAGTGCAGCCTTGTTCACCAGCGGCGGCTATGCTAGCTACTGAAGAGACTGAGGCAAGCTCACCATCCCTACTAAATGAGCAACTACGTCTTCTCTTCTTCGAGGACGTGGCATTCTGGGTACTCGCAGCGTGAGATACTGCAGCCGATGCCTGAAGCTGCAAAGTCTTCGCGGCCTTGAGATTGACAAGAGATAGGCTAGAGTCGAATGAGATCGATTTCGGAGGCGTAGTTATACAATCAAGCAGGTTGATGTTTTGAGTCTTGCAAAGCTGGTACAATTTACCTGCTCCTGGAATTCGGCACAGAGCTGGAACGTTCTCTGGTCGTTGTTTGACAATCTTGATGAGGGTCTCTTCTCCAGCTACAGACTCGAGAAGGGACCCAGTGCTTCTCTGCAGCCGGAATCGTAGACTGTGTAGATTGGCGAGAAGTCGTCGTTCTTCGTTCATTGAAGGCGATGTTTGTGGGAGCGTTGTAACAGGAGTCGGTAAAACCGGTGCGTATCGGGCTGGCTCGATAGCAGTCGAATGACGCGGAGAAAGATTAAGAGGACTTGCCAACGTGTCGCTACCTCGCCCAACGTTTCTCTGGCGATCCACTTGGGCTTTGGGCATTGTCTCGGACACGATTGATCGGCGTGTTTGTTGTGCAGGCCGTGATTTCGCATCACCGGCTGGATTCTTTGGGTTTGGGTTTTCGTCCGTCTCTGGATGCGGCGGAATTGGATCCATATTCAAACGTCTGACATCCAATACGTGATAGAGCACCAGCCCAACATAGGCGTCAGAAGCCGCATAATTTTGTTGGGCGATTGTCAGCGGCTTCGTCCAATCACTAGTGCGGACCTTGCCTTTGAACAAAGGAAAACCTAGATATATTCTGGCATGTTCTGATAAGCCAATCATCCTCCTTCCGCTCGAAATGTCCACCAAGCGGTGGAGATGGTTGAGGTCAAGCATGCCGCGTGGTTGAAACTTCATGTGACTTCGCAAACGGGCAGCATCAGCGCTGTAGATACCCACACCAGTCTTGATTATTGCGTTAGATTCGATAATCTCTCGGAGTGACCTTGCAATAAGCTCAACAGGTCTCGTGCCTTTGTGAAGAGCAATATGAAAAAGGCCAATCTCGTCTGCTGAAGCGACCTGAATCAGGGATATCTCATCTTTGAGAGTTCTCGAATTCTTACGTTTGTTGCCCCGTTTCGTGTTCTTTCGTGTGAAATCGGCCTTCCACTCCATGTCAAATCCGAGCACTCTTTCCTTCAGAAAACGTTTGGCTAACTCCTCAGACTGCTCCCGAGTTGAAGCGTATGAAATCTTTACTTTTTTGCCATTCAAATCCCGGTACCATTCGTGTGACCAGTACGCGGTGGCTTGAGATCGAGCTTGAAGCTCTTGAAGCTTGTGTCCCGGAATATGGTATGCCAGCCGGTCTGTGATTCTGATAGGAGTTTCGACTTCATCTTCAGCGATGAGAGCATCAGTCCAACTAAAAGGCTGCTGATCATGCGCCATCCTAGCCAGGTTTTATCACTATAAAATCTCAGCGCTGCTATCGCCAGCTTAGCTAAGGAGGACCTACCAATCAACTGACGTCTCTTTTTGCACAAGTGCATACCGTTGGTGACCGGAACTCTCTCAACCGAGTTTGACGGGTTCACACACCAAAAAGGATCGCAACGGGACGGCCTCAAATCGTGGAGTGTGGAACTTGAAGGGGGTAAACAGAGAAGAAATGACCAAAAAGATGAGGAAGTGAACTAGAGACACAGGCGGCACAACATTCAGGGTAGCCAGTGAACAGAAGGCCAAAATCGATGGGACTGAAGGGGGACGATGTTATGTTGACGGAGTGAAGTCGTCGAGATTCGCGTCGCATGGAGATTTAAGCTAGTCCCAAAACATACCTAGTGTCGAAAAGGATACGAGTCGTGACAGGCCACGTGACTATGTCCTTCATCTCTCCAACTCGAACTCTTTTCATCCTCCCAATATCGCTTCTCCGTTTCTCTGGTGATTTCAAGTTCACTCCCGTCTGAACTTTGCTTTCGAGCTCAAGACGGCTTCGTTCACTCACGATCACAATCGCAGCAATCGATCCTGCTTCAAACACACCTCAAGCCGCAACAACATCTAGCATTCCATCGAAATCCTTTGAACGGCTTGAAGCGAGCCCTCTAGGGTTGTATATCTGCCCTTGGCTGGTTAACCATTCCATGTGGCATTCGAAATTCCCCAGTCAGCTTGCTTGGGACCATTCCAAGTACTTTCCATCTGGAGTACTGAACCCCTACCCTCGTCTCATACTCATTGACTTCAAACTCGACACTATCGAAATATCCCAGAACGTTTGCTTGAAATCGCTCACACGTAGGCACTGGCCAGGAGCCATTAGGGTGTTCGACTGACGCTAATAAAAAATAACCTGCACTTACCTGCATCACTCTTCAGCATTATTTTTCTTCACAGCTTTCCCATCTGTGTCAAATTCAGGATAGATCTTTCTCGTCGTTATTGTATTTGAAAGATCTTCACTTGAACCGAGAAGAAGGAACAGTCTGCGTCATCGCGTAGCAGGGCTGTTCATGCGGTTCATTCCATTGACTTGATTGCTCCCGACATTTATGTAAGGGATGCCAATCCTGTTCAAATGGCTGAGCTACAACAATTGATCTTCCTTCGGCTAGACAATATCGGACGAGATAATGAACATCACTAACACCAAGGTGGTCGATGCAGATTTTATGCTGTGTCCCAATGATTCGCTGTTGGTTTTGGTAAAAGCTCCGTGCAACAATATCTTGGTGTCTTGGTGGCAGCAAAGATTTCATCTTAAGAATTAGCATGCCCGTTGCATCGACGGGTTGTTTTCAGCTCATTTCTTTTCCTCCCCAGCCCTGTTGAATCTCAAAACATTTCAAAAAAATGCGCCTCCAACCTCGAAACCTCGCATCATTCAACCCCACATGTCCTGGAGGAGGCCTCTGGTACGCTTGTGGTCCATACACTTCCCGCTTCGTCGGCTGCTGTGCCCAAACAAACGACCCTTGCTCCTCTGTTGGTTGCTTTCCCAAGAATCTTCGCAACACCAGTTTCGAGACAAGGCACTACGCCCAGTTCTCGGATGCGACATGCCCCACTTCTCAGGAGAATGAATTCTACACCTGCAACAAGACTAAACCATATAACTACTCGTTCATGGGTTGCTGTCGCGTAAATCCATGCAACGAAGGATGTCCGGATAGCATGTTAGATCCGGCTGCACTGCCAAGTCTGAGTATTGCGTGGGAGGCTTACGGCGTCAGCGTCGAGACTACTTCTGTTTCTATTAGCAGTAGTACGAAGACAGTCTACGCCCTCGTACCGAGCTCTTCCACATCATCAACAACGTCTGGCACACACAATGTTGGGGCTATAGTTGGTGGTGTACTGGGAGGTCTCGCTGTTCTCATCCTGCTCTTTCTATTGGTTGGTTGGTTCATCAGTCGTGCTCGGAAATCTCGCGATGCCAAAAAGAGGTACGAAGTCGAAAATCAGAAGCATGAACTTGAGTCTTCTGAGCACTCTCCCAACATGAGTACGATTCATGAGAATGAGAATGCGAGTAAGTGACCAATTTTCGAGTGTATCTAGGCGTTCGGCTAACTTCTACCTAACAGCGGCAGACAAGACTATCATTGGCTAGCTAAATGCTCCCCGCTGGAGCAATCATCATTTTACACACCTCTTGGAAAGAAATCATCTTGCAAGAACCTCTTGATCATCGATCCTCACAAGAGGGCAGTGCTTCGAATAGGAAGTTATTACATAGTGGCTCATAACAAACGTCGAGGATTTGAGAGACGGTCACTCATGACTGGACGAGAGTTGGCCGGTTAAGAGCATTGCATTTCCTCCTGGTTCAGTGACACAATGATTTTCGAGCTGGACGCCCTTCGACGTAGCAGTGACTCTAGATGTAGGTGAATTTCGCGTTAGATCGTTTTGAAATAAAGGTAGATGAGATCCCAGACAGGATTTCAAATGTCAGGAGATCATCGAAATTACTCCTTACGCGAGACGTGAGGGAAGGAGTGGCACAATTACTATTTCGAAGAAGCTCCTAAATGATCCTCATTGGCCCTTGTAAGCATCAAAAAGAATCTCTTTTTTTCAACATGGAACCAGCTCGAACGCCTTTATTGTCCACTCAACGACATGTTCAACAGAATCGACCTCACTTTTTCTTCGTAGGTATCACCATTATCACCGCAATTTTTACCCTATTCGAGTAACAAGCTCTCGCAGCCACTCAAGTCCCAAGCCTCAAATCAGAGTCACCAGGAAAGTGAATAACAAGGAAGAAAAAGGTAATTCGAAGGGGCAACAACCACCCTTCTAAGATTTCTTAAACCCGACGAGACATTTTCAATCTTGCAAATATCATGATACAATCACAATATCACCGTAGATAAACTTACGATCATAGATTCCCTCGATATATTTACGTTCCCTCCAATCTACTTAACCACAAAAGCCCCCACCTTCTCAACTTCCGAACTCCCTAGAGTATATCAGAGAGTACTTAGGTAATCTCTACGCCCTTCCATCCACAAAAGACAACAATTCCCCTTGTAATCCATAATTCCAAATTCCCACACGTACCAATAACAGATAACCCACCGAACTCACCAACAAAAAATCCAAAAACCAAAGCAAAAGTTGAAACCCCACCAAATCTTGAGCTCTTTTTTTCGTGCTAGACTTCCCCATAGCCTCAATTCTGTCAGCACCATTGCTGATTCATTATGGGGAACCCACATCCAGCCTACCCACCTTATTTACCTTGGAATTTGAATTGAATGCTGGATATTCCTCGGCTGCAAGGGGCGGAATGGAAAAATGTGATTAGAGTGATGCAGGAGACCGGACTGAGAAGGGGGAATAGCCCATCGATAGAATGACGAGTGGGAGTAACTCCTTGAATTGGCCAAGTATGAAAGAGATTGGGGATTGGTATGAGAACACTCATATAAACATATCTGAAATTTGCATGAGACGTTGCTTATTTGTTGGAGATGGCCAATTGTGCTCAGGTGCATGAACATGGGAATTCTATTCAGTCGTTTAATGAAAGTGCCTATCATATCCCGACATTGTCTGAAGAGGGCATGTCATCGACTGTTTGGGTAAGCCCAGAGCATTCGCTGGTACGCTGACATCGCGCTATGGTATACAGACCTCGCAATGATCACGAAATCAATACATCTCCCAAAACTTCCAGACAGCCACCTACGCAACGAGACATCAACCAAAAACCCTCTCATCATCGCCACCACCGTTCGCCGTACTCAGCCGGGCACATAAAGACAAGAAAACGACAGTCTCCGTCGCAGCAAGATAATTCAAGGTGTCCAACAGGATTTTAAGATGCCGTGAGAAGTTGTCCTCAAACTTCGTCAACAAATCCTCCATCTTGACAAGTTTGGTCGTATCCATCCCTACATCACCAGCTCGTGATGTGGTCGATGCCGCGAGAGATCTCCCAAGATTGGGTTGGGTGGAGGAGAGAGTGGGATCGGATTGGGATATGTAGCGGGAGAAGGAGGCGGTGTAGTTGGCGAAGTGGGTGCAGGTTTGGAGGATGCGTGAGTTGAGCTGGGCTATCGCGTTAGTACATCATTACCACCTTTATGTTGTCTTAAGGACAAGAGATCGTGGACATGGACTCACTTTGAGTAACTTGGAGTTAGTAAGCATGCACTCCTTCAAACACGTCGCCAGAAAGTCCACATGATCCTGCATCAGCTCATCCACCGTCCTCTTAACACCTGGTTCCTCTTGTATTCCCTCTGAATTCTTCGCTCTCGCTTTTGTGTCGATATCGGATCCCTCGTCGAGTCGATTCATCAACCCCTGCCAATTCGGCTCAATGACTTCAGTCGTGCAGTAGTAGATAAGTTGTTGGACAAAGATAAGCATCCTTGCTCTGAGCGTCCACACTCTCCGTTTCGCCCGTTCAACTCTTGGGGACGATCGATGTTTCCATGCTCGTCCGTTGGAATGTTCCATCCAACTCCCCATCAATAATGTTTCCAGATACCTCAACGAAAGCAGATAGCGAAAGAGCAATTGGTACCTGGTGAGAGTGACACGGCTCACCACCAGACTCAATGGGAAGGGAATAGCGTGATCAAGCACCATGGCATCAAAACCAATAATTCGCGCATTGTCTTTCTCTGAAGTCGCTGCAGTGGCGGGTGTATATGCAGTGATGCCGCCTTGAGCATCTTGATCCAGACCTGTCACATTGACAATTTTCATGAGCCAATCCGTCAGTAGCGTTTCGTTCATGGCGACTTTCACATCGTCCTTATATGGATCATCTGCTGCCACACTACCAGGTTGTCGCAGGACAATATCTAGAAGCGATTGAAGTTTCCCGGTATTGACCTCTCTCGCTGGCTTTTTAAGCTCCGAAGTTCCGAGTTCGAGGAAGTATGTAAACCAGTCCGCACGGTCGAGGAAGAAGTAGTGTTTCAGTGAGCGAAGTCGAGTGGGTAGAGCATGAGTTGTGAGCAGAAGTTTGAGTAGTGACGAATTGGCGTATGCGTATGCACCATTCACATTTTCGAGGAATCTCGGGTCGTCGAAGGTGGTCGGTACATCTCTTACTTCTTTGCTGAGATCGACACCGCCACATTCGCGGACAACGTTGAGATACTTTCCAGCAAGTAGGACTTTCTCCTTGACGCCTTCGAGTTGGGGTGGGACAAGATTGTCGCGTATCGTGTATCTCTTCTCCCAGTACTCGTCTGTGTAATCCTGGTCCAATCGTTCTCGTTTGATGCTTTTCTGCTCTTTGATCAAAAACTCGCTGTGCGGATCTCGAATGCCTCCATGATGTAGCCATTCGTTCAACATAGCCATGTACGGCCGACTCGCTTCACGCAGCAAAGTGGTCAGCAACTCTCGTGCCTGCGGGTCGCCCGACATGGAAGCCAGTCTTCTCGTGATCAATCCAAGCACACTCCCTCCTTTGCACATTTTCTTGCCCGGAAGACCTTGATTTCCACCTTCCCGTAGTGATTCTAGTATATTCTCGAGATCATCCGAGTCGTCCAGCGAGTCGTCACCATCATCTTCGAGTATCGAGTTGGCTTTCAGCAGCTCAATCGTCAGATTGTAAAGTTGAAAAAGGCAATGACTCGTCATCTTCGTATGCAAGTTGAGAACATGTAACGTGAACGTATTCTTTGTAAGCATCTCATTCTCCAGCTGTGCCATCATAATCAAGTAATCCTTGAGCAGCTTTCGTATAGCAGCACACAGAGCATGATTGACCAAACCATACTCGCCCCTACTCAGCACCTCCAGGAAAGACTCAACTGCAGTATAATGTGTGGCCATCTTCAGCATCGACATCGTCAGATCTCTTAGACTCGGATCTAGACCAGGTAATATCCTGTACGCGGGACCAAGCAATCGGTCTTTCTCGTCACTGGGATCGTAGGTCTCGACGAATTGAATGTACTGACCCTCATATCCCATGAATACATAGAGTAGATCTTCAATTATGGCCTTCTCTTGATCGTCTGACGACATTTGGCCGAGAGGCAGTCCTTGTAAATGTGCTGGCGCATCGTTTGCCATAGGTGGGACTGATATTCGTGATGCTAGAGGTGCAGTCGTATGCGCGACAAGGGAGGCTTGAGGATTCCATGGCGCTGTTCAAGATCAGCCTTGCAATCTCCAGTCTTCCATTGTGTAAGATATCTACCAGGAACCAAACTCCTAGCCTTCACAGTATCCTCATCATCCTGCGCCAAAGGCACCTCTGGTTCCCGACTCTTCCTCCCATTCGCGCGACTATCAGTAGTAGGTCTCAGTGGGCTTCTCGTCCGGTGCGTTATGGTTTCACGCGTTAGACGCGACGTTCGATCTGTTCTGCGTTCGAATGTTGACGCGGTCGGGCCGCTTTGTTTTCGCGAGTGGGCGGTTGAAGATTTGCCGTCAGTCTGCGCCGAACCAGAACGGGATGGGCCACTCGAGGCCATGTCTGGAATCCGAGTGTAGGTGTCGAGAAGATGTGGTTCCGAACATTGCTTGTTGTGTGTACTTTTGGAAGTCCAAACTGTCCGACGCGGTCCAGTGACGACGTGTTAGGTATCGATCCCAAAATTATATTCAAGTCGTGTTCAAGGAACGCGGGGTAGAGCTACGTGGAATATCTCAACACAATGGAACACAGGAGGCATAGCTTGACCTGAGGCTTTCATATTGCTTCTCTATCACAGCTTTATGATCTTCCAACCAGGCAGATTCATCGTCGACAGGACTCCACCAAGAGGGCCTTGTGCCTCTCGACCACCAACCCATACCTTCTCTCCAGCAAGATGTTTGATAAAGCCGTCAGGACCAGACACCAAGATGTACTTCTCCCCTAACGATGTTCGACTTAAGATATCGTCCTTCGCCAGGTGCTTGACATGCTGTAGCACATTGCCATCTTTGATAAAGCTTCCTTCCTCATCCACAAAGTATTCCACCATCAACGAGCCTGATCTACTCCGGCTCTTCAGCTTGTTGATTTCCTGGACCACGCTCGCCTCGTACACTTCCCCAGGTGTGGCCGAGCTCGTGGAAGAAGTTTGCTGCGAGCCAAAGATGCCTTTGAAACCACTCAACAGCCCCGACGGCGGCAAATGGTGTATATCACTCTTCCCACCGACACAGTCTTCCCTTCTTCTGTTTGCCCATAGAATGTGCACCTTCATGTCCTCCCTCTTTTCAAGTAACTTCGCAACTTGCAACGCAGGCGCGATGCCAGTTCCACCCGCCAGGAACAAAACCTCTGTCGCATTCTTGGGTATTTCCAACTCCGCGAACGGGCCACGTAGATGTACGGTCGCTTCTTCTGGTAGTTTGTGTAGATAACTCGAAACCTCCCCGAATTCCTCTCGCCGTATTAAGATCCGTAGATGATGATTTGACTCTGTCTCTTCCGAGGTTGAAGGTAAAGGTGTGTAACTCCTCGCAATCTGGAGCTGTGGTTGTTTCGCTTGTACACTCCATATGCCTTTCTTGCATGCCTGTTGCAGTATGCTCTTCGAGTCTTCGTCTATATACCGAGGGCGCAGTGTGAAAATACTGCTTGTCGAAGAGACAGGCTGTTTGGAAATGAGTGTATAGGGACTGAAGCCGTGCTGATTCAATGAGCCAGACTCTTCGTCGGAGGTTGCATAAGAACGGTAGGCGTAGCCTCCTGCTGTCCCGCCGCCGAAGAGGATGAGGAAGCCGGGGACGGGGCGGAAGAGGATTTGAGGTATGCGAAGGAAGGACATGGCGATGGATGGGGGACTTTGCAGTCAAGTGGATGGAATTGTAGCTCTGTTGAAACTACATGATGGTTGATTGAGTTGCTGAAAGACAAGCGATCTGACGATAGAATTCGAAAGCTAGAGCTAGGCCACCTACCTGGCCTTATGGGGAACGACTTTATACTACTAGTAGTAGAACTATGGTACTCCAACGTGACGTGACTTGTCCCCTCCTTCCACCTCGACTTCATACCACTTCACTTCTTGACATCTAACATCCGTCGGAGCGTTTGAAGCGAAGCAACAATATCTTTACATGGAATCGAGATGACCGGCCCACAAAGCACTCGACTCGACTCGGGGCAGCCTGCTTAGACACCAGTACAATCCATTCCACGGCAAGTACTTCTTACCATGAAGTTCCATTGACAAGTAGAGAATCATCATACACACAAGTGCGCACTGCTACTCCAGATGGCTGTTGCCCCGCACCATGTAGAAACATCTGCAAGCTGCCTTCAATCTTGGATTTCCCTCCACAAAGAGTCAAAGGCCCTCGCCCTCGCCCTCGCCCTCTCAACAGCTGAAACACCAATGGAAAATCCTCCGTCTTCATACAGCGTTTCTTCGAAACATTGGTCTGTCTTGGTCCGGGTACAATTCCCCCCACCATTTCTCAACCTGGCTGCTGTTTTCTTTCTTCGCTTTCGACATCTTGATCTTCGCTTCCATGACCTGCTTTTCTGCTGTTTCGAATCATTTCGGAGCCTATAGCGAGTGCGCGACTGCGGGCACCAATAGTTACCCATATATGTCGATCAAAAGCAATAGAACGGGGAATGATGTGAGCGCTACTCCAACCATTGAAAATCATTCAACTATCATTTAAAGTAATCACGGTGCCAATTCGACATGTCAAGCTATCTTCATACTGTCCTTTCCTCAACATGAATTTTATTTCCACATTCCTTTTACTTGCTAATTTTTCTTTCCTTACAATTGCTCAGCAGGCTGGCAATCAGAGTGCGGAAAACGCCCCTAAGCTGTCATGGCAAAAGTGCACGCGTCGAGGATGTAAAACTGTACGGGGCGAACTTACAGCCGATGAAACAACTCGCTGGCTTCACAATGTCAACGGGACCACTAGTTGCAAAGGTGCAGCTGGTTGGAACAGCACTTTCTGTCCAGATCCCGTCACCTGTGCAAAGAATTGCGCCCTGGAAGGCATCGCAAACTATTCTGCCAATGGCGTTACCACGAATGGCAGTGCTCTCAGCATGAGACTCAAGAACCCAAATGGCTACGGTCCACCGCGTCTCTACCTCAAGCCTACCAGAAAGAACAAGTATGAACATTTCCACCTTTTGAACAAGGAATTCACCTTCGACGTCGACATGTCCAGTCTCCCATGTGGGACAAACGGGGCCCTGTATTTTGCTGAGATGGACGAGGATGGTGGAATGGCCAAGTATCCTGGCAACAAGGCAGGTGCCAAATACGGCACGGGGTATTGTGATGCCCAATGCCCCAGTGGCCCATCATTCATTCATGGGGAAGCAACTGTCCCTGAAGGAAACGCAACAGTGACCAAGTACGGCGCCTGCTGCAATGAGATGGACATTTGGGAAGGAAATAAGATCTCCACTGGCTTTACACCACATCCATGCAACAAGCCAAATGTCTACCGCTGCGAGGGGAAGGATGATTGCGCCGGTATATGCGACAAAGGTGGATGCGATAACAATCCTTACCGCAACGGCAATCCAAATTTCTACGGACCTGGAACGAATAAAACCCTCGACACCAATCAAAAGATGACCGTAGTGACTCAATTCTTCACCGGGAATAACAAGCGGTTTGGCGATCTCGTCGAAATTCGCCGTCTATACATCCAGAAAGGAAAAATAATCAAACACGCCTCTACCAAGGTCGCCAATATGACGGGTTTCGATTCCACTTCCGACAGATACTGCTCCGCTAAGAACAACGCTTTCAGCGAGGGAAAAGACCAATTCGCAAGTTACGGTGGTCTCAAAACCATGGGAGAATCATTAGCTCGTGGCGTCGTTCTCATTTTCTCCTTGTGGACTGATTCCAGCGAGACGGCCATGCAATGGCTCGATGGATCGAGGTATCCAGCCACTGCGGCATTGGGAACACCAGGGAGTGCGAGGGGGACTTGTAATGGGAATAGTTCGAGCCCGGCGTATATTGCGGCAAACTCTCCTGATGCGGCGATAGTGTTTTCGAATGTCAAGTTTGGGGAGATCGGGAGTACGTTTAAACTTGGGGGTAAATCGTGTCGTCGGAGGAAAGTGAGAGTGTAGATTCGAGATGAATGGATTTTTGTTTAATTGGATGAGTGGGTATCTCAATTGCTATATCCCCTTGTTTTCGAAGTAGGGGTTGTTTTTCTGATGTTTTAATTCCGCTAGAACAAAGCTCGAACCTACCAATTCTTCGAGATTGGTGTTGTACTAGCATGCCATGTGCTACCGTTATGTTTGGAACTCAGTGCAGGCAAAGTAGTACCGGATCGGAGTCTATTAAAGGTGCACCAAGCGAAGGATATATGGCTTAAAAACAGCCTAGCGATAATGGCATTCGACAGACGGATCCGCTGATCGATTACACTTCTCATTTGATTTGTTTTCGGCAAGAGCCAATGGGGGAGTAGACGCCATTGAGCTGCTTAACAATGTCCCAAACACCATCGGTTCAAACGAGAAAGACTTGCGAGAGACCAGTCGCGAAAGAGATTTTGAGCCTGAGGAAGTGAATAGTGGACACATAATGAATTGAACATACTACAAATAGGTATCTTACCTCGCATAGAATGTTAGGTTAAACACCATCCATACCCATTCAGAAGTCACGCTCTTTCCTAGGCCCGACCCTCTCCCTCTCCTTGTCCCCCAAAAGATCAACTTGTCTATTCAAAGCATCGATAACCTTAGTAGACACTTTGACCTCATATCGAAGACCCTCATTCTCCTTCTCAACAAGCAAAATCTTTTTCTTCAAAACATGTTTCTTATCTGAAAACTCCTTGAAATACGCCTCCAAGTCCAATTTCTTGTTACACAATTGGTTCCGCAGGTCCGAGATAACATTCGCCCTCAAAACATTGGCTTCGAGGATGGCGAGTGGGGGCGTATCACCTAACGGTCATAAGAGAAGATAGTCAGCGGGTATTCGGGTGCTTCTGGGTTAGAACGATGAAGTTTTCCTGTCTTTGTGAACGGATTGTTGGATCGCTTCGAAGAGTCATTTTTCATTGGAACATATTCGCCGAATTCAGCCTCGCCCCAGACAGTTCGAGGTTGTTTAACCTGCTGGACTTCAACGTCCCAATTCCAGTCCAGCAGATCGTTGACTTGTTGATTCAAAGAGGTGATGACTTGAGTAGAGAGGTCGAAATCATTGCGAAGGGCCTCATTGTCGTTCGCGCGATCCATCAATATCTGGCCCAAGGACAATTCTTTCCGAGTGTGTTTTTCGATAAGGGATGTAATTTGCTTCTCTTTGGCGGAAATTGCTTGCCTAAGATCTGCGACGGAGGTTGGCTTACCTTTGTTACAATCATTGGTATGGGAGCCTGATAGTCGAGTTGTGTCAGTGAACTATCATGCATCGATTTGATTTGCGATACTAGTCCATACTGTGTCTTTTCCGCCCTACATTCTCGGAGGAATATCGGTCATCGCGGTACCTCGATCTCCTTTCCGGTGAGAAAGACCTGTCATTACGACGTCTGTCGGCCTTATGGGGTGATCTTGAACGATTATCGGTGTCGCGGCGTTGACGGTAGCCATCGTCTCGGCGCCTGTCCCTGCTCCGCGACCTGTCCTTAGAACGTCTGACATCTCGATCTCGTGAAGCTGATCGTCTACGTCTACGCATTCTTCCCTCGTCCTCTCTTGACATTGAACGATCTCTCTTTTGTCGGCGGCGTCCGCCCTCTCGTGAATCCGAGCGCTCCCGCTTGAGTCTGCGACCCTCATCTTCTCTCGATGCCGAGCGATATCTCCTATGTGTGCGTCTTTCATCTCGAGACGAAGACCTGTGACGCCTGTGTCGATGTCGCTTCTCATCTCGGTCGCAACTGCGAGATCTGTGCCTCCTCTTCTTCTTCTTTTCTCCCTCGGCCTCCTTAGGCTTTGCGTCCTCCACTTTGTTCTTCCCTTCTCCCAGAGGAATCAAGTTCGAATTCTTGTCCGGTGGAGGCAGACCTAACGCAATGCACCGTGCTTCCTCTTCAGCTTCCTTGATCTTGCGAATCTCTTCTTTCCGCCTCTCCGAGACCGTCATTTCTCCTTCCTCATTGCCATCCCCCTTTGCGTACCAGTTGAGGTCCTTTCCCTGCTGCCACCGTCCGACCGGGGCCATTAGGGAGTGGCCCAAGTAATTCTCTCTTTGCGCATCGTTCTTGACATCTTCCCACTTGAAGTCGGCGCGTCCTCCACTGTAAGGTGTTAGTGAGATACAGGGTAAGCTGGCCTGGGTGTGACGTACCGCGAGCCTTCTTTTCGAACAGTCTGGAGAAGATCCATTGTTATGTCGTGGAGTGTAGAAGGCAGGTTGAGGGTGAGGCCTGGAGGTAACAAGGTCTTGTCACTAAAAATAGGCTACCCCACTAAATGAGGCTCCGTTACAGCTTCCGCTTCTTCTCCGCAAACACCAAAGCAAGAGCTCTCCCCCAGCAATCAATAATGTCGGCCTCCCTCGAAAATACCGTCTGGAGCGACCCAGCCCTCATAGAGTACCTAAACAGCTACTATGTCCCTGAAGGGTTCTTACCAGGCATCAATGCCGAATCAGTCCACGCCTACTTCCTCAATTCGCCCTTCGTTGATGATATGTCCAACAATGCTTTACTCAGGGGCCAGG
Organism: Venturia pyrina ICMP 11032; assembly: GCA_000738655.1. Lineage (NCBI taxonomy): Eukaryota > Fungi > Ascomycota > Dothideomycetes > Venturiales > Venturiaceae > Venturia > Venturia pyrina. Next base: position 1,352,333 of record JEMP01000025.1, on the reverse strand, counting down.
CGGCGGCGTCACCAGATGGCAAATGGATGTTCGACCGTAAAGCCTTGGATGCTAAGCTAGATCGAATGGAGGGAATTGAGTACCGTATTGTCGAAGGCCCTGAAACCAGCTATGGGCTGGCGCAACTTGGAAATCCTGTCTGGGTTATCAGAAAGCAATTCAGGGAAAAGAAAAAAAGCGAGGCGAGAGGCGAGTACTACAGGGTTACAAGAGTGGAGGGGACATATTTCGTTATGGGGGAATTGGTCTATATGGCTCCGAGTTTGGAGGATGTGCTGAGGATACGATTGGTATGTGGGATGCTTCTCTGTCTTTGCATAGAGCAATCTGCATGCAAAGCCTTGCTAACAGATATTGCAGATGGCAGCCACTCGTGCCATGCAAAAGTTCTACAAAGCAGCCCACGAGCTGTACTTCTTCTCCCCAGATCGAGGCTACTCATACCACTCCACAGCCAAATCCTCGAAGTCAAAGGCCCTCCTCGAATCAACACGAACCTCCCGCGCCAACTCTCCTGCTCCAGACACAGCATCTCAAACCTCCGCTCAGCCGTCTACCACCAACGCAAAAGGGGAAACACAATCCCAGCCCTCGGACGATCGGGCAATTGCCAATTCCTTCCAATTGGCAGTACGATGGGGGAACGAATACATGGACGAGAATCCTCTCATCGGGGAACCGGGTGCTTTGAAACTGTCTTCTACATCGCGGCAATTAAGAGATCAACAAGAAAAGGTTCAAGCAACGGAGGCATCAAAAGCCGCTCAGAAGTTGAAAGAGAAGGAAGCAGAGAGTGCGAGAGCAAGCGTCGCAGCTACACCCACTCCGGCACCTCCTGCAATCAAAACAAGTGATTTGAAGAAGGGAAGTATGAGTAAGGGAAAAAGTCCTACAAGCGCAGTGAGTGATGGTGGTGTCAAGAAGGTGAGGAGGAAGAGTACGAAGCCTGGGACTCCAGGAGTGACGAGCCCGACCTCATGAGGCAGTATGCATTTTTCTACAACATCGGTAGAGCCGAAGGCATCAGCATGGCGTTGGACATTTGCGAGACAGGGGTGTGGCATAGGTTTTGGATTTGGCTTGTACATGATACCCCGGTTTGGTTTATAGGTGTGATGGAATAGACTCATTTTGCAACTAACGGTCTGTTAGATTTTAAGCAATCTCCCAGGCAATCTCACAGAATTGGGTTGCGTCTTGCTTACGGATTCTGTATAGATTACTATTCATAGCAAGCAGGCCCACTCCTTGGCTTCTCCACCATTTGATCGCATAAGCTCTGGATTCGGAGGTAAACATTGTAACCGTTCCAGCCACTATTCGGACAGGTGGTAAAGTTAGGAGAAATTAGCTGAAATAGGCTAGAGAGGGATCTTAAGTACTATGGCAGGATGAAAAATGGCGGGCGAAATAAGATGGCAGGGAAAGGCACATGGAACTCTCACTAGTTCTAACAGGCAAAACATCCCATTAAGATATGTTGCTGCTTCGGGTTGAGGTCAAGGATACGAGACGGAAGCGGAGTTCGGACAAGGAAGTCGTGGCGAAGAGCTTGGAATCAGAAGATGAGAACGGTAGCTCCAAGACAACTTGAGGGTGTGGGAGCACTTCATTCCGGGGATTCGATGCCTGAAATCGGTCTTTCGAGCAGCCCATCCACCATGGTTCTCACGACTACTGTGGAGCCTCCGATTGATACCCTCTTGCCTAACCATTTTGCCGACTGTAGCCAAGGCTGACCGCTTCTTATGCTTGAGATGATTTCAAACGCTCTTGACTACTTTCAACATTCGAATTTCTTCATTCAACGACGTCCGCGACGCAAACAAAAACAAAAGAAGGACGAACTTACGGCTTACCTTCCACTAGCTTCCTCGTTGTGTATACGGCGGAGTACTATGCGAACAGCGAACGGCAAATTTACGCCCTACCCCTATTTCAATTTCCAATCCCTTATTACATTTCTGCATAAGGATCTCCAGGTATTTCCACTCACCCAGGAACAATATCATCGACCTCACCCACCATCCATCCAAACACTCAACTCGTCACTCGTTAGCAAAATGCAATTATCCAGCTTCACACTCGTCATCACCCTCGCGCTTGCCTCCGTTGGTACAGCGCAGTACTGCAAGAACCCACCAGCCTTTTGTGCCCAGGGAAATTTCAACAGAGGGAGAGGTGCTTATACTGCGGTATGTCATTATTCAAGAATCCGTCCCTAGGTAGAAAAAACCATTTCGCTCGAAACGGAAGTGATGTCGAGGGAGGAAAAGATGGCAAAAATGCCCTGTTGAATAAGGGAAAGGGGAAGAGAGAGCTAATGAAGTGTTGTTTTTAGTGCAAAGAGGATCAGTGTAGTAATGGACAATGTGGTGGACCGGGGAGCAGCAGGAATAAGAACCACTGTTGTCTTGGGGACCCGATTAACTACTGTGTTACTTAAAGGGTGATTGAAACTGCATGGGATGGGGGGAGGTCATGGATGGCGGTGTGGGTTGAAGTGGAGTGGGATTTTAAGGGACATATTACCCAGTGTAGGTTGGGACCTACACTCCGTCTGATAGACGACAGAAAGGGCATATCCGGTATTGTTGGATCCCGATTATTAGGGCACTGACTGAGGTCGTGGGGGCTTGTACTGCTGCTTCCTTCCTCCTGCTTTGGGAGGTCTGGGATATGGGGAAAGCTTTTTGGTTATTTGTAGATATTGGGTTGAAATGTAGTGTCTATTTGCAATACCAGTGAGGCACTTTGTAACCGAGATTTTGATGTCATGTCAGCCTCAATCTCGCATTACTTTTTTTTTGGTTTAGGATGTAATCCCAACCTTCCACTGTAGCTCTTGGAGTCGAAGAACCCATGAAATGAGTGGGTGACAACAACATATTGATAGTATGAAAGTGTTTGATCGTATTCCTGTGACCAAGGTCCAGGCTACAATATGAGACACTTATCGCTGACTCTGGAGGAATCACTGATTTTGCCTGTGAAGATATTGGTGTGAAAGAAAGAAGAGATCCTTACCAAGGTTTGTGCGTAGGATCTTGCGTTGGCTTCATTCAGGATACAGACCTGCTCTTGTCGAAGGAGATACTCCTGATTGTGGATGGAACCAAAGGAAGAAATCAGAATGTTCTTCAATTCCGGGATTACAATCCTCCTTCGATGCTTCAGATTCTCCAAATTGAGACCGGATCTTCCGCTGCGTTCGGTTTGTTGTGGAGATGCTGCATTATCTGGGAAGCTAGGACTTCGACGCTAGAAATTTGCTGGACCAAGTAAAGTTGGGCGGTTACCGGCTAGCTGAGATAAGTTTTGGTCTTGGTGAGGTCACTCTTGGGGTTTAATCCATATTATTGTTCGTGGGTGTTTCATTCCGATTATTTGAGGGCTAGAGCACACTATACCGGGCTTTTGGTCTTCGATTGACGCGGTGGGTATGCGTGCAATGGTAGACATGAGCGCATAGTCTGTGGAGTTTGTGTGGAAGGTGGGGTTCGAATAGATGTCGTCAAACTCGTGACTAGCGGAGCGTTTGTTTCCAAGACTGAATCCAAAGCTTGATGTTGAGGGGCAAAAGCCAGTACCGTGTGAAGGAAAGTTTCATCGGTCATTTTCCAGAGGCATTCGGGTCGAGGTGGTTGCTGCTGAGGCGTTTGTTGGAAATGCTCCGGAGAATCTTGCCATCTCGCTTGAAGTCAAGATATTCATGAAGTCAAGATATTCCCAAATTGACAAGGTACAGGGGAAGAGTCTGACCAAGTGTAGTGTTGGCGTACGGAGTAATGAAACAATAACAATGGCTACCTTATGGTCGGTATACACATGGACAGTGACAGTGGCGTTCAGGCTCGCCAAATTAGCAGTAACGCCCAGTCCACGAACGAGCAGTACCATGGCAGTTTCCGAGCTCACGGTCTGTTCGAAATGTTCGACAGCCCAACGAAGGTTGCATTGCACTCTATCGATTTCCTCCTACACGAGCAATTAGCTTCAAAGATGGAATCTCGCATAAGCCACAGCTGCTTGATTTGGTCGAAATTGAAGGTCGAAATCAAAGCTGGGAGCAGTGCTGACCGAAGAAGATGTATACGGCAGCGATAAATAAGATTGTATGTGGTGGTTGATGGAAGGGGAGATGCTGTTTCGGGTTGATGGCAAAGCACGAGAGGCCTTGGCAGATGGCTGCAGGGAAGAATACCATGTACAGCACAGAGTATTACTCGTCACGGCAAGTACACCACAAGGTATTACTCGTCACGGCAATTACAGCATAGAGTATTACTCGTCACGGCAATTACAGCCCAGCGTATTACTCGTCACGGCAAGCGATTCATCCTGGTGACGGGTACACGACCCTTCATGCCTCAGGCGGATCAACTTGGCGAACATCTTCCACGCCTCCACGCCACCCGGAGACTCCAAAGACGGATTTCGCCCGTGGAACCGAAATGGCAAGTTGGACCAATTATGACAAGCCTGCTGGACCAATTATGAATATGACAGGCCTACTGGACCAATTCCGAATATAACAGGCCTACTGGACCAATTACGACAGGCCTGCTACCCCTATCCAAGCCCAAGCCCAAGCCACCGAGCGCAATGGCCCAAGCAGCAGGCGAGCATTTAACCTTCTACTATGTACTGTGTAATCACTAGAACTATCCATCTCATTATCTTCTTCCTGCCATCCTCCTCTCTGGAGTCTCGAGCAGTCGTCCGTCCTGTCCTCGCCTTCCCTTCAAACTTCAAGTTCTCTCTGTGCTTGGTGTGCATCGCAGACTGTGCGGGTAGATATCACGGTAAGCAAGGAAACCCGAAATTGAAGATCTCCCACTAACAATCATCCGTGGGCAAGGGATGAAATGAATTCAGGCACGCCGTGAGATCAAAAATGACTGCAGAAAGCGACGTCCGAACAGGCAAGCCAAGAGTTGCCATGTCTGGTACTCCGACTCCGACTCTGGAACATGTCCTTTTCTTTGGTAACGGTGGAGAAAGCCACCCAACCTCTTTGACCACCAGTAGAACCACTGCCCCAGCGGTCGACGAGAGCTGCCGAACTAGAATAGTGGATTCCAGTGTTGAGCGCGGTCGGAACGATGCTGTTCAACAATCGCGACATCACTTTCTTGACAGTGAAACAATCCAATCCATTCCCCTGCAGCTTCGCAAAGACCCGAGTGCTGGACTCCCTGAGGCGAATCACGAGAAGAAGCAATTAACGTCCAATTTGCCGGACGTCACTGGAGATCGATGTCAGTCCGTTCCACATCAATTTTATACATCGCTTCTCGACCACTTTCCCCAGCCCATAACACAACCTTTCTCCGCAAACGTCAAGACACTTCCGGATTCTCCACTCTCCATTTCCTGCGCGAGTTCAACTGGTTCAGGAATATCATTGGACCAGACAACTACCCCTGATGCCATCCTAGATAAAGAAACACGCCATCACGGGACCCTTCGCCCTGAGCCTGAAATCCATCACATCGCCATCACATCACCCGGATCAGACAGCTCTAACATGTCTTCGATACCAACAGAGCCAATCGCGTCTGCGAAGGATATCGGCATGCCGACTATCGTTGACATTCCCGCCGATGCAAAGTCTGCGGCCATTCTGAAGACGATCAAGGCGGACAAGATCAAACGGGCTGGATCCACCGCAACACTACTGCCAAAAGACACGCCCAACATGTCAAAGGCTGAACAGACGAAGCGGGCTGGACCCTCCGCAATTTCGATACCACAGGGCACCTCCAGAGACTTTAAGACTGTTTGCGCTGATTGGGGGATCAAGACAGTGGTTCCCTTTACTTTTGAGAATGCTATAGACGGCCTTTTCGGGAAAGCACTCACTGCTGCTTTAAAAGCCAGCTCGTCGATACTGGGGCAGCTATCCCGTCTTCGTGTACTTCCCGAGAGTTCAAGTCTGGTCATGTTCAAGAATGCACCCTTCCAATGGATATCTTCCACTTTGCTTGAATTTCAAGTACCGGACGAGACCCTGATACGGCATGGTAGCGAGATGATAATCATAGATTCGGCGAACGTTAAGATCGACTACACCGAGAATGGCACGTTCTCGGTTTTGTTATCCGCAAGCAGGCTCGGTGACGACGATAGGACGTGGACTTGGTTAGAATCGAATGTTGGACTTCTTGCAAGATTTCAGTACGAAAAGGAGCTTCTTCCTGTCACTTTGTCTAAAACTGGCAAAAACGGTAAGAGGAATGTCTACTGACAATTGATTGTTGCTAACAAGCGATTAAGTCTCAGCTGAGCTGAACCAGCTTGATGGCATTACGGTTCTGGACCTTGTTGAAGCATTGCATCTTCCATTAGGCGCATTGATCAATCTACCTCTGGTTGGCAGGATGTTGAAATCTTCTTTGACTTGTGCTAGTTTCGAATACAGTCGGCTTTTAAACCGAGCATCGCCAACGTCGATTCTCACGGGACGAATTGTGTTCCACCGTGAAAGGTTACAATTGGGTTCCTTCGATCTCAGCGACCCCGAAATTTCCATCGTCTTCAGCTCTTCTAGGAATCTAGTTTCGGTCGATGAAGGGCAATGGACCTTCCAAATCTCAGCTCTTCAGACAGCTCTTCAGTTGAAAACTCAAGTCGACTATGCAGCTGTTGATTATCTGGCACGATTTCATGTTCAGCCAAAAGCGACGCTGGGACTGTTAGCCTTCTTGAAACTTCTTGCTCCGAATCAGATCAAACCTGGGTCTCAAAAAGCATTGAGAGACTTCACTGTTGACCAGGCTGATGTGGTTCTCGATACCTCAGATTGGTCTGCAATTTCTTGCTCCGGAGACATGCGTTTTCCAGACGGACTCCCCTCTTTGTTCGAGTACGACGCGTACTCTTCCAACGACATTGCTTTGACATCGACCATTGAAGTCCCTATACATGGCTACGATGTTGATGTTGTGGGATTTCAATCATTTTTCGATTCGAGACCAGAAGTACTTGCAAATCAGAAGGAGACTACGTTCGCAGTCGAGGACGACGAGATCATGGTGGCGGCGCCTCTAAATAACGACGAGCTTTGGGAGACGCTCGCCCTTGCCGTCAAAGAGCATGCGCAGGCGGACGGCACAATCATCGACTCTGGCAGGGATGGAGTGGCAGAAGTCGTGTCATCAATGCCGAGTCAAACAGCATCCGACGCCGAGACGAAAAACGAGCGAGTGACCTTCTCCAAGCTTCATAGAGCCAGTGTGGTCCAAATGGCCACTGCTGTAGTGCAAAGAAGTCCCTTGCCTTCGCCCACGATCGTTACCATCGCGTCTGGAACCGACGGCTCAGCAGCTGGTTCTGCTCGCAGGGCAAGTCGTGTCATTCCAGGCGCGTCTACACCGCCAGCAGTAGTTGCACCAACCGTGGAGGAAGAGGATGAGATTAAAGACGAGCAAACGCGAGATATTGATGGTGTTGAAACTACCCAGGACTCTCTCGCCGACGGCCAAGTTGCAGACTCACAATCAGACATTTTTGCATCCACATGGCTTGACTTGCCAACTCAGAATGGGAATCAGGGCTCAAGTCTGTCTTTTGTCACTGACTCGACGATTGATGGAGACGATCTCGAGAGACAAACGAGTGTCATCCCAGATAAATCAGTCACAAGCTCCACTGCCCCGTCACGCTCACCAAGCTTGGCCAGCAGCTCTCCAAAGTTTGAGCAAAGGGAACTCGACCAGAAATCAAGCACCTCGAGTCTTGGGAGCGAATTCCAGAGCTTTTATAGGTGTGCTTCACCCAAGCCAACTCTCTACACTACGCCAGAAGATAGAGCACTGGAGATCGGCCCAATTAAGGATGCACGGGAACCTGAACAACTTGATGATGCAGAATCCGTTGCATCGATATCAGGATCAGAGGACGAGGAACCAGTTGGCGATTCCCAGCTGAGCGAGCTCAAAAAGGAAGTCTCAACAGCCGAAGCAATGTCGACTTGGACTTCTCCCACATCTAACAACGCTCCGGTCCTTGAAGCTATCCATGGCTTCGATTTCTCAGACGCATTTGCTTCGTCGATAGACTTCACGCAAATCGAAAAGCCTATTTTTATCAGTGAAAAGTCTTTGGAACACGAAAACGAGGCAGGGCAGGAACCACTCGCTCCAAACCCAGTCCACGCAGTGTTCTCTGACTTTGCACCAGAAGAAAACGTGACGCCTACTGCAGAATTGGATTATTTCAACAATGTCTCGCCCACGAGGCAATCGGATGATGTTGGTGAAACTGTCACTCCATCCACTCGAAAGAGTCTCGATGTCACAAACCAAACGAGGCTGACAGGAAAGGCGGAGGATCCTATGGAGGAAGCTGACGAGGACGAAACACCAACAGAAGAAGGGGCTAGACCACAACGAGCGAGAAGAGAGCGGGCAGAGAGAAGACCAGCAAGAAGAGTCAGAGAACCATCGGGCTTGGAGGAAATATCCGAAACTGGTCCTCCGTCCACAGCTACACCCACAGAACAGGTCGAGCCAAAGCCCACCCCAGTCGTTACTGAGCACATTCCATCAAAGGCAACCCGACCGATGATCACACCATCGCAAACCTCACCACCCAGAGCAGAAGGCTTCAGCAAGGCTCCTACCACCATCGCTGCCGCAGACGACATCCGACCCCTCCAATCCGCAACCTCAGACCTAGGCATCAACAAACGAAACCGTCGCAAATCTCTCCTCCCCTCGAAAAGCATGCGCAATCTCCTCAAACGCGTCTCGTCTTTCGGAAACCTAAAAGAACAATCAGTACCTTCAACCACATCCCGCAACCTCTCTACCTCCCACTCCGGCACCCACGTCCCACTTCTACCCCTCGTAATGAATGGTTCCTTCGCTTCCGGAACGACAGAAGGATGGCAAGTCGACGCCGGCCGCAACAACATCAGAGTCCTCAAAGAAGACCCATTGGGCTACAAAAACAAACTCGTCGTTACAGTTCGTCGCTCTTCTCTTTCAGGCGCCTGTTTGAGACAACGACTCGCCACGGAAGCGGGATCTAAATTGAGATTTAGCTTGAAGTTGAAATACGACTTGGTTGGCGATGGTGTTCTCAGTGTTGTTGTCGATGGGAAAACGGTAGCTAGGCATCAGGCTAGTAATGGACAGGGAGAGGTGTTTGATGTACAAGGTGTTTTTGATTGTGAGGAAAGGGGCACACTGCTGGAATTGCAGATGAAGAGTCCTTTTGGTAAAATGATGGTTTTTGAAATCTCGGCGGTTGTTGTTGAGGAAATTGGTCATTGAGAATTCGATTCGTGGTAATGCTCTTTTTATATACTTCATCTGTATAATTGCGTATAGTTCTCTGTGAATTGGGCAGGGATACAACGCGGTGGCGTGCTTCTTCGTATAATACGTAGTAAAGGCCTTGAGCTTGAGGAGAAAGGGGGGTAAAACACCTGCAGACTACCCTTTGTGGAAAGAAAAGTAAAAACCGTGGATACATTCTTCCTGCACCAAAGTGTCTCAACCATGGATTGGAACTTCTATGCTGAACAACTGCAGGCCGAGTTTGCAAACAGCACTGCTGAAGAGTCTCAAGCCAGTCCGTTGTCAAAGTTGCTACAAGTCTGTCAGTGTCCATCTCAACCGACTTATACACGCAAAGACTACCTTCAACCATCGTATTGCTTAAGACAGTAAACAAAACACTAATGTCGCGAAATCATGACGCGTAAACATATAGACAGACAGTGTTACCAAAAGAATTGTTCCCCTTCACACACAATCCTGGCATCAGTGTTTGCACGCGGTGCGACAAATATAAGAATCCAAGAACCCGTTTTCTTTTCTAACAAGTCACCATCGCCTGTTCCACCATCATTACTGAAAACGAAAACACAAAGAAACCAAAAAAACGCGGAAAATCCACAAAAATGACACAGCCACCCTTCGGAAACCAACCACCATTCGGTTACCAACCTTCGCCATATCAATATCCACCACAGCAACATTACCCTCTCCACCAACAGCAACATTACCCTCTCCACCAACACCACCAACCACGCCCCCAACGCGCTCCAAAGCCCAAACCAACACCCACCCCAGAACCCCCTTTCACCTTCACAAATCTAACCTGCCTCCCCTGGATCTGCGAAAACTGCAACCGCTACTTCACCGACGTCTTCGAAGCCGGATCGCACGAAATGGTGACAGGCCACGATAAAGGGCGGGAAATGACGGAGAAGGAGGTTTTGGAGAAGAGAGAGGAGGAAAAGCGGGTGGAGTTGGACGGATTGAGGAAGGTTGTTGGGAACACGAGTCAAGATCCAGTCCCAGTGGGTTATCAGGGAAAGACACCAACGTATACGCCGAGTACGATTCCGGGACTGGGACCTGTCCCGAATGCTGGTGCGATAGCGGGAGTTGCGCCACCACTAACGTCAACGTCAATGCCGCAGTTGAGCAGTGAGAGTGAGTTGAATCGGTTGCGGAGGGAGAATGTTAGTCTCAAGTTCCAGATCAAGGATTTGAAGACAAAGGTTATGCCGCGTATTGATGCACTTGCGAAGGATCTGAAGTCGTTGAATGGCAAGGCTAAGGAGCATGAGCTGCAGATTCACTACCTGGTCATCGAGCGAGATCACTTGAAGGCAGAGGTTGATACTCTGAAGGGCGGTGAAGCCGTGGCCGAGGAACATGAAGAGTTTGAGTTGGATATGGACTTCTCGTAAAGCTTGTTGTGATGAGTGGTGGGCTGTCTGGTTTCGAGGGTGAAGCGTAGAGTTTGCGATTGCTGTCGGTGCTATCTTTGCTATTATTCTTTGTGGCGGACGGGTGCGTAGCTGTGAAAGAATAGGCCTCAGAAAACAAAGAGCAGACCGTGACTGAATAAGATGCCCAAATCGGAAGAGTGCGCTATTTGCGACCTAAAAGCGAGCGCGAAACAATCATCAGCGTTGCTCTTTGTTGACCTATCTCCTGATTGATTACTTACTTTCGATCCCAAATTGACATTCTCTCACCTGGCTTCGCCGTTCTTCCCTCACCTTGACAATCCGTAATGATGACAGACTTGACAAACTTGACAGACAGCCGTGTAGGTAAATCTAAAACGGCTCACGCAATTCATGAATCAAGGATATCAAGGGTAGATGAGGTATCCCAAGAGGACTTCCAATATTCGCTAATGTTGAGACTCTAGATTGATTACGTCGGAAGAGAATGGCCAGAATATGTTCAGCAGAAACACTCCCAAGGAATGCTCCGTCACGGAAACTTGTGCTATCGCCGAGCCGTATTTCAAGCATTAGGAAGTCGTCCGTCACCCGTTCGTACTTAGCGTATCCTAACGTGTTGGGCGTATAGGCACATACCCCTACGTTTTGCCGCTGGATTGCCCGTCATAACACACAGTTCCCTTGCGACTATGTTCCAAATAGCGAATGTATGCTTTGCATATTCAATCGAGATTTGCAACTGTACTGGCGCAACGATAAAGCGAGAGCAGGTTTTGAGGATAGACATGACAAGGATTTTACTCGTGCCGCCAACAATTTGACGGGCAAAGTCAAGTACGTTGGATGGACATCCTTGGACGAGTCGGATATGGCGGATTCTAACGAATTTCTGGCCTGGCTGGTAGATCACGCATTCCCTTTTTACGGGAGATATTCATACTTAGAGACCGGCGTTAGACTCAAGGAAACTTCCTTTGAGGGATGGTAATAGCTTCTCTATCCCTGATTTCAGCTGTAGGCTAACGTTGGAATAGGGAAAAAGGGTTGGCTGCAATGATGAAAGTACGGACAATGAGCTGGTGGGTCTGCCATAACATCAACAGGTCAGGAAAGCCATGCAACGGAACGAACTTTGAACATTCGAACCTACAAGGCGACATTGGTTCAGATGAAATTGGATTGAGGGTTCGATGTGGTAGATCTGAGATGAAGCGAGGCGAGTCTGAGAAGACGTATAGAAAACGCATCAACAGTATTAGGCGACTTGAAGAATTTATCCGCGAGCAGATGCACGAAGATGAAGGAGTTGCAGTGGCCAAGACATGCGAGACGTGTGGCGGACGAGAGGCGCTCTCACCGACCCAAACGGCCATTATCTCCACTCCAGAAGTGTTGATAGTCAGACTGGAATACTTCAGCGATAGCAGGTACAAGCCCTTTAAACTCGGCTTCAAGTACAGCCTGTGGTTGGATTTGAGCAAGTTCCAGACGTCTGTGCATCGAAGAAAGCGTAAGAGCATGAAATACAGGCTAACCTCAGTCCTGTACCACTGCGGACCAGAGTCTAGGGCTGGTCATTATGTAGGCATTCACGTCGCGCCTACCGGTATTTGGGCAGTCAGCGACAACACAGTCAGACGTGCCTCGATCAGGGACATGCTCGCGACAGAGAATGGAGGAGAAGCTGCAAGCAGACTGTGGAATATCTCATACTCAAGGGTCACACCTACAAGCTTGGTGTACGTGCGTTGTTGAAATTGTTGGTCAGATGCGAGGCTGCCACAGGTAGAAAGGGATGGTGATGGATCATTCGCAACCCAGATAAGAAGCGCATGTAGCGTTCTTTGAGTTTTGCATGCTTGCGACTCCTGGCCATGGCATTGGATGGATTTCCAGAATAGATATCCAGAAGTCTTGGACCGTCTGGTAGAATTTCGCGCGCGTTCGAGATGCTGTTGTTGCACCTAGATCTTGAGGGTAAATTGTTATCGGAAATGTCAAATGAAAAGTTGCATTTTTCATCAGTATCATCCCAGCTCTTGGAATACCTTTTTACCGTGGCTTCATCCATTCAGTGTCCCTCTGGCTTCCCGGTGTCCCTCTGGCTTCCCGGTGTCCCTCTGGCTTTCCGGTGTCCCTCTGTCTTCCCGGTGTCCCTCTGGCTTTCCGGTGTCCCTCTGTCTTCCCGGTGTCCCTCTGGCTTTCCGGTGTCCCTCTGTCTTCCCGGTGTCCCTCTGGCTTTCCGGTGTCCCTCTGTCTTCCCGGTGTCCCTCTGGCTTTCCGGTGTCCCTCTGGCTTCCCGAGAATAAGATGATTATGTTGAACTCAAGCTCTACGGTCTTGGGACAGACATCCATATGTTCTGGCGCCTTCAAGAGACGATTGAGGGAGCACTCATGGGGTCACAGAGCCATCATGAAGAGACCGGACATCGATGTCGAAGGATCAAATGCCCAGACCTGTCCCGCTGTCACTCCTAACGCAAGATAGAGTAGTTACCAGGCGGTGTCAAACCGCTAGATGCCGAGACAGTGTGCATACACGTGAGCAGGGAGCCAGCGCAGAATGCCATCATCGGACCTTGTTTAGCTCTTGTGAATGTGATGCTGTGCAGCAGACCCTGTGCCTGGATGCTGAGTGAAAGAATCTTTTGGGGCTCCCTGCTGTGGACACTTTCGAGTTGGGAGGCGCGGATGCGGATCGGCGGTATGGTGTTGCAAGTGTGGACCTGTAGTAGTCTGTGTTATTGGAGGGACGACAGCGATCATGTCCTGTGCCATCAAAATGCCAGTATTTTTGGGGCCTTGGGGGTACTGCAATATCAAGCGGGAGAAGAGTTGATGGCCCCCTGAGGCAGAGAGCGGTTTTAGGGCGCAGATGTTCAACACCGCCCATGGGCAGCTACAGTAACCTGGCATGACCAAGTCTCGATTGCATCTTATTCCTGGTTTCCTCCTGCAGCTGAGCGTCTTTTAGCCTCCCAACCCAATCAATACTTCGTCCATATCCAGACACATGAACAGGAATCCTAGAAAGCAAAAGCTAATGTGATCCACAACCGCTTATCTAAACGATATCACTCGGCCTACATTCCCGTCTACAACATCCACCCCAGGTCTCCGGAGTCAGGGCTGCTCCATCTCAGCCACGAGAACCGACACGATTCCTCCATACTCGAATAGCACGCGGAGGCCTGCCAACATCCCTCTCCACACCCTCTCCTCCGCCAGCAGACCCGTCCTCCGAGAAGAGTCGAGCCGCGCCCTGATTGAGGACCCCGACGAGAAGGGCGAAAGTCGTTCTTCCATTTCTGCCGACTCCGAATTTTCACTTTGGAGTGACACTGGCGATTTGGTAGACCAGCTAGCCGACCAAGAAGACCCTCTCCGCATCAGACTTCGACATTCGCTCGAGGAAGAGCTTCCTCGAAGCTCTGGCCAGCGACGCGGCCGTCCCCATAAACAGGTTCGCTACCATCCAGACGTCGAAGATAACGAGAAGAAGGCGGCAGTACCTCGAAAGGAGGATATCCCTATACCTGAACCGCCGCAACGCAAGATAAATTTTGGAGAGCGCTGTCTTGTTGCTATCATGGCACCCAACGATGGACCCTCCCGTATTCACGGGCTACATGGGAAGAAGCTGATGTATGTTGCTTCGACATCTAGAATTGTCTTTGCGCTGATTCCACTGCAGTTACTTCACAACCATCTTTGTATCGTTAGGTGTATTCCTGTTTGGTTATGACCAGGGAGTCATGTCCGGTATTATCACGTAGGTTCCCTCTTCGGTATCGAGTCAGACGACAGCAATTGACGACTACACAGTGGTCCCCACTTCAAAGACTATTTCAATCAACCCTCACGAGCCGAGATCGGTACTATGGTGGCCATCCTCGAAGTCGGCGCCTTCGTATCCTCTATATCAATTGGCAAGTTGGGAGACATGTTAGGACGGAGGAAGACTATCCTGTACGGATCGCTGGTCTTTATTGTTGGAGGTGCTCTGCAAACCTTTGCAAACGGCATGCCTATGATGATGCTGGGTCGTATCATTGCTGGTCTTGGTGTCGGCGCGCTGTCTACCATCGTCCCTGTATACCAGTCGGAGATATCCCCGGCTCACAACCGTGGGAAATTGGCTTGCATTGAGTTCACAGGAAACATTGCTGGCTATGCAGCCAGTGTGTGGGTTGATTACGGTTGCACATGGATTAACAGTGACTGGTCATGGCGAATTCCATTAGGGATGCAGGTTATTATGGGCAGTTTGCTTGCAATTGGCAGCTTGCTCATCCTAGAGTCTCCTAGGTAAGGCGACACAAAGATGACCATCGCTTCCAATCACTGACTATCTTAGATGGCTGCTGGACCACGACTTGGACGAACAGGGCATCGTCGTCATTGCCAACCTTTACGGAAAAGGCGACATTCACAACCAAAAGGCGCGCGATGAATACCGCGAAATCAAGATGAACGTTCTTCTTCAACGGCAGGAAGGCGAACGAACCTACTCGGCCATGTTCAAGCAATACCACAAGCGTGTGTTCATTGCCATGTCTGCTCAGGCCTTGGCCCAGCTTAATGGCATCAACGTCATTTCCTACTATGCGCCTTTAGTGTTCGAGCAGGCAGGTTGGGTCGGCAGAGATGCGATCCTAATGACAGGTATCAACGCTATCACCTATCTTCTCTCGACAATTCCTCCATGGTATCTCGTTGATGTATGGGGACGACGAATGATTTTGCTCTCTGGAGCAGTGGCCATGATGGTATCACTATCCTCGATCTCTTACTTTATCTATCTTGACATCCACCTTACCCCCACTCTAGTCGTAGTGTTTGTTATGATCTATAATGCAGCATTCGGATATTCCTGGGGACCGATCCCTTGGTTGTATCCTCCAGAGATTTTGCCCATGAGCATTCGATCCAAGGGCGCCAGTTTGAGTACTGCAACCAACTGGGCTTTCAATTGGCTTGTAGGAGAGATGACACCAATTTTGCAAGAATGGATCCAGTGGCGCCTCTATCTCCTGCACGCATTCTCTTGCCTTGTCAGTTTCGTTGTCGGTAAGTTTCGCCCTTGCGCGTGATATTGCGATCTCTTTCTAATTTACAAATAGTCTACTTCATTTATCCGGAGACTGCCAATGTCCGACTCGAAGACATGAATTCGCTGTTTGGTGACGCCACTACAGTTGCTCCAACTCCAGAAACTCTCGCCGAGGCGGAATCATTATTCGGATCGGCTCGCTCGCCCGTGCCATCGCTGGATCTCAGAAGACAAGGTGCTGGTAACATCACCTCTGATAACGCCATTCCGGGTCTCGATATCGATCCACCAGATGTGAAAGTCAAGAACGGCAAGCCACAGCTCTCAAGGAAAGGCTCTTCCACCAGCAATCGTGAGGGTCTGGGAGGCTGGATCTCGAACATGGTGCAGAGAGCGAGAGGAAGTGGAGAAGGTGACAGCTCAAGCGCGCAGTACAAGAGCGTCAACCAAGATGAAGACTAGCGATGGAGGCATACTTGTGTGATTTATCGTGTTCTAGGGACAGCGTGTAGCATTTGCCATGTTTGATGGGCGTCTAGAAAGTTTGATGCGGGTTTGCACGAGGGTTGCGCCGTACCGCAGGGTGTTTTTTTTGGACACAACTATGGCAAGTGGGAGGAACGGCAGCTGTGAGAAACATATTATTAATTCTAGATATTCTAGATGGTATGCTTGCTCTGATTCCGTCCAGGGGTGGCGTATCTGACTTGTCGTGATTCCTCCTGAGTGCCTTTCTACTCGATACGGTACTGTCCATCGAGACTATATCGAAGGCAAATGTCGACCGAAAATTGAATCTTTTTTATTCCAACATATAGTATATGGTGTTTGTGCCTTCGTCCGGTGGGATTCTCGAGGGAATAAGGCGAGGCCACCTATTTAAAGCCACCTGCATGGGTGATCGGCTCCCGACTCAGGAGAACCATTGTTTTAATTTAATCGTGGCATCAACCGACTCCTGTCGAACATCACCAACCTTAACCCACGCAACCCCCTCAACATCCTGGAGAGATTCTCCTCGCTTCTGCTTCTTCCACCGAAGACTTTCAATTGCACTTCTGCTTCCTTCTCTTTCCTACCTCTTTCACGCTCCTCCGCTCTTCGCGACGCTTAGCTTCCACTATCCTGGAAGCTTGCGTGGCCTGAGCTTATAATTCTGGTTCAGCCTCATACTTGCGAAAGCTGAGGTATCTTCTCGACACTCTTTCAATCCTCCGCCTAGCTTCACGAATCATGGCAACGAACGTACATCCACCCTCGGGGGCATACTCGACGGGCGCAGATAGGCAGGCAGATGGCCTGAGAGGAAGAGCTCCACAGGTCACCGTGAATGGGGCGAGACCTGTTGAACTGGAGCAGATCAAAAGGAAGCCGAAGGTATGACTTCTCCCTGGCATGTAGCTACCATGGGCATAGTACTGACATGCCTTGTCTCTAGCAAGCTCAATCCTTCCTCGAGCAATGGGATGAGATTGAGTGGATCGTTGCGCCAATTCTGTTCACTTTCTTCGCCTTCTTTACGAGGATGTACAAGATTGGTCTTTCGCCAATAGTTACCTGGGATGAGGCACAGTATGTATCCTTGAATGTTCACACAATATACGGTTCTAAAAATTGCAACCAGTTTCGGTAAATTCGGATCCCACTACCTCAAACGCGAATTCTATTTCGACGTCCACCCCCCTCTCGGTAAAATGCTCGTTGGTCTCTCTGGATACATCGCTGGATACAATGGCTCTTTCGAATTCAAGTCTGGCGAGACATACCCGATAGATCTGAACTACACTTCCATGCGAGTCTTCAATGCAGCATTCGGCGCCCTCTGCGTCCCCTTGGCATACTACACGGCAAAAGAATTGAACTTCAGGAAATTGACTGTCTGGTTTGTAACTCTGATGGTGCTTTGCGAGAACTCGTATACCACTATCAGCAGGTTTATTCTCCTCGACTCTATGCTGTTGTTCTTCACCTTTACCACAGTTTTCTGCTGGGCCAAATTCCATGGATTGCGGAAGGACCCGTTCTCTCCTGAATGGGGTCTTTGGTTGATGATGACTGGTGTCTCTGTCGGCTGTGTCTGCTCTGTGAAATGGGTCGGGTTCTTTGTTACGGCACTTGTCGGACTTTACACTATCGAGGACTTGTGGAACAAGTTTGGCGACATTAAGATGCCAAAGGTAAGATTGCCAGCACTTCGGTCGCATCAGTTTTCTAATCCCAAATTCAGGTTGAGCTCGTCCAGCATCTCATCTTCCGCGTAATTGGCCTTATCATCATTCCTTTGATGGTGTACATGTTCTCCTTCTACCTACACTTCCTCATCCTCGAGAACAGCGGTCCAGGAGATGCGCAAATGTCTTCCCTCTTCCAGGCCAACCTCCGCGGCACTCAAGTCGGCAAGGATTCTCCTCTCGAAGTTGCCCTCGGCTCGCGCGTTACACTCAAGAACATGGGCTACGGTGGTGGTCTCCTCCATTCGCACGTCCAGACATACCCAGAAGGATCTACACAGCAACAGGTTACTTGCTACCACCACAAGGATGCCAACAACGATTGGTTCTTCTACCCAAACCGTAACGAACCAGATTTCGATGCGGAAGCTCCGCCACGATTTGTCAAGAATGGTGACACTGTCCGATTCATCCACGCTCAGACTGGCCGTAACTTGCACTCGCATGCGATTGCTGCACCTGTCACGAAGAGCGACTGGGAAGTGTCTTCGTACGGTAACACTACTATTGGTGACTCCAAGGACCACTGGATCGTTGAAGTTGTCGACGATGCTGCGAACCGTGATTGGAGCCAGATTCGTACTTTGACCAGCTCCATTCGATTGAAGCACCCTGATCTGGGATGCTATCTCCGTGCTGGCAACGTAAATTTGCCACAGTGGGGTTTCAAGCAGATCGAAGTTACTTGCACAAAGGAGAACAAGCCACGTGATAAGTTCACTCACTGGAACATTGAGAGCCATTGGAATGACAAGCGTAAGTTTTGAGCTTTACAAATTGCAAATACTAGTGGCTAACTTTGTATAGTCCCACCAAGCTCGCCAGGTTCGTTCAAGTCGCCCTTCTTGCGAGACTTCCTACATCTCAACGTTGCCATGATGACCTCCAACAACGCCCTTGTCCCAGACCCAGATAAGCAAGATGACCTCGCATCTAGTTTTTGGCAATGGCCTATTCTCAACGTCGGTCTCCGCATGTGCTCTTGGGACGACAAGACCGTCAAGTACTTCCTCTTAGGTAACCCATTTGTCTACTGGGCTTCCACCGCCTCTCTCGGCATCTTCGCCCTCCAAGCTCTCTGGTACCTCGTCCGCTGGCAACGCGGTTATGAAGACATCAAAAATTCAGACGATCTAGACCAAATCCATTACGCCGGTCTCTATCCTGTCATTGGATGGTTCCTCCACTTCATGCCCTTTGTTCTGATGGGCCGTGTCACATATGTTCATCACTACTATCCTGCGCTTTGGTTTGCGATTTTGGTGTGTGGCTTTGTTGTTGATTGGTCGACGGCGAAGATGCACAAGGGTACGCAGATGGGTATCTACTTTTCTTTGTATGCTATTATCATTGGACTTTACTGGATGTTCCGAGCCATCAGCTTTGGAATGGAAGGTAGCAACAGACAATGGTCACATCTTAAATGGTTTGACACCTGGAGGATGGTTGACTGATTGATCTATCAGTGTCTAGCTGATCTTTCCCTTCTTTGGTGTCGTTGCTTTTGCTTTTACTTGGCGTGGTATGTGATAGGGAGATGCATATGGTCGCTCTTATGCTTTACATGATAGGTGAATGAAGCTGTTGGCGATGGCGTTGAGGAAAGGATGTAAGCTGGGCATAAAAGGGCTGCTTTTTTCATGGATGCATGGTTTGGGTGCCGGGACATTACCCTGCAACTTATGACAAGTAAATCTTCTCTTTTAGTGTAATAGTATCTTGGCAATTTTTTGGCCGTCTTCCCCTCTCTTTGTCATGATGCATTTACGCGGTCAGGCTCGTTTTTGCTTCGCTCTGTTTTGTTACTAGTAAGAGCTTGGATAAATCCCATACGAGAGTGGAGATGGTCTTGGAGTAGAATGGAAGGGGTATGGGGGTTCGGATCGTTGGTGAAAGGGACGTTGGTTATAGAGGGTGGTGGACGTCTGGTTTGAGAACGGATTTGATGTTTTCCCCAAAGATTGGAAATGGATCCTGGATTGAATGCCTTGATACGTTCTATCCATGCTAATGACTATCAGGCATCCCCAACGGTTGAGGGCATAATCAGAGTCAAGAAACCTCCACCCGCCTGGTAAGTCGAAGTTATCTTATTTCTCCAAAGCCTCATTGGGGCAGTCATGCTTAAGTCGAATCTTCCTGGCGATTTCGGTGTGGGATTTACCAGTCGTTCAGCGATATCGATCACCGTCGAATTATTCGCTGAGAAACGAGACTTCGACAACGAAACTGTGAGATGGGTGGGCAAGGCTTTGGATGGAGGGCGCCAGTGACGACGATGGAACAATCATATAGGTTAAGAACGTATGGTTCACACCTTTTTCAATTACTGTCTTCCAACATATGGAGTCCGGTGCTACTTGAGTCTTTTCTATTGCCGATGTTTTTTCCACGCTAGGCCGGCATTTTACACCTTCGTTCAGATTGGTTCAATGCAACATCTCGAGCTCTAGATCGATATCGACTATCTCCAGTCGATTGATATTCAATGCTCCCAGAAATATGGCGCAATCGATCTTGAACTGAAGCGTTCAGCCATCAGAAGAGCTATTGTGCCTCTTTGACCGCGTCAGACCTCGCACTCGCAGCAATCAAGGCTCGAATTCCTACAGGGCCTTCCAATCCCTTTGCAATCCTCAGCTCTTGCATCGCTTTAGCCAAATCCCCAATAATCTCAAATTTCTCCAATGCCAACTGCGCCTTGTCAATTTCCAGAACCGCAATAGTACTTTCGAAAGCGGCCACTGTTTCGAGTCCGTCAAAATAGAGACCTGGCTCTTTCTTCTCCAGCAGGAGGATACCCTTTTTCGACTGGTTGTTCTTGGCCGTCACCTCTCTTGTAGTCCGAATCGCCTCATCTGCTTCGGTGATTACGACTGCCAACCGCTTTCGAAGTCGCAAATTTTCTTCCTTCATGGCGTCCATCTTGATTTCCCGCTTAGATATTTGGCTTTTGTGGTTGTCCTAGTGAAATTAGTCAGCTCCAATCGCAAGTAGGTGCATCCTGTCAAGAATCGTTTCAACACAACACCCATATCAACGAGATTCTGGGAATTCTTCTTGCCCAAAGTATCAGAAATCTCGCATTATACCGATCTGGCCCTAAGTGTGTTCCATTAAGACCGAAGGCCAGCGGAACCAAATCGATGGACCGGCAACAATGGATCAGCTTCGCCTGCTTTGTCTGAAGCTTCTCCTGTATGCTCTGGAGGATGTCGTCCTGGGCAGCAAGATACAAAGGATTTTCTTGCGATTCGACTGACGATTGCTTTGCGGACTCCGTCACCTTATGCATCCACGCGATGGCCTTCTTGTCTTGTGTCTTTAGTTTGTCAAGTGCGCAGTCCCTCTCGTCTCTGAGTTGTGCAATCGCGAACGTGGTATCTTCGAGGTTCCATTCCGTTCTTCGCCCTTGTTTGACTTTTCTGGTGAAACGAATACGCAGGTCCATCCATTCTTTGTCGTTTTCTTTTGCTTCTTTCTCTAGGGCCTTGACTTTGTTCTTTTCCGCTTGGAGAGTGCTTCGCGCGGCTTCTTTTTCTAGTGATCTGTCAGTAGCTTGGTTACCATAGGTGCTCCGGACAACCATTGCAGGCTCAATATATTCCATCAAATATTAACATCGAAAGAAGTACTGGCGAACACATTCCTCCCAATTGCCAGAAGTTTATCAATGTTAGTCCAGTGTTGTATGAGTTACTTGTGAGCGCTGGTCTGCTTGCTGCCTTCAGGATGGAACTGCTGGACCTACCGAGAGTCTGGACCTTGGCCTTCTCGGCTAGAAGCTCTGCCTGCAGTTCGCCGAAGGCGATTTGGTGTTCTCGCTCTAGCTCGAAGACATACCGATGGACGGTCTTGAGGTCCTTTTTCACGCTCGTCTTTGTTTCGTGTTTTAAAGGAGCGGTGGTGACGTTATTGAGGACCGAGGGTCGGATGAGGCCTCCTGGGGACATCTTGACGTTGATTGTCAAGGCGAAGAAAGTGTGGACTAGATGGTTGGGGAACAAAAATGACAAGCTGACTGGACTTAATTCCGAGTTCGAGAATCTTAATACCGGCAGGCCAATACCCACACCGAACACTTTGAGTGTTGACACTGATGAAGTTGTAGTACGATCGGTGCATTATTTTGATTCCACTCAAAAATTTGGGGTGGGCTGAGCAGTGTTCGAACTAAAGACCTCCGTTCAGCGCGTCCTCGAGTTGAAGAACACCTTGAACATGAACCCGTTGAAGTGGATTTCCTTCGCCTTCCTCAGAACGCCTGCATGTTAGGAGACTGCGGAGTCTTTGCCTTTGACATCCTCCAGAGTGACTTTATCAATAACCTCACCCTCGATACGTCCTCTCCAGCATCAAAACAAAGCAAAAGCTTGGTAACACGTATGAAGTATTTCTTTCCATCAAGATTTTGGTAATCGAAGTTGGCATAGAAACCGCCATTACTATGGAGACCTCTCCGATTTAGTCGACTCAGTAGTGGACTTGATGCGCATGGTCTCACGGCGAACGGGATTCGGTTGCCATACAACACACTCTCGCTAGCATGTCAGCTCAGCCGTAAGAATCGTGGGGCCGGAGATCTACCTCGTCTGTGCAATTTGAAGGCACTTTCCCTTGCGCAGCTGTAGAACTAGGCTGAGCGGGAAGGATACCAGCAAGACGAGACGAAGTCATGTCGACTAAGTTGATCTGTCAAGCCGTACGACTAGATCTGCCACCTCGTCCAAGACAGGCTCTCATTCTCCAACGTATTTCATGCCCAGACAGTCCATCCTCCTCATACCCTCAAGATCTCCCTATCCTCATACGTCCCAAGTCTCCAGTCTCCGGTCTCCAATCTCCAATCTTCCTACATTCCCTGCCAATCTCACGATCCCACCCCTCTAACATCCGCCCAAACCAATCCCACCCTCCTCCTAAACGTCTCTACAGTCTGTGCTGGTGTAAACCCCTTCTCCGTTTCCTCTCTTTTGATCCTAAGCGCAGCCGCTGCAATTCCGACAACGACGGCGAAGGGTGGGTCAAGACGCCTACTGTATGTCAGTACTGCGAAAAGCAGGAGAATTCGAGTACAGAGCTGGATATAAATCGCGGAAAGAATGGATATGCGGGTTCAAATTGGACTGCTCAGCGGAGAATAAGGGTGCTGGTGAGGAACATAGTGGACGGTGGACGGACTTTGATATTATATAGGCATAGCGTGGTGCCGACATAGTGAAGCAACTTTCTTCAGCTTGGGCTTGGTAGCTTCGAGAATCTATGGTACAGATGTGAATATGTGAAGGAACGATGTTTTGGGCCTTTTGGCTGTAGTGATGGAATTGTGGTGATGAAATTGATGATTGGCATATTCGTAGAGGACCCTGAACAGCGGAGAATGCCCCGTTGCCGTTATCAGATTTCCATTTATGACGAACAAGTACTGATTACGCATATTGGTAAATCAGGGGCAACTCCTCGAGTCATTCCACGAGATACCTATAAGTCCTGGAGAAGCTACTTCGCGATAGTCACAGATTCATAGATGGCGTGCTCCAAGACAGATTAGTGGTCACAGATCAAAGCACGCAGCTGGTAGAACAATCCCCCTCTCGTTACCTATCAAACAAGCCGTAGGAGATGAAATCAAGTAATAAAGCAAGCCGGACACGCTGCAGGGCAAAATCTCTATCATTCAAGCTCTGGTGTGGTTGACTCTTGCCGCCGCCGCTGCCCAACGATCCAGGGTCTTCTTGCAGACGCTTGTCTTGACAAGTCTAGCCAAAGCGCAGATATAATGTCGAAATAGCCATATTTGCATCAAACCAGTCCATAGTAACATTTCAAGCCCTCCAAACTCCGTATCCCATCGCCAGCCGTCATCTCTCAGGGTCCATCATGGTGCGTGTGTAATCAGAGGGTGTTGAGCAAGGAGAATAGCTTATAGAGCCTCGCCGAATGTGTTCTCTCCGGAGTATGTGATGTAGAGGAAACCGTCCTCATCCTGTGAAGTGAGTCAGATTGTGTTCGTTGCTGCCGAGTGAGATCCGATAGGTCATACCTTGTGCTCCTCATAGATGGAGCTCATGAGAGCGGCGGTTGGCGGTAGCACCTCATCGACGAAGATGAAGATGGCCTTTTCTGGCGAGAGCTTGATCCTCTTTCGGATGACGTACACGAACTGACCGACAGTGAGGTCGGCGGGTACCAGGTACTTCTTCTTGTCGATGGTGGCGATATCTGACTTCTCGACCTTCTCGCATATGACCTGGCGATGGCATTAGTATGTCGAAAGCGTCTGCAGGATGTTGGGAATGGTTGGGAGATGGCTCACAGGAATGCGATCGCTGTACTTCTGTCGGATGCGCTCAGCCTCAGCCTTTCGCTTCTCGAAGGGGTGCTCGTCCTTGAACTTGGAACGCATGTTGATTGTGTGTAGCTAGAAGTTGGTGATTTAGGTGTCTGTTAAGTTGTTGGAAAGGCGTGGGTTTAAGAGGTGGTTGGTTGATGTTGGGGTGTGGAAGAGGTGGAGGTTTGCGGTTTGAAGGTTCAAGGTGGGAGCCTGCGGGGACAAGAGGGACAACGAAGTCAGAACTAAAGGGCTACCGGTGTGTTTAATAATGAAAAGAACACTTGAGACACCAACGCAAGTTCTTTCTAATCGAACTCGAAGCAATCGAGAGGCAGAGATATTGAAATCGCGAAGACTCGTCACCGCTTCTGCCTCACACCGCCACGCTCACGGGTCAAAGTCATTCCAAAGACACACTCAGGTATCTTCAGTTAGTTACATAGTAGTACTACTCTCAGTACTACTCTCAGTACTACTATACCGGTGCAGCACCCGTGACTTGGACAGGAACAGTGGCAGTCGTTGCTTTCTCCTACCTCCTAGCCTCAGGCTCCCACTCTAGACGAGCAGCTACAGTGATATCATGACACCCTCGCCCTCCTGTTTCTCGCCTCCTGGTCGCTGTTGATACGAAACACCCACTCGATAAGGCTCAAATGAGGATAAAAGCTCGATAGATTCTCTTCCATCGTTTCCAACAGACCCGGTCACTACACGACGGTGGAAGACATTCCAGATCCTCCAAGCAGTTTGTTTCTGAGCAGGATTCAGTTCTCAACCTCATTCTCATCCTAATTACCTCCTGGCTGAGATCATGATTCATGAGCCTCGTTATCGTAGAACAAGTACCAGGTAGCGCGGCTCGCTTCGTTTCACCAGTCTAACCACGTTGAGCCGCGATATTATTTCTACGGCTCTCTCCGCAAAACATCCTGTCCAGCATCATCAGTCCAAGCCTCCACACACCTCTCCTCTCTCCACAGCATGGTGGTCCGGTAACGCTTAACCTTGCCGCAGTACTTCCATCTCCATTGTCGACGGACTCAACTTACACTCTTTTAACAAGCCAATGCCATAATCAACTCATCGTCAACTCACCGTCACTCCACCACGTCCATCGTCCTGGTCATGGCCTCCACAACTACACAGAAAATGTTCTCGTTGCCCCTGAGGCGGCCGTGTCTACGTCTGTCGAGGGGAAGAATAAGAATGCCACAACGAGGTCAATCCTATTCTGCACCTCCTCCGCATTGGAACCCTCAGAACCCTCAGAAAACAAAGATATTCGCGCCGAAGCTACGACTTGCCATTGGAATACCCTTTGTAGGCGCTCTGATATACTCAATGGTTAGTTGGAATGTGTCTTGCCGTTGGTCCGACTCACGAAGCTGATCCCAATAGGCGTATGATGAACCCACCCAAACCGATGGACCTACACTTGCGGATCGAGATGCTCTGGCCAAGCGTGAATCTGGCATCACAGCTGCCTCACCCATGAGACTGCGTATGGAGGCTCTAATCAGGGAGAAACAGAAAGAGATCGTAAAGGAAATCGAGGCTGTCGACGGACAGAAATTCCTTGTCGATTCATGGGACCGACCAAATGGTGGCGGCGGCATATCCTGTGTCCTCCAGGAGGGTGATGTTTTCGAAAAAGCTGGCGTTAATATCTCAGTCGTGTACGGAAAACTCCCACGCCCGGCCATCCTGAAAATGCGCGCCGATCACAAAGCGCTCGACCCCGACGTTGACAGCTTAGACTTCTTCGCAGCAGGTTTGAGTGTGGTGATGCATCCAAAAAACCCCATGGCGCCAACCGTACACTTCAACTACCGCTATTTTGAAACGGCAAACGCTGACGGAACTTCGAACGCCTGGTGGTTTGGCGGAGGATGCGACTTGACTCCGTGTTATTTATTCGACGAAGATGCCATACACTTCCACAAGACGATCAAAAAGGCATGTGACAAACACGATAAAGGATATTACCCTCGCTTCAAAAAGTGGTGCGACGAATATTTCTACAACAAGCACAGGGGCGAAGGACGAGGCATCGGCGGCATTTTCTTCGACGACCTAGACGAAACGACGAAAGACCAGGAACAACTCTTCTCATTTGTTGGCGATTGTTTAGACGCATTCTTACCACAATACGTCCCAATTGTGACCAGGAGAAAAGACATGCCATACACAGACGCAGAAAAGAAATGGCAGCAGATTCGACGAGGCAGATATGTTGAGTTCAATCTTGTGCATGATCGCGGTACAGCATTTGGTTTGATGACGCCCGGTTCTAGGATTGAAAGTATCCTCATGAGTTTGCCGTTAGAAGCGAGGTGGCAGTACATGCATGTTCCTGAAAAGGGAAGTCGGGAGGAGAGATGTCTAAATGTTTTAAAGAATCCCCAAGACTGGGTGTAGCTGTAAGGGATTTGCGCTAAAAATACATATGTACAACGCTAGTTTGTGTACTTGTACTGTGCATCCTCCACGCACCGAGCTTAGCTTCCTCGCGTAACCACTCTGCCCTGCGCGAGAGACGATCTGATCGAAGAATCAGCTGTGAGTATCACCAATTCGGCACGCAGAGAAAACTGGACCAGAATCGGTAGTCTCATCGGGATCGACATGGGTTTGGCGGCCTCACATCACAGTTTGAGCCTCACTGCAGGTGGATATCTTGGAAGTAAGCTAACGACGTCATGTCCTCAGCGCTAGTCGATAAATTGCGAGTTGCAAGCATATCGTGAGAAACTTTCCTTGTCGGTCACTCTTTTTACTTAGTGTCGCGGTCTTCTACACAGTGACTACTACCTTACACATCCTTATAGTTGCGTTTTGTGCACGATGCTCTGTACAAGTTCAGTTGTGCATCTACTTACCTTCGTTAACAAGACATAATTATTCAAGGTTAGCTTTGATAACCCCAGAGTTTGGGAGGGTTATAGTCATGTTTGGCGATCAACAGTGACGTCGGAACTAGTTTGGGATATAAGTACGGACTTTGGTTGTCGACATCCCTAGATACCTAGATACAAACTACACACCGAGCTCTCTAATCAATGTCATTTTTCCGGTGTCTCCGTCATTGGAAATGGGATCGATATCGATACCGAAGTCGAGTTGAGCATCTTCATCTATATCGTCGTCGTTGGATATCGGTGAATTTTGACCTCGAAGATGGCAGGCAAAGATACCTATGTAGAGGATGTTGGCAATCGGTGTGTATTGAATCTTCTTCGCAAAAGGAAAGTCGCAGTTGTTGCTCTCGTTCGCACAGGGACCGCAACATCAAGAACAGAATAACTCGGTCAAGCAGGCGTTACAATCAGACACCTCCGCTCTCACCAAAACGCTCCAAGGCGCCACTACCCTCGTCTCCGCCCTCCAAGGGCTTCGCGAATTCATGGTTATTAATTATCCAGACAGCGCTGCGGACTTGGCTGAATTTGTCTCGTGGGTTAAGGGTGGAGGGTATACTTGAAGGTTGAGACTACGACTGCTTGGTAGGGTATGCAGTATCTTGAGATTATGATTAGCGGGGAAGGATATTAGGAGCCGGTTGATAACGATAGATGTGTTTAAATGTTAATAATGATAAGGTATAGATATGTTTTTGGGTGGACAACGATAAAACAGGCCTCGAAGGAGGCGGAGCTGGGGAGGAGGCCACATAAATAGGTTCGTGTGTCATGGAAATCTGGTACTACATAGTAGTCCATAGTACATGTTCTGTCCGCCTTTCGCTTAGCAGTCCACTGGCCAGAGAGCCACATACAGACGGAGTAATTACAATCTCCACTGTGGGCCTATCACCTTGGGCAAAGAGGTCGAATTTGGGCCGAGAGCAACCATGTGGGCAATAACAACTCTCCGCGAAAGTTATTTACGTCTGATCTGCTGTCCTCGCTATCTCTGCAGAGATTAATACCTCGTATGAACCTAGTAGCCGTACATGAATTCTACTATGGTACAATGTGCAGCGCTGTACTTAGGAAACCAGTCTAATAATAGAATAAGGTACATATAAGGGATGGGGAAATCTGCCATTTCGTCGCCATCACCCTCATTATCATTATCATGCATCTTACTACCTACCTCCTCGCTATTCCCCTCGCTGTGTCACCAGCCGTCCATGCCTATCGCAATCATGACTGTAACCATTTCGAAGTAACCTATATAGTCCCCTGCCCAAATGACGTTTGTCGTAAGTTATCTAGCCACCCAAAGCGAAAGAATACAACAACTTACACGGAACCAATTCTGTAGCGGTCCAGCACTTCGAGAGGGACTGGAAAAACGCCTTTGAAGGAAGTAAGACTAAATTCGAGACATGGGCAAACCAGAACGGAGGTATTTGCGGCGGGACGTGTGAGAAACCCACGCTGCAAACTTGGGGCTCAGGGAAAGAGGGTTGGGGGAACACATGGACAATGCGATGTTCGGCGCCACGAATGAGGCACGACTCGGGAGAACCGCCGCATCCGAAAGAGATGCGTCTGGATATTTCACGGATGAATCGGGCTTGCGGTGTTTCATGCTCGATGAATGATGCTCAGACATGCCATTTTCATGTAAGTACTAGCAGAGGCTCTACAGTGTGCTTCACTGTGCTGACACTTTTCTTTTGACAGTATGGCAAATGCTAAAGGTACGCTGCGCGTTAGAGGCGTTGAGTCTGCTGAAACCCACCCAGCCCAGAAGCACCGATGGGCCATGTTGATGGCTGTCCTGAAGATCCGTGGTTAGCCGACTGGAATAGGAGAGCGTACACTTGGGATTGTATTTTATGATGTCCAAAAGAAGAAGAGTTCTCCGACGTCTCTAACCACATTGATATATCGAGAGTTTCCTTGAAAAGCCTACCGCCTGTTGAGTCGGATATAATAAGAAAGGTTAAGGTAACGAAGGTTCTGTACGGAGTATGACCACAACCATTCCAGGCCGCAAGAAGACTTGGAATGCTTGACGATACTTGTACTATGTACCTCAATGCTTGACGATGCTTGTACTATGTACCACTGCCACCAAGAAGACAATGCTTGTACTATGTACCACTGCCACCAACGAGACAATGCTTGACGATGCTTGTACCACTGCCACTGATGAGACAATGCTTGACGATGCTGGTACTAAGTATGGTATGTACCACTGCCACCAAGAGCCGCACAGGGGAACAAAATGCTTTTATTCTAGTTTGCATGTGGTTTGAAACGAGTCCAATTGTGATTGGCCCAGGCTCATCGATTTGATGAAGCCGAAGGGAAATCCCCAGGCCGATCGTAGATACTCCTGTCCCTACACACTTACATAGTAGCTCTAGCACTGCAAACCAAAGCGACAAAACAAAACGAAATCCACTGTCGCTCTCCCACACCCTCCCTCACTCTCTTTGCTGTTTTTCAGCCATCAGACAATGTGGCCTTCCCGTCCCGCAACTTCATAACCCAATACCTACCAAGCATGACACCCCCGGGCCAACGCGATTCCCTAGAACTCGCTTCTCTAGCATCCACAACCACTCCCTCGCGCCGTTCCTCCATATCCTCCTCGGCATCCGGCACGCCTTCCTCGCGGAAACTCTCTTTTTCGGATGAGGACGCTCTAGCACCCTCTGGCGCAAACGGCGCAACAAGGGGAAGACAAGAACGCTCATACTCGGTTTCCTCTGCCTTCGATTTTGCCTCGAACCTCTTCCCGCTTTCGCAAACGAGCGGAGGATACACTGCTATTGGGACACCGGCAGCAGGAGGACTGGATGCCACACAAGTCCTCAACGGCGGATCCTTGGAGAAACATAAGAGCTTGACATTTTTGAATGGCCTCAGTCTTGTTATAGGACTGATAATAGGCTCGGGAATCTTTTCCAGTCCCGCGAGCGTCAACATTAACGCCGGATCTCCTGGTGCTTCTCTCATCGTTTGGACAGTCGCCGGGATACTAGCCTGGACTGGTGCTGCGAGTTATGCAGAACTGGGAGGTGCCATACCACTCAACGGAGGAGCCCAAGTGTATCTCTCAAAGATTTTTGGAGAGTGGGCAGGCTTTCTGTTTACATGGTGTGCTGTTTGTGTTCTCAAACCGGGAAGTGCAGCCATCATCGCTATCATATTTGGAGAATATTTTGTAAGAGCCATCATTGGGCCCGATGCTATGGATAATGTTTGGTTGAACAAAGGAGTTGCAATCACGGGTCTGGTCCTTGTTACGCTGTTGAATTGTGTTTCGACGAAATTGGGCACACGAAGCGCCGATGTCTTCATGTTTATGAAGTTTTTGGCTCTTCTAGGCATCACGATTATGGGCATCGTGGTTGCTGTTACTGGATTCTCGTTGGATAGCACAGCAAACGAAGATTGGAAATCACACGGTTGGTTTGATGGAACCACCTCCAACATTTCAAATTGGGCTGTAGCACTCTATGCTGGTCTATGGGCCTTTGACGGTTGGGACAACGTGAGAATCCTCCCTCGCCCTCTCTGCACTCTACTAATAGAAGCATGCCAGGTCAACTACGTGGCCGGCGAATTCATAAACCCTACCCGCGATCTCCCTCGCGTAATCCACACCTCCCTACCCCTCGTAATAATATCCTATCTGCTCGCCAACGTGGCCTACTTCTTCGTACTACCCACCACTGTAATCAACTCCTCAAACACTGTAGCCGTAGCATTCGGCCGTCAAGTCTTTGGACGAGTCGGTTCACTCATACTCGCCCTTGCCGTGTCAGGCTCCTGCTTCGGCGCCCTCAATGCGACAACATTTACCTCGGGTCGGCTCGTCTATGCGGCTGGAAAGGAAGGATATCTACCGAGTGTGTTTGGCAGAATCGGTGTCGGGAGTCGAACAGCAGTTCGGCTTGATGCCGCCGGTCGGGGAACAGGCGGCGGCAAAATGCTCAAATACATCTCAGACGACTCGGGTCTATTCTTCACACCCATCTACGCCATGCTTCTCAACGCCACCCTCACAGCCGCTTACGTCCTCGTCGGCGAATTCGGCACTCTCCTCACGTTCTACGGTGTCGCAGGCTACACGTTTTACTTCTTCACTGTCCTTGGCCTCATCGTTTTACGAGTCCGAGAACCGCATTTGGAGAGACCGTACAAGACTTGGATCACCACGCCCATTATCTTTTGCTGCGTCTCGCTCTTTTTACTGAGTAGAGCGGTATTTGCGCAGCCTTTGCAAACGCTGATTGTTATTGGGTTCGTAGCGGCTGGTGTGCCTGTATATTGGTTCAGAGTGAGACGTGGAAAGCCTGTGAGAGGATTGAATGGGGCCAGCGAGAAGAGCGTTGGGTGGAAGTTTTGGAGGAGGTGGGGAAGGGGGTGATGCATGAAACATGTAGTAAGCTTCTTGAATATGATTGATTCTCATGTTGGGGGGTGTGCCTGTTCTTGAGTTGAGTGGGTCATCCGCGCCCAATTTGTTGGATGATGTGGATTTTCGCCTGGACGCTGATAATTTGAGGTTATACAAAAAAAGGTTGTGGTGATGTTATGATGGTGTGGAATTGGAAGGTCGTTTGTGGGCTCATGGGTTTATGGATTTATGGGATTGTTGGTGTTGCCAAGAGGGAAGGTTTCGTTGGGTCGGTTGACAGTTGATCAATGTTGACTGGAGATCAAGGTTTTCTGTTTGTTTGAGGTGAATGATCAAGAGATGGGGATTTGGGGCGGGAGGTGCTGGAGACATTTGAGAAGATGATAAACGAGAGAGGCTGGTGGGTTGGGGTAGGTCCTTTGTGGTCCTCTCTCCTATCAAATACATGCATGCATATACAGAGTGAAAAAGCGTGTGAATTGGATGAGAAAGTTGTTTTGTTCACGCAACTCTTACCTGTTCGCGACGAGACAAGGCGAAGGGCCGATGAAAGTTGCTACCTAAGACGGAGCAGGGCGATGCGATGCAGAAGAGCAGATGGTGTACTCGGTACCATAGTAGATCAGATGGTGTACTCGGTACCATAGTAGATCAGATGGTGTACTCCGTACCATAGTAGATCAGATGGTGTACTCCGTACCACAATAGATAGAGTGTTGTGGGGTACTCAATACTATAAGCTCTTCCGATTGGTTGCTCAATCATCCCAAAACTCATCGCGACTATTACCCTGGAGTTTCGCGCTCCGCAACCTTTGCAAAACAGCGACTTTGTTATTGCTGTCACGGACATCGTAGACTTGAAGCGACTTCTGAAATGATTTTGGCGCTCTGTACCTGGGTAAAAGCGTTGATCAGAGAATCGTTAAGTTCCTACCAACATATTCAGCAATAAAGGACCATAGTATAAGACTGTTCATACCTACAAGAAAGACAGACTTCATTCCAATGACCCTAGATGAATAATCAAAGCGAGAAGATTTCGAATATCGAGGCTCTGGGATCTAACGCTCTCATTGACTCGGCCATCTGCTGCCCTCTGTGCTCGGAGGCTCGGAGGAACTTGGCAGCTCAAGAGTCAAGACCATGAGCGGAATCAGGGCTTCCAACACCAGTGCACGGATATCCTGAAGAACCAAATTCTGCCATGCTTCAAGCGGTTCTTTTTGCGCGTGTCACAAGCCATATCAGTCCGAGTGCTCCGTGGCAGACTTGAGTCAAAGGCGAATGTCGCTCGATGAAGAAAGGCAGACGCATCTCCTTCTTCTCAAGTTCCAGCGAAAGACTTTGCTCCCAAGGATCTTGAATCAAGGGGCGACGGACGCCACGGCTGTAAATCCGGATTGGAGAAGTTCGGGCCAGTCCGAGAGATTCTCGGTTCTTAGATCGGGAAATGGATCTGATTGATCGTCGTAGTAGAACTATACTGTGTACTGTGTACTGTGTACGTACTGTGTACTGTCTGTGCTGTGGTAATCTTCCAGCCAGGGCTCCTGGAGATCCAATCCAAAACGAAGCAAGTGCAATGCCTGGGTATTTAAAAATAGAGCAGGGTCCGAATTGCAGGAACAGAGAGAAATGGCATTCCCAAGTACGTCCTAGTACCTCCTAGTCACCAGTATAGTTGGTCCCATAAATCGCATCTCATGGCTGGATGGAGCCCGGAAAGTTTGATGAGAAGACAGTCACTACGTCTCTTGGGATGGCATGCTTGAGAGACGGTGACACATGGCGAAGGTCGAGTTCCTCAAGTTCAGTTGATTAGGGAGGTAATGTGGCAAGGTTGCTGATGTTGTCTTTATCATTAGGAGAGACTACAGACTACTTCTACCTCAAGTGTGACTACTTGTGGGTTTAGTTGATTAGGGAGGTAATGTGGTAAGGTTTCCAATATTATCGTTCAATTGATTAGGGAGGTAATGTGGCAAGGTTTCTGATGTTGTCTTCACCATCAGGAGAGACTACTCACTCCTACCCAGTACTCACTACTGAGACGAAGAGTCGTTGGGCTTGGTCGGCGTCGGCTTACCTCCGGAGACGTGACCTTCATGTCCTCGGACTTCGCAACTTGAACCAGCTTCTCTTTTCCTCGTCCATCTCAACTGCTTTTCCCGAAATCCGACCTCAATCACTCGGAAACGACTCGGAAACGACAATCCCTTAGCCACGTACTGCCTCCCAATGTCGATTATCATCCGCGGAAGCCATTCTCTCTGCTAAACACTGAGAACTAGGTACCCCAAGGTTCTCAAGTAGGACATATCAGCAGTCCCTGCGTCTCGAGAACATCAGGACATCGCTGCATCAAGCTCGTTTCCGACTCGACGAAATACCCCTGACCGTGGAATTAATCTACCGCCAGATTTTTGTTTGACAGTGCCCGCCATCGGCCAGAGCGGCATATTGCTTGCCACAACTGCCAATGCCCTGAGTGCAGAACCATCCAACACCTTTCGGGTCCAAGCTTCGAAGCGTGAGATCTTCTCCCTGGGCTATCTGGAATTTCCCCAGGCCCTATACCAAGATCCCTATCCTTGCATCTTGGGTAGATCAGGTAGCGAGTACCATCATTGATTGGCAAACTTGCCTCATTGAGTTTCAGACAAGAAACGGATTTTCAACAGCATTTCCAGAATCCAGACCTTCACAACAGCTGGATTCAACCGATTCCGACGCATGCTACGGAATCCAGGAAACGATACCTTCGCCTTCTCAAAATAGTGCGTGTTGTTACGTCCGTACCTCGCTGATATGTGCTTTGGCCACTTCAACAAGTGCACAAGTCGCGAGGGCAATCATTAAATGTCGAATTGCAACTTGCAAGACAGTTAGTCAACGCGAGATCATCATCTCGCAAATTCAAAGGCGTCCCACAAGGTGATTGTGGGTCGGTCTCTTGGGATAGCGGGAAATTCTGCAGCAGATCATCGCCGACACTGCAAACCTTCTCAACACCAGCATCAGGCGTGTGCATTTGCTCACGAGATGTGTCTGGCCGAGACATGGCGACTCTGTCTACAGTATGCTCGGACCCATGTAGTAGAAGGCTAAGATTGCGAACCTAGTACAATGAACGAATAAGCTTTGCTTCCGTAAATGATCACACCCGACAAGGTTTCTTCCGATCTATCCCAAGTGGTTTCTGCCAGAGTAATTTTAGAGTGATTCTCTGCTAGAACCTCCAATCGCCATACTAGCGACTGCACTACAGCAGTACAGCACGCTGCCCACTGACGACGAGAACAGGGTCACACCAACTCGCGACATTCTGATTTGCTCACATGCATCTCAACGTCATCTAAATCCATGTTTTTTGAGTGACTTCCGCGTACACGAGAGAGCAGGGGTTAACAGCGGAAATTTCAGCCTTGCGTTGCCGGTCGCACTGACTTTACCTTTGTTAGTCTATAAGTTGAGTCTGTCCAAAGCCCTTTTCCTAATCGTCCCAACTCGATACAGTCACTCCTTTATCATCCAAATTCAAATCGACCTATCCACAGAACATTTCAACGAAAAATCTACCAACATGCACTTCTCTTCAATTCTCCTCGTCATCGGCGTTGCCGCTGCAGCACCCCAGGGTCCGTTCTTGAATAATCTTCTTAACGACTGTGCCAGACTAATACCATGATAGACTTGGCTTCCATCCTCGAAGGTCTCAAATCCGGCGGTGGTCTCCCAAAGCCTGGGGGTGCTGGGGGATTGGGTGGTGGTGCTACCGCTTTGCAGGGACTGGGTGGCAAGATGCC
This sequence comes from Venturia pyrina ICMP 11032, assembly GCA_000738655.1. NCBI lineage: Eukaryota > Fungi > Ascomycota > Dothideomycetes > Venturiales > Venturiaceae > Venturia > Venturia pyrina. The sequence continues at coordinate 1,316,862 of JEMP01000025.1, read as the reverse complement.
AGGAGCAGCTGGAGGTGAGTCTTACATACATGAAGATGATCTGATTCACGCTGACGAAGATACAAGGTCTCAGTGGTTTGCAAGGACTTGGAGGAAAGGGTGGAAGTGGAGCAGCCGGTAAGCAGTAACCCTGATCCTCCACGACTCCCACCTGCATATTTCCAGCTGGAGGTCGGTCTCGATAGACTTTTGATTTCGTTGCTCTCGGAGCGACCTGATATTCTATCGTAACCGGCCTCGAGCCGAGCGACTTGAAGCCGCGCGGGAGCTATGTTCACTCTCTTCAACAATGATATTGGAACAATGGCTTGCTGTGATGGAAGGGAAAAGAGTTACAAAAACTGACCAGGACTAGACGCATTGAAGGGCCTGGGTGGCAAAGGGGGTGCTGGATTGGACGCACTCAAGGGTTTGGGCGGAAAAGGCGGTGCTGGATTGGACGCATTCAAGGGCTTGGGCGGTAAAAGTGGTGGAGGTTTGGGTGGTTTGGGTGGTGCCGGAGGTATGGGTGCTTTGGGTGGCGCTGGAGGTAAGTTTCCATTCCCGATTGCAATTATGAACAACCGTCTTCAAGCCTGATCCGACGAGAGCAACACGGACACGATTGATATGACGATTGGGGCCAGGGGCCTTGAAACCCAGTGGCCACCACAATTGTCCGAGTCCTACTCGTTGCACTGCTTGGCGATTGTTGAAAACTAGAAGAGCATTGTGTCCAGAAGGGAAATACACTCATCAAAGCTAACGTAACTCTAGGTCTCGAGGGACTGAAAGGGCTCAAGGGACTTGGAGGAGCAAAGCCCAACGGTGGTTCTGGTCAGTCTGGTGCGTCTGGATCTGGTGCGTCAGGATCTGGTGCGTCGGGGTCAGGTACCACTACCGATGCTGCGCCAGCTGCCGCGCCGCCGGCAGCGGGTGCAATGGGCGGTGCTGGCGGTCACGCCGCAGGAGGTCACGGACATGGCGGCAGAAGGATGTAGACGCCTTTTTCCTCAAAGAAGATGTGAGGTGGGAAGATGGGATCTCGTCTAGAATCTTGAATCTTAGTGATACCCAAGTAATCGAAATTCCCTTTCCGAATCTGGATTCATTGATTCAGCATGAGGAACGTGTTATGAACCTGGCATCTGCTAAGTAGCAGAAGTGTCAATCCTGGGACGATGATACTCTGAAAATATTTCAAATTCTTGTGTACCTAGACTTTTTGCTTCGTTTCGCACGCGAGAAAAGCTTAAATCAATGTTAGGAAATAGGAAATCGATCCAATATCATGCAAACCAGAAGCCAATCACAAGTCCAGCAATAACAATATCTGCATTCTATGATTACAGCCCCTAAGCTCTTGAATATGGCGAAACATTGCGCCTGTGTATTTTTCGGAATACACAATCGAATAGAGTCGTGAATCGTCGTCTCTTCATTGAGTCTTGAAATCATTCAAGGCAATACCCCGACTTTGATGTCAAGTTCCCATTGACTTCCTTCTTCTGAAATATCAGCTCAATATCAGAAACCTCAAAACCTTTATCCTCGATCCAGAACCTCTACGTTCCGCCTCCATATCAGATCACAATTCTTCACAATCCCACAATTCTAACCTTATCCATATTCACGATCTTTTGCATCCAATATTGCTCGAAGATCTCAGCGCTGTGTAATCTGAGACTTATAAACCGTGGTAATAAACTGACAATTCAAGATATACTCAGTTCCAAATCTCGTTATAAAACCTTCGATATCCTGACGTGGTACAGGAAGGAGACGACACTTTTGAAAACTTCTGGCAATCTCCATTGACGATCTTGCTAGAAGATCGTAGTACTCGATCTATTAATGAATTCCCAGGGATCAATACCAATGTACAAAAACTTCCAGTAATGTCAGTTCCGAATCTTATGAGAAACATTTCAAGGCCCAACCGTAACTGTATTCCATGGATTCAAATCAATCTTCCACAAATCCCAGAGACTGCAAGTACAGGTATCCGGCGAAAAGTACCAATCTGAAGAATTCAGAGGATATTCAAACCTCCTCCCTCCTTACCTCCAAAATCGAATAGACCCAAAATTTCTAGCAACCTCAATTCCAAATATCCCCAGAAAATCACACGACCCTTTCTCCATCCGAACAACCAAAACTCGACATCAATCCCCCACAAATCCTAGAGATCTCCAAGCCGAATCCTCAAAGACTCGTATCAAAACCCGAAAACAAGAACCTACCCAAATCCTCCCTCTGTCCAATTCCAAAACCAAGTAAACTCAAACTCTCCAAACCTCCCATCCCCAAATCTTTCCAGAAAACCAACAACACCTCTCTCCACATCCAATCCCATGAAAAAAGATCAACATCGATCATTTTCCAGCAACGCCAAATCCAAATCTCGCCAGAAAACCTCGCCCCCCTCTCTCCACTCTCAATTCCCCACATCGAGATCAATACCCATAATCTTCTAGCAAGATTCCGAAATCCAGTTGCCAGAAAACCTCGCACCTCCCCCTCCACTCTCGATCCTGTCTTTCAAGATCAATATCGATGATTTTTCAGCGATTCAATTCCGAAATCTCGCTAGAAAATCGTGTACTCTTCTCTTCAATCACCCATTCTGCATATAAACGTTAATGTGACTACGTTCCCAGCAATCTCGATCCCAAGATCACTACCCATTCGAATCATGTTTATACTATTGCAAGCTAGAACAACAACATCATATATACCAACCTACAAACATCACATCTCACAACTCAATCAGATAGTCAAGTAGTAATAATGGTAATCAGTCAACCCGCCAATCAATGTATGTGTAACAATGTGTTCAAGTACCAGTGAGTTCAAATCGTACGCAGTTCAAGTGATGAGGTGTTTGTGCAGAGAATCCGTTCTCATATATATTATGGTATGCTATCAAGAGTTTGACCAACTATCCCAGTCGGTCAATGTGCATCCATATCCATGTAGTTGCCTTTTTTTGGCAGGTAAGACGCCTTCAAATGCATCAGGGTATCAAGTGAATCAAGCTCCAGTCATTAGTCCTTCGCCAATCCTTCCTCCCCAACACGTACTCTCAAGGTCGCTCAGGCAGGGCAGTCAGCCTGGAGGTGTCCTGGCTGCTTGCAACGGTAGCAGACGCGCTCCTGGGACATCTCGGATGGGCAGTCCTTGGAGATGTGTCCGAGCTCTCCACCTCCAGAGATATTAGCCAAATATATAGACAGTGAGGTGAGTGAATGGGACTTACAGTTGTAGCACTTAGCACCCTGTGTGCAGTCTCGCGACATGTGGCCGTAGCCACCGCAGCTGTAGCACTGCATCTGCATCTGGCGATTACCGTAGCCTCCAGCACCACCGAAGCCTCCGGCCTGTGGGCCACCCTGGAATCCGCCTGGAGCGTCTTGGAAGCTGCCGGCAGGAGCATTTGTACAGTAACGGGCGATATGACCCTTTTCGCCGCACTTGTAGCATTCTGTGCCGTCCATGCGGCCGTTGACGGGACAGTCACGTGAGATATGGCCTGGAGCACCACATCGGTAGCAGCTCTTGTCTGCTGTACCTTGACCACCAGCAGCATTTGGGCGACTGGGACCGCTAGGACAGTCGCGGCTGATATGGCCCTGCTCGCCACAGCCGTAGCAAGTGGGAGCCTCCTTGGTAGGACACTCTATGGCCTTGTGACCAGCGTCGCCGCCTGTATCAAGTCAGATTTGAAAAGAAAAACAAAAACAAGGCGGCGCGAATTGAACTTACAGTTGTAACAGGTACGACCGAAACCGCCTGGGCCTCCTCCTCCTCCCATGTTGTTCTGATCAGCCATGGTTGATGTTGTGGTTGAGTCTGGCGCGGCAGAGTTAGCTAAAGTTTTTCTTCAGATCCACTTGAATGGGTCTCACTCACTGACGCTTTGCGTGCGGGTGTTCTTGGTGATTGAAGAAGGGTTGTGGAGGGTGTTGGAAGACTTTGCGACGTGTGTAGACTGTTGCAGAGTGAAGTGTAGAGTGGTTGTGTTGGTGGTGAATATTTTGTGATGAAGGTGGGTTGTTTTGAGTTGGAAAAGGTAACGCTTTGATGCCAAGACCGACGAGTCTAGCAGGTGGCGTTTGCCTGGTCTAGCGGGTGGGCGGCACCTGTCAGAGCCACGAGCTTGTCGTCAATGAGCCTCCTGATGACCTATCAAGAGTCTTGAAAGGAAGATCCAAGTCAGTGAATTGTTCCTGATCTCTTGCAGCGGTCGAGCCGACGTGGACTTACCTCAGCACAAGATTTGACCCCTGGCGGCTTTGCAACCACCACAGCGGCGTCCATCGCCCAGACAGAGACCAGCAGACAAGCTGCAAACATCTTGAGAGGTTGTTGTATAGTTGCACGAAGCATGAGGAAGGAGGAGGGGTTTAAGTAGGCATCGAGAGTCCAGCACGGCTTTGCTGTATTCTAAAAAGGGGAAGTCGCATCGGATCGGGAGGCCTCAGATGGGTAGCAGCGGCCTTCGGATAGAAAGGAACGACAGCCAGGAGGGAAGGATCCGGTTGTCGAACGGCCTAACGGTGTCACTAAAGTAAGATCATGTATTGGAGGCCGCCTCAACGAATGCCGAGAAGGGAGTTCGCAGATCTGAGGGTGCTCATCTCATATCGAATCGGTCGGACCAGCCGTCAGACGAGGGGGAACGACTGCAAACAAGGCAGAAGCGGGTCGCAGGAAGCCTTTACACAGTAGAACTATGACTTCTGCTGAGTGTATTCATCTGTATCAAAGCCTTTTGAGTGGACGTCGGAATGGGACATCGCAAAGACTTGGGAAACCTCATCCTGTCCTGCTGGGAAAGCAAGACATCCGGAAGGAGAGAACATCGTGCAAGATCAGGTCACCAAGATCTGGGGGTCTTCTTCTTATGTAGACAACGCAAACGGTTTCCACTAACAGACCATGATGGGTGCTGTCGGACATGGTGTATGGCGCATTTCTCCACCCAGAACCCGAAAACCTGCGCTGGCGATTCAGGGAAATCAGATGGTAAATTGCGATTGACCTATGACCCCTGACGACACCTCTTGCATCACGGAGCTATCCAGATCATACACCATTCGCACAACAAATTGAGAGTGCGAGGCTGAGGATCCGGTTGGCGGCCCGAATGTGCCCTCTTCACGCTAGAAACATCGGTGCATGGGTGCGCGTCTCCTCAGCTTCGACCATCGCGAGAAGTAGTAAAGCGACGACGGCAACCAAAACAGCTTCGAGACACTCCAATTGCCGCCCCTCTACGACCATGGACGAGATGAACATTGATTCGCAAGAGACTGCGCTCGAGACACCAGCAAACGACGTCTTTCGCGCACCCTCCATCTATACGAAAGACATTCTCGACGGAGTTTCATACGCCCATTACTCCTCGATACCCAAGACAATAGCCGATGAACAAGCTACAGAATGCGTTCTGGGGGTGGATGAAGCTGGCAGAGGCCCGGTGCTAGGTACGGCAGGGCCCAGCAGCAGCAAACAGGCTGACTTGTCCTTCGCGATTTGCTGACAAGACAGCGCAGGACCCATGGTGTACGGCCTTTTCTACCTCCCTATCACGATGCACCGCTCCCTCCTCGCCGTAAAACACCATTTCGATGACTCCAAGGCCTTGACGCCCGCGTTCAGATCCACCCTCATGGAGCGACTTTGCACACCAGATTCAGATCTGTACGAACATTGCGGATGGGCGACCAAGGTCATGTCTGCCCGAGACATCTCCTCCGGCATGCTGAAGCCGAACGGCACATACAATCTCAACGCACAGGCCATGGATGCGACAATTGAGCTCATCAAGGCTGTTTTTGTGCAGGGCGTCAACATCAAAGAAATCTACATTGACACAATCGGTCAGCCGGCCACATATCAGAAAAAGCTGGAGCGCATATTCCCTACAACCCAGATCACAGTCGCGAAGAAGGCAGATTCCCTATACCCATGCGTTTCGGCAGCCTCGGTATGCGCCAAAGTCACTCGAGATGCTGCGTTGGACGTCTGCTACGAGAGCTATTCCGACAGGCCCTCGGCCGAGGGCTGGGGATCGGGATACCCTTCAGATGTGCGATGCTCGAATTGGCTCAAACAGAACATCGATCCAGTCTTTGGCTGGGGCACAGAGTGTCGATTTAGCTGGGGAACAGCCAAAGAATTGCTGGAAACGAAATCTGTGCCGCTCAAGGTTGACTGGCCTGAGGCTGAGGAAGAAGACAATGGCATGAAAATGACAGACTTTTTCGCTGCCTCGTCCATAGACCAAGAGGACAACCAAGGTGACGAGCTGTCTAATTGGTACGGCAGGAGAGTCGCCGAGGGCGTCTTCTAATTTAGTGCAGTATCCAGTGGACTGAACAGTTACTGCAACACCATAGCGGCCTTGTGCAAAACGACACGGCTCACGACCAGCTCGCTTGCAGAAAGGGCCGCATAAGATCAGCAACCGACAATACAAACCTCCTATTCCTCCTCTCGAACCCTTCACAAGACAGGCACGGTCTTTTTGCTTAAAACCGAGCACCAACAAGAGTCGTGAGATTGTATCAAATTCATCTGTTCCTTCCCTACAACGACCGCCCACGTCCTTATACCATATGGCACTTCTTCCGCAAAGAGGATAGGAGAGAACAACTAGTCGGACCCAGTCGCTCCCCCTAATTCTCTCTCAGCCGAGTCGACGACAGAGGAAAAGATACCAAATCCACAAGTCCGGCTATTCCTCCCCTTCTCCGCCGAGCAGCACACCCTACCGATCCGCGATACTACAACCACCCATATCGATATCACTCGCCAAAATAGCCGCTACTGCGAATCGACCAAAAGGACAAGCAAACTTAAAGTGACAAATGACAAAGAACAGACCAACAAGGAAGGGAGGGGCTCATGGTGCATATGTAAATTAGCACGACTCCATGCTGAGAAAGGGCAGAAAAGCATATCTACGCTTTTTTCAAACGCCGTTCTGCAGGCGTCCTGCTCAGTGCTGGGAAATGCTCGAACCATAATGGGCAATGCATGGACACTCCGAAATACAAATTCTATCACGCTCAATGTCCGAATTTCATATCCGTCCCTCTTCTCTATCAGTCCGATTTCCATATCAATGCTACCAACGTCTTTTCCTCTTCAAACAAAGCTCACACACGAGAGCCAACAAGAGAGAGAGAGACGGAGAGAAAGCACAAGTAGGTCATCCAAATGCTCAATCGCTAACATTATCCACAGTTATCATGCTCTTCCTCCCCAAATCAATCATAAGAAAGCGCCAACCCCATCACCTTCCCAAAATACTGCTGCGCAAAGCTCTCAGCATAAAAGCTATGCTTGGCGCTATGTTCCGACACCAGATTATGTGCCAATTCATGACAGAGCGTCATGTACCAATATGCCAACGAATCGATCTTGGATCCATGACTGGTTTCCCAATTCTTTTTGTGGAGAGTGGCGAAATAATGGTAGTTGAAGAACAGAGCACCTGACTTATTGAAGGCGATGGTATTGCCATCTGTGGCGTGGAAGATGTGTATTACTGATGGAGAGAGACCGAAGAGATGGGACAGGCTGAGGAGGAGTGTGGAGAAGACCTCTAGACCTGCTGTTTCAGAGTTGAGGAACGCGTCGCTGAAAGAGATGAATTTGTTAGGGAAGAAGATCTTGAGTCCGTTCGTTGTGACGGAAATGTGGGATAGGTCTTTGCCTGAACTTGAGTCGCAGTAGGATTGTACTTCCGCGACTTGGGAGGATCTTGGTTGGCTAAAGAGCTGGTTTGAATCATGTGGACGGGAGGCTTTGATTGCCTGGTTCAGATTGGCAGTGGTGATTTGGTCGTTAGCAACTGGATCACGGTCGACTCTGGTCATACTTTGGTTGGGCTTGACTTCCGGTGGTGTATCATCTGAACCGTGGGAGCCTGAGCCTCCTGCTTCGATTTCCGGATGATGTGGGCCATGAGAGCCTGAGCTTCCTGCTTCGATTTGGGGTCGGGTTGGTTTAGAACCTGATGTGTCTGCCATGCCTATGCCCTTCCTCACACTCTGTAGCGCGTCGTTGAAGAAGGGAGTTGACCAGATACCACCCTTTCCTGGTTTTGTGTCTGGAGAATCTGCACCGAAACCGCCAGGCATCGATGGCATCGGTGTCTCATTCTCCAGAGCCTTCGTGTTGCTTGACTTGTTCGGAGTGGCCGCGTGAGGAGGCGCATTCGTACCATGCCCAGCCGTTGCAGCACGCTTCCTCTCTTCATCGCGACGCTTTGACTCTTCGTCTTCTCGCTTTCTCTTCTCTTCTTCGGCAAGACGCGTCTCGTAAGCCTTCACTCGCAAGATTCGATCCACATTGTATCCTTTCATCCGGAGCCTCTTCAAGTCAGAATTCAAAACCGACTCCAGAGCAAGCGTGTCATTTTGCTTGGGCCTATTCAAAAGCAATCGCACGATCTGAGTACTGATCTCGTACCATTCCGGATCATTCGTCACGAACAACGTATAGTCCGATTTTGCATTACGAGACACGCTCGCCGTCCGCTTCTCGATGACGGGCCTGACACCATACTGCTTGAGAGATGTGCTCAGCGCAATCGTGTCGACTTGCTTGACAGATAGAGCCTTTTCCAACCACTTCGAATCATGTCGAAGATCCAGCGAGTGTTCGTGGATAAAGAGTCGAGAGCGCTCGATGATACGCTTTCGAATTTTCAAAGCCTCACTCTGATCGCGACGCGGATTTCCGATATTTTGGTCAACAGAGACGACAGATGAAAGTAATGGTACACCAAGACTGTGGTAGAGTTTCTCGAGGGTAACGTCTTCGGGCGCAGCGCTGATGTAGGACCGGAACATCAGGTACTCTCTAATACTGTCTTGAATCACGATGTCTGAAGCTTGTCTAAGCGAGTATGATCGGACGGTGGGTTCATCTTCATCGAAATCAATTAGACTGACGGATTCCTTCTCCTTGTAGCCTGCGGTTTCTGCGTGCTCTTTGTAGGCTAAGAGACATGGCGAGGTTTGCAGATCTTTCCACAATGTCTTGTTGGATTTGAGCGCGGATTGATTCTCAGCCAGTTTGCGGAGGAGTTCCATGTAGCGATCAGTTCCCAGCATGCCCAAGATCCTCGACGGTCCATCAATGACAATACGAGCGAGTTCCGGGCTACTGGGCTCATGCTTCGATCCGACTGAGAGCAGAAACGAATTTGCTTCCATGCCAAAATCAACAAAGTCGAGAATACCTCCATACATCTCCGAAGTGCCCAAGAAGCACATCTTTGGGGCCACGTGACGTACCACTCGCTTTTCTTCTGTTCCGATGATGGGGACAATTCTGGCATTGCCAAAAGCCTCCGCAAGCTGCGCATTGAGTTGAGTGAGTCGACCACCGAGATAGGCAAAAACACCGATGGCTTCATGCAATAACGTTGGTGGATGGTTAATGACACGGGTTACGACCTGTTGCATTGGTGGATCCGATGCTACACCAAACAAGTTGCCATATTTCTGGAAAGCTCGTGAGAGTATTGGATAGCCCAGAATCGCTGCACTTTCATTGGAGTAACAAGCACTGGGAGTTGCCATTTTTGGAAACGAAGCCCCCACAGTAGGGAGAATCTTCTCATCTTTGATGAACCTCAAATCAAAAGTTGCGTAATTGTTGATCTGATGATGGTCCACAAAGTATTTCATGGCCAAGAGATACAATTGATTGTTGGAAGAAGCAATGGCTCGCTTCATGATCGCCACAAGCTCCGGGACCGACGGACGTTCTTTGAGTCCGAGCATGATAAGAAATTTACCTTCAGGACCAGCTGCTCGAAACATGCCAGGCCAGTGAAGAACAGGAAGTCCTAGCACCCTGAAGACCTCTTTAGGCTCGAAAAGCTCAGCGACTTTGTACAGGCGACCTCCTTGACGTTCAATGCCTTCACCTTCTTCCACGGGACAGATGGCAGTGGCCTTGAGACGCTCAATATCCTGTTTGGGTATGTCATCCTTGACGGAGACAAGATATTGAACAAGGTCGGTGAAGCTCCACTTCGGCGAAGCTTTTCCTCCTGGAGATTGTGCCATAAGCCTATCAAAGACGACCGTCAATTCGATAGTCTTGCGGACACCCAGTGCAGCGAACAGCTTATCCTTAATGTTGGTGTGAAGATTTGCAATTACTGGCAGATCGTCGAAAAGCTTGACAGATGGAAAATACGCGTCTGTGGGTCGACGCATGCCCAGCTTAGTCGGGATAATTGTCCTTGGAGCCAACAGCTCCACCATGGTAGTTTTCGAGCCTTGACTCATGGAATCCCAGTTTTTTGATAAGGTCGCAAGTGCTTGCGCTGCAAAAGCGGGCGTCTTTGTCAGACAGTGCTCGGGCGGTAGTGCGCCGCTTTCATCTCCTTGAATCAGATGCCGAAACCAAGGCACAATCTGGAGCTCTTCCCATCCAAATGCCTCCAATTGAGGACGAGTTATGCCCTTGGTAAACTTGATCGGGATTGTGTGCGGTGGCATAGGCAGATCAGGAGCAATTTTGGAGCCGGTCAAAAACGTCTTGATCTCTGAAAGTACCATGATCTTGCCACCAGTATTATCCGAGCTCTTTCCAGGCCCCGGATCGCTGCCTTCGATGGTAGCAACAGCTGCTTCAAGTAATCCTTGCACGGTTGGTGTGTCCAGTTGTCTGCTGCTGATCTGAACAGCGCACCATTTGAGGAAGTCGACTAGCTGCGTTTCGTCCAGCGACCGGTTTCCAAGCTCTTCTTGAATGTCTTTGACATTCATATCTTTCACCAGCCCTCGTCGATAGAGCCTTGCCACGAATTCCTGTGCTTCGGTAGAAAGTGTCTGAGGAATTAAAGGTATATTTTCCAGGAAGCTTAATGGCTCTGAGATGACCCTTACCCTTCGACTTGGGAGCACGCCCTTGGTGGAGAGCACATCGATTGTATTTTGTTCCGACGACTCCCAGAAGGCTTCTTCGATAAGCTTGCCGACCTGTGACGAAGGGGTCGATTCAAGTGAGGTGTACTGCTTGAAGACATGTACAGCATGGGGCGTGACGCTGTCGATGTCGGCAGCGCCCAGTGCAATCCTGTTGCCGCTTTTCATCGAAGTACTCAACCTGTTTCTAAGCTCTTCCATCTCGCCTGTGAAGGCGATTCGACATGCAATTCCTGCTACGCGAAGCATCTCGATATTCCACGTTTTGACGTATCGCGCATTGAGGTCAATACTCTCTCGCTCCACGGTGGGAATGATTGAAGGCGTTGAAATGTGGCACAATAGACCAGTGGTTTGTCCAGTTGGGAATCCGATGAATATACGCCCATGCTTTGTCGGGAGTACAGAAGCGAAAATTTCCGGGGCTTTCTCAGATGTGAGACCAGAAACGGTTGAAAGAGATGCCGCTGTCTCATCATGGGATGAAGTCAAAATTGCTATTCGAGTAGATTTTGGCGGTGGTTTCTTGGTGGCTCTCTCAAGCTCCTTTGAGAAATTGGCAGACACTGTTGTTTGTATGTTCACAGTAGAAATTCGTAAGAAGACTGATGCTTTTGATTGCTCCAGGATGTTCTTGGAGATCAAGTCTTGCCGTTGTTGCTCAGCTTCTTGTGCTGCTCGCTTGGCCGAAGGCAGTGTAGGTATACTCGCTGCACCGACTTTGAATCTCGAAAATAAACTCCTTAGCGAAGGCCCTGTGGACTCCGCTTCCTCTTGTACTGGTGCTACCTGTGAGGCCTTCGACGGCGACCATCCTACGGCATTGATCCACTTGGCATCAATCTGAGTGCTTTGGTGAACAACGCCAGTGATGTTCATCAATCCTTCCTTGGTTCTGGTCTTGATACCCTTCGGGAGCTGGGCGGCGGAGCTGGGAGCACTGACTTTGCTGAGTGTGAGGATAGTCCAATCGTCTACACACAGATTTATCGATTCGAGACCAACAAATGTCAAGCTTGTGCTCAAGAACTGGCAAAGTGACATTAGATCTGGCATGGGCGCAGTGCTACTTCTGTAGTTTAGGATGAACGAGGTGTTTTGGTTCTTGTTATCAGCCGGCAGTGAAACACTTTTGGTAAACAGGCTGTTGCCTTTCCAGACGAATCCCATTGACTTCCGGCCAGAGACGACGAATGGTTCTTCGCAGTCGGCGAAGACGCTGTAGAAACCGACTCCGAAAGCGCCGATTTTGGTTTCATCTGGGTTGCCTTCCGCGATACGCTTGAGTCGATTCCAGTCGCTGTCGGCGAAGGCTTGTCCGTCATTGGTGACTTCGAGACATTCTAGGGTATGGTGGGCTAGGGTATGTTTGAGCATATCCGCATCATCATTAGAGCTGGGCACAGCAACAGTCCTTGATGGCGTGGTTTTGAATTTGATGACAACGTTTTTCGCAGCGGCGTCGGCGGCATTCTGTATCAGCTCGCGCAGAGTCGTCCAGTCTCCACTGTAGCGGGCTAGAACTTTGTCGATGAGCGCTCGCCTAGATGACTGTCAGTTCTGAGGCCAAGTGAGGCTCATATACCATATCTCAAGGCTAGCTTGAAGTCTTTGAGTCTGTTCGAGTCTTGAAATCTTGTGGTAAAGACTTCCAAAAGATTTCAGTCGCCAATCTTGACGTAGGGACTGCCAATCCACTGGCTGTACTGCAAGAATCCTGCTCTAAACCACGGGCCTGCAAGGGTGAGCTGGAGCCCCGTGATCGCATTTCAGCGTCCATTATTTGTCCCCACGACGGGAGTTCTATAGGTTTGATTGGGGGAAAATGCAAGGAGGCAATGCTTGCGACAGGCGTACTTACGTGTTTACGGTAACGGCCTCTTCATCCGCCGTGGAATCCATCAGTGTCTCGCGGAGGCGAGCGAAATCCGGGTTTGCCATGGTTGAAGATGCTGAGCCGGTCGTTTGAGGTGGAGTCGTGATGTTGAGGTGAGAAATAAGGTGCTGGGTGAAGAGGCCTTGGGCTGGGTTGAGTTGCTCTTCAAGGCTGCACGGCGGCAGCGATGTTGGGTAAAAGTGTCACCAAACAATGTGTTGTCCTCTATCCAAGATGTGGACTGCGTGGGTACCTCTGTCTATAGCGATTCAAAGTAGAGCAAAAGTCTATGCCCGATGGTTGTCGTGGTTGTTGGTGGCGCGAAGGCGGTTTCCAGGTGATAAGGTACCTTAGAGTTGACACGCGTTCCTTCTGGGACGAGAACCCGAAGTGGCCCCCTGATATCGTGTGGTCGGGTTGCGGAGGGTCTAGGTGGTGGCAGAGAGGGAGAATATTCCAATATAGGCACGGTGGAGGAAAGAAGACGGGAGAAGGGTTATGTATACTGTGGTAGTGTCTGCCGTGGGTGTTTGGCTGTGATGGGAATGCACAGGCTCGGATCGGGCTTAGTTCTAGGGGCTGCCCGGGCTCAGTTCTAGGGGCTCCCCGGGCAAGCAAGCCCTTGTCCAGTGCCTGCATTCAACGACTGTGGAACGACATCGACTTTCCTGTTGGACACACTGGATTCAGAGCCTATCGACATTCCAATTCAGAGCCTATCGACATTCCGATTCAGTGCATATCGACATTCCAATTCGGTGCATATCGCCTTTGAACAAACACTCTATACGTTCCCGGCAGCTTCATTCGCATCTCCATAGGTACCGAACACTGCCATTCAACCGTTCCGACAGTGCTGCTGTCCATTAGTTCTAGTTCCAGGTTGCGGGCCCCAATTCACCCCGGCGCGCCCTCAGTTCCACTCACCAGAATCCCACCTGCACTGCGTGCAACAACATCAAAAACCCAGTTCCCGCTACCGACTTCCACCAGTCCATGCCTCTCCCTCGGTCTGCTATGACAATACGATGCACCGCCGTCATTTCGTAGATTCGTACAGATGCTGCCATGTCAATGGACGCTTTCTCGCCGACCGCGCCAGCGCGAATCCGCACTTTGGTTCTTCCCATCGGACGGATCAAGCGGAGGCGCTTCTCTACCTTCTTCAGCTTGCTGATACCGGCGTGCGAAATCAGGCTCGGGGATGTCAGCTATGACTCTCGTCCAGATAGGAGTATGTGAATACAGCAGCCAGTCGCACGTGACTGCATTGTTCTAACCATCGCTAGACATGTTCTCGCCCTTGGCCTTTCCTGATGGAATGGTGCTGTACGATTTTTCGACTTCAATGCCGCTGCCGTCACACCTGGCGCTCTCGCCGTTTGAAGTGTTTCGAGAACCACTTGTCATTCTGGGCATTGCCGACTCTACCGAGTTCAATCGTGGTGCAGAAGGCGGTTCCGAACTATCAATGGAGCCTAGCGAAGTCATCATTGAACTCTCCACAGCACTGGCCGCGATTCGAGAGAAATATCCACGGACGCTCGTCCAAAAGATCCTTCTATTCGACAGCATGGAAGCCCCAGCGCCATCATCAACCCATCAGGATTTGGTGTTTATACCACCAGCCTCGAGATTGAAGACCACCACAATGAAGACCACCATTTGTGATATTACATCAACTTTGCTGGCCGAAATGACAACTTTGGCAATTTCGATCAAAGCATTGCCCTCGGTTGCATCGCCCTCCGGCAATTCTGCTGCGAATGGTCTTTCAAACAGCCATCGATACCTTGAAGACAGCTCAGCTCTAAGCCGTGTGAGCTCTGGTGAGCGTGCAAGATCAGCTTCTCCGGGCATGAGTCAAAATCACCGGATGTCCCTGCCTGTCCTTCCATCTTCGACACCCAGCATCGATTATCCCTCCAATGGTACACGGTCAATGTCTCCGGAAAGTGGACGCAACACACCGCCCTCAAGAACTCTTGGAGAGGATAACTCAAATGAGAAACGCGGGCAAGTTCGAGATCGTGTCTCAGTTCATGGCTTTGGGCCAGGGTCCGTCAATGAGAGAGATCGTAACAAAGGCAAAGCTAGAGTTGATTTGGTCATTGGGTCCTTGTATCTACAGAGCGGACGTTGGGTTGATGCTCTCAAGGAATTATCCGAAGGCGCTAAAAACGCAAGTTTGTACAGTGATCATCTCTGGCATGCGAA
This sequence comes from Venturia pyrina ICMP 11032, assembly GCA_000738655.1. Taxonomy (NCBI): domain Eukaryota; kingdom Fungi; phylum Ascomycota; class Dothideomycetes; order Venturiales; family Venturiaceae; genus Venturia; species Venturia pyrina. The sequence goes on along the minus strand of JEMP01000025.1, from coordinate 1,301,829 downwards.
AGCCCTCGAAAATCTCATGATTTGTATGCTGCTTCTTGCATGGTCACGGACGGATTTTAACGTTTGTTCACTCTCTTGAACTCCATCCCATGAGCTAACCATGTACAGATACCTCAAATTTGCTATCCCATTCCAGAGCGGCCGTCAAGCAACAAAGGAGTTCCATCTAAAACTGCCGCAGTCAAGTCAGACATAGGTTCGGCTGGGAATGTTAGTGACAGTCAGGCTACTCTCCGGCGGGACCTGGCCTCCATGCTTCCTGATCTTGCGAATATGATCATAAGCATATATCTTCGAGCCGCAAATATTGCAGGAGAACACATATCCCAATTGGCTTTTGCAGAAAGCATCATCCGATGCTCCAAGATTTTGGCCAGTATCAATCTAGCAGGAGGTCTCTTGAACGAGGCAGCTTTTGAAGGAGTAATTAGAGGGGTGTACGCCATAAGAAGCCTTCCGAGCACTCGCTTGACCATCCATCCTACGAGAACAACGATCACGAACATACTTTTTCGGGCCATGCCTGGGCCACTCGAGCATTGTGGACTTTCTCCTGTCGATCATATGTTGATCATTGGCGGCGTTGCCTCTGTCCTTTCCTCGCTTGGCTTACAACGTAAAAAGGCCATCATATTGAAAGAATATCTTGACGCTCTGATCCAAAATTTGGCGCAGGCGAAAAAAACTGGTGCTGCAGAAGCTGGCTTCCATCCGTCGGCCAGTATCCTCAGTCTGGAAAACATGAGCAGCGCAAGTACAACGAATACGCCGGAAGGGCTAGAGGACTTTCTTAATCTCCTCTGTCAAGTCTATGGTATAGCCGAGTCAAGATGGTCCAACTCCATCGGCTTAGATGCCCTGGAGCTCGAGGCAGCAAATGACAAAGGTCGTGATTCAAGTGCTGCCAAGCGACGCTCTCTCTTGCCCTCACAACTTGTCGGCAACTTCGTCTTGCGCTTCTTTGGGAGTGTGAATATTAAGTCTGATGTGCTGAGAACGTGCATTCGACTTTGCGAATCACTATCTGACCTTCGCGGCGTTCTTCACTATTCCTCCGCCCTACTTCGCACGGCGGGACCAGGCATCGCGCCAAGCTCAGATACCAGTGATGTACTTGTCACACTTTCACGAGAAGAGCAGATCTGGGTTTCAAACAATATCTTAAAGACGGTGGCAACCGCTGCCTCTCTGGGCCTGAAAGATGTCGAGGCTGAATATTGGGACGAATTCCTTGTCCGTGGAGTGTATGTCGTTGGTCCTCCCGAGTCATTGCTACTGCATAAACACAAAAGGTCCGATATTGGCCCAGTGGACACATTGCGCAAGGTTGAGAAGCGGAGCCCATTCATTCATAACCCTTTCCTAGAAAAGACAGACAACAAGGCAGCTGTTAATCTTCTCGTGGCCGGAGACGAACGAGAATTTGTGATATCATTACAAAACCCATACGATTTCCCGGTCAAGATCGAGTCCATCCAACTACAATCAGAAGGCAGCGAGGTCGCAAATGCAAGAAATCTCTCTTTGCGACCCTACAGAACTCAGAGTTTCTCGGCTGTCGGGGTCGTTACTCGTCCGGGTAAAGTTGAGCTGGATCACTGCATCATCAAGATTCAAGGCTGTAGAGAACGGTCATTTCCCATTTTCAGCGAGCCGTGGGCGCCAGAACAGGACATCAAGATCAAGAACATCGGCCTTATCAAGCCCCAGTCTCATGAGAACGCTCGGGTTGCCTCGGATACATCCACTTCATCAAATCGACAATCTTCGACAAAACCATTTCCAATCCCCAGTTCAGTCTCTCTCACCGTCGTTCCTGAACAGCCGATCCTCACGGTCTCGGCAGTGTCTTTGCCCCAGTCAGCGCTCATGCTGTTGGAAGGAGAGAGCACAAGATTCTCAATCATTGTACACAACATCTCTGAAACCGTGGCTGCTGATTTTATCCACCTCTCCTTTCGCGACTCGACGACGACTGCGATACAAGAAGCTCTGGGAAATAAAAAGCTGACATCGGTGGAACTCTTCGAGCTAGAATACCAACTGTCACATTACCCAGCAATCCGGGCCACGGGAGATGTTCCCACGTCGATAGCGGCAGGAAGATCCGAAACTTTCTGGGTCGAGATTCTAGGAAAACCTGGCTTGGCTTCCGCGGCCATTCAAATCGATTATGCAAGTCTCGCCAACCCTACATCGGAGACTGACGAGTCTTTCTTTACCCGCAATGTCGTCATCCCAATTTCCGTCACCGTAAATGCAAGCGTTCAGCTCCATCGCATGGAGATTATCCCGATATCGACAAACTTATCGCGGGACCCAACTGTTCCGGAGTCTGACGCGACTGGTATTGTTGGTCTTTCCGGTCTCCGGGGGCCTGCACAAGACGAATGCTGTCTACTGCTTCTCGACTTCAGAAATGCATGGCCTACTCCAATTGAGATTGATATTCAGATTGGCAATAAGAAGCTTTTGGACAAAAGAGGTTCGGGGATCACAGCGTTGAATTCGCGCGAAATTGTGCAGCCTGGTCATATTGCTAGAATGATTCTTTTGCTGCCAAAGCTGTACGTCAAATTTCCGCATGCTCGGATACGATCAGCCAACGAGCGTCAATTCGTCGTCAGTACGAATGTTATCTCGCCTGAATCTGAAAGGATCACGAGAGAAACATTCTGGTACCGAGAAGAGTTCCTGAAGATGATCACTGGTTCTTGGAAGCAAGAAGGAGGTGGAAAGCTTGGGACCATTGACCTCAGAAGCGTGGTTCGATTCAATCCTAGGATGGTAGATGTGCTGAAATTAGATGATGTTGCTATTGAGGTGGCCATCCATGGTGGTGAAGGTGGAGAGAATGAAGCAAGAAGCGTGAAGCCGACTGGGCGCACGAGCTTCACAATTAATGTGGACGACAATGTCACGGTGCGCACGACTTTGAGGAATCGCTCCGACGCCTGGATATATCCTTTATTACGGCTTCAACCAAGTCTCGCTTATCAAACAAACGAGATGGCCCTTGATCTCGTGAAACGCTTGGCTTGGAGTGGCCTACTTCAAAGGAGGCTTCCACCGTTAGGTCCTGGGGAGATGATACAAACGGAGCTGGGCATTTGTGCACTGGCTAGTGGTGAATATGAGATTGGAGCGAATGTAGAGGAAATCAAGGCGTGTGACAGGACTGAGAAGCAAGATGAGAATGGTCAAGGCGTTCCTTTGATCCCTGACCCAGTGGCAGGCACATTGGGCCGGAGGACCTGGACTGCTAGTGAAGCTTGCAGGATAACTGCTGTAGAAGACTGAAATGAAACTTGACGAACGAAGACTTTGAGCCTCGACCATTATGTGGTTGACTTGTATCGAAAAGTCATTGCTACCCAGACGATTCCCGCGCAATTTTACGGGCAATGTCACCTTTTGCTTAACACTGGCACTTGGAGGTATAAAGTCACGTGCAACTCCCTCCGACTCCCTGCGGCCTCATAGAGGACTCCAACTCCACCTTCAGCATTTACTCTTCCTCCCTACACGAAACCATGTTACAACTAACATCCATCCTCGCGGCGCTTCTAGCCACTGTCGTATCGGCAGCACACATCACAGTATCAATCCCATCGCATCCTCTCCTCGCCAGTCCCGCAACCCTCCCAGCCAGCACACACGCAACTCTCCACGCAAACGGCGCACCTCTTTCCGCCCCCTTGACCCGGGCAAACACTTTCGTCTTCTCCCACGTACCTACCGGCTCCTACTTTCTCACAATACATTGCCGTGATTTCTTCTTCGAGCCGCTGAGGATCGACGTCGGAACTGATGAAAACGGGGTCGAGTACGCGAAGAGCTGGCAAACGTTTTACGGGAATGAATGGGACAACACTGGGGAGAAGAGGGGAGAAGGCGTTGCATCGCAGGGAGTTGATGGGGCGAAGAGGGAGGCTGTTGCTGTGGTTGAGTGTAGGGTTACAGGGCCTAAGGAGTTTTATCAAGAGAGGGAAAGCTTCTCGGTCATGTCTCTATTGAAGAATCCCATGATATTGATGGCTGTCGTTTCTTTGGGACTAATTGTGGGAATGCCTTATTTGATGGACAACCGTGAGTATTCTGACAGCTTCGAATGCACCGCATGCAGAGTCTAACTATTGCTACAGTCGATCCAGAAGCTAAGGCCGAGTTCGAGGAAATGACCAAGAACAATCCAGTTGCTGCGAATCCTGCCGCTGCTATCCAAAACTTTGATCTTGCAGGATGGATGGCAGGATCCAAAACACCGACGCCCCCTGCAGCAGTGGAGGAGAAGAGATCTGCTCCGTCTGGTGGAAGGCGGAGAGGCTGAAAGAATGGTTTGGATTTGTTTATAGATGTATGGTTACGCTTTGAGTTTATGGCGTCCTCGGGGAACGAGTATGGATACATAGTCAATGGGCTTGGAATAGCATGATGACTTGAAATCAATTCAGGGGCATCAATCTAACTGGACATGACGACAATTTCCAGGGGACCATGCTGTTGGATTAGAAGGATCAAGCCACTGCCATTGTCGAACGCGATCTCAAAGCCATGCGGCAAACTTGTCAGGACGATGCTTTCACGGGACTTCCATACTACATTTTCGAAACCTGGAACCCACCATTATTCAACTTGCTCTACAGAATCCTCGGCGATCTTGACGATTCCAATTATCAAGAAGATCTACCTTCGTTCATGACTTCAGACAACCCCAATGATCAACTTGCCTGCAAGATGGTGAATAGGCCCAAAGAAACGAAGTTTACCCATACCATCTGCACAGATCGATTTCAGAGGTTGAGTAAAGACGTAACTCGAATTGAGGTTGAGATTCTACAGCACCTTCAGTACTGATTTGGTTTCACGGATGCTGATGTGATATTGTTGAGCACAGCCTGGTATACATGGTTCTCTGCGATGGTTTTGAGGATACTGATCACTTTCGAGTACTAATCGCATCGTCTGAGATACATGACTTGCTGATTGAGATGTCCAGAGTTTCCCATAGTGCTAGCATGCGAATACGAGTTGTACTGGAATCCATACCATGCATTTCTCTCGGTATCGAGGTATCTTTTGGGATAGATTCTGTGGGGTGTGAACTGTTCGTTGCTTTCAGTAACCATGGTGGTGAGTCTGGCTTGCCGGTCTTATTCTATCCGGTAGATACTTCGCTTATCGGGATATCTAGAATCGTATGAGCTCCTCATATGAGAGGAAAGGATCGCACTAGCATTCGTGATGCGAAGTGCTCATGACACCGAGATATCTCCATGGTAGGTGCAGTGGAGCTCGATCGGATGGTTGTTGCTGGTAAGGATTGTGATGACTTTTGTCTCCTCGTCTCCCTCTATCCAGTAGACACTTGACTGATTGGAAGATCTAGAGTCATGCACTGTGCTACCTTAAGATGAAGGATCGTATTTGGGTTGATAGTATGGATTGCGTTCGACATCAAAGTATCTTTGGAATAGATGGAATGGGCTGTGATCTCTTTGCTATGATAGTGAGATTGTCTAGAAGATACTAGCGCTGCCCCCAGCTGCAAGTTTGTGGTCATTCGATGTATTGTCGCCTACGAAAACCCTCTGACCATCGAGCTCCAACTTCTCTACAACAACAAACGCAACAGCAACAGCAGCAACATCAACAACAGCCCACCATGTCTGCCTCCTCCTCATCCACCACCATCACCACCACCAGGCTACGGCCCTCAAAGCGTTACCTTGAGCAGAGCGAAATCGCCGCTCTGCGCTTTGAAAACACTAAATTCCCGCTCCTGGTCGTTCTCGACTTGAATGGCTGCCTCGTCGTTCGCCGAGGGCCCGTCGTTGAGCTCCGCGAACACGTGAAGCCATTCCTCGAGTACCTCCTCGAGGAGCACTATGTCATGTTCTGGTCGAGCGCGACGACCGCAAGCGTCAAGCGCATGGTCGACGAGCTCTTGACACCAGAGCAGCAGACAAAAGTTGTGGCGATCTGGAACAGGAGCCACTTCAACCTCACCCCGGAGCAGTACACCTCCAAAATCCAAGTGTACAAGAAACTCTCCGGCGTCTGGGAGAGCGGATACATTCAGCAGCAGCACCCTTTCGCCGGCCTCCATCCATGGGCTCAATGGAACCACCACAACACAATCCTCATCGACGACTCGGAGGAAAAGGCCAAACATGAGCCATACAATCACGTCTGCATCCCGGAACTCTTCAGTACAGAGGATCCGAACAAGCCCTACCTCCCGCTCAATCCAGGCACAACAGTGCTCAGCCAAGTTGCCGGCTACCTCGACTGGCTGAAGCACTCTTGCAACGTCGCGAATTCGATCAAGAACGAGCCATTCGTACTCAACGATCAGTACAACCTCAATTGGCAAGAGTTCTGGGTGGAGCGTGGCAGGATGGACTTTGAGTGGGATGAAGCTGAGGCGATGGGAGATTGGCCACCACGCGAGGAATGAGGGAATGAGGGATGACCTGGTGATGATGTTTTGTGGATCTGGAGTTGAAAAGGGTGTTATTTTGGCATGCGTAATTTCTTCAAGCGCACTGGAGAATCAGGCGTTTTTCGTTCTCAACGTCGCTGGGAGTTCGAGACGATGGAGTTTTATCATGGCACGCGCAATTCTTTCAGTGGCTTTGGGAGATGCCGGCATTTTTCATCTGAGAGATGCTGGGAAATGGTCTGGCTGCTATTGAACTATATCATGTACGAATATTCCGAGGCTCATCACAGATGCAGCCACCAATGAGATGTTTTCATCTTGCCTGTATACCCTTGAAGACATTTGAATATACTGAAAATCTTTGGTTCTCGTAATGAAGAAAATAATCTATCGAACAATCCAAACAAACATCGAACTGCTTGACATGTGGTTCAATATCATTCTACAAGATACCCCTAGCGTGCCACTAGCTTCCCGCCAACCGCGTCTCACAATAAATCTCTCGTTCAACCTCTAATAAGCTTCCACACAACATCAACATCCACATTTCACATTTTTGCAGCTGCATGATTACAACAGCATGGGGGAATTCGAGGGCTTGCCCGCCTTCGTCAAGGAGACTTTACGCGAAAAAGCAATCGACTGCAAGCCAATTGGACGCCAGAGAGGTACCGAAAGGGTAAGTGGACGTGGACGTGGACGTGGACGTGGACGTGGACCTTGCCTTGCCTTGCCTTGGGTGTCTTGCCATGCCTTGCCTTGTCTTGCCTTGCCTTGCCTTGCCTGATCTGGGGACTTGCATGTGCGTCGCGCGCCTTCGACTTCAGGCTTTCACACATGCAATCAGCTTGGAAGCCTTCTTTATGTTTGTGATGGCAGCTGATTTGTGTGTAGTTTCCTTGTTTGCTGGAGAAGGGTGGGGAGCTTGCGGATGGGGATGAGTTGCCGCCGATTAAGGATTGGAGACTGAATTTGACTGCCTTGTCGAAGGTATCTATTCTTCTCTCCGCCACGCGCTACCTTTCGTACTCCTCTCTCAATTCGAGATTGACCGCGACAGAATCCCGACAACGTGCTTGAAGATTGCCAGGAGACCGCCGCCTTCCATCTCGATTTGGGGGAGAGCGACATCAAAGCCATCAACATCTTCGCATGCGGATCAAATCCAACGATGCCTTTTTCATCGACCTGAACTAATCTTTCTGACTAGGTCTTCAATTTGTATTTCGTTGCTTATTGCGATCAACTCTACGTCTACCGACCACAGTATCCATCTCAGCGACTACCTTTGGAGCCCGCAATCATTTTGAACCCAGCACGGACGGACCCAGGTAGACCAGGATTCGTCGATACAGAGGACCCTCACTCCATCAATAACGTTTTCATTGATTTTCTTGGGGAATTGGAAATCATTCTGGTCGCTTGCGATGATGGGGATGTGATTGGTTACTACACTCACAAAATTGAGGATGTCCTTAACCATACGACGATTGAAGAAGAGGATGAGGAGCACGATTTTCACTTTTTCGCCTACAATGTTGGACTCAGCGCTTGGGGCCTTTCTATTCACTCTCTTTCGCGCAAGATCGCCATCGGTTCGAATACGCAAGACATTACCGTATACTCTTTCGGTCTCGACTTGACTATGGACGGACGTATTCGGCTCCCAAACGATGAAGAATTTCGTAAATTCGTGAGGATGAGTAACGGCGGTCCAATGTGTCGGCAGTGGGATAAAACTCTCGTTTTCAAGGAGTTTCAAAGCAACATACCATCCGTGGCGTTCTGCAACAATGATGAAGACCGGGAAGGCAGGCTTATTGCAGTGGGAACGATCTCAGGTGGGATCTCTATTTTGGACTTGCACACACTACAGCCTCTGGAATATCTTCAGATCGGATTTTGCCGGCAATACGAGCGGGTCGGCAGCTGTTATTGCTGCCCAAGCGGCCTACATCATGCTTCGTGGGGTCTCATATGGCTTGACCGAAAGTCCTTTCTCCCAGTCTCCAGACAGATACCACAAGATCGATCAGGTCTCGGGCATGTCCGATTCAAGGATGCCTGGAACGGAAGCGACAAAGCAAACGTGGTTCCAGATGCTGACGTGATCGGACATACAAGCTACTTTCCTTTGATGCCGAACAAAGCGCCCGGAATTTCACAGGAAACGAGGACCCAGGAAGTCGAATGCAATTTCAGTCAAGAACAGATCGATCTTATCAGCTCAATCACATGGACAGAAAGACGACGTAGGGCCCGATTTGGCAGCATACCCGCTCCACCGGGTGAAGACATATGTACAGCTCAAGACCTACGATGGCACTCATCCTGGGAACCTCGCGAGAACACGTCGATAGAGGAATGGGGTGCGCTCTTTGAGTCCTCTCTTGGGATCGCGCATTATACATTCGTTGCTGGTGCTAAGGTTGAAGAGGCCCCAGACGAGATCGGACCTGATTATCGCCATCCAAACATACCTTGCCCATTGTTCGTAGCCTCCAAGAAAGACGCCTGTATCATACCACCACTAGGCAAATCCAGAACCCTCGAACCAATCATCGGCTACTGCAACGTCCTCGGTCAAACCGTAGTAGACTGCAAGGAAGAAGACAATCCAAAACCCTGGTTCAACAATGAACACTTGGATCGATTGAGTCTCCAAGCTCACATTCCCGAACTTAGTCTCCTCATCACGGCAACTCCAAAAGGTCGCGCAGCCATCTACACACTCTGTCAATCCCCAGACGGACCAAATGGAGCCCCCGTCTACTTCCACAGACTCGACTGGATGCTCCCCCTCAAAAGCCAAGAAGACGCCGGTGAACGCCCCTTGGCAAAACTCATCGGTATTGCTACGGGCCCTGTTCAGGGAACCATTGCACCCGCGAGGAATGGGGTTCATGGGGAGAGCCTTAGACATAGATTGATGCTTCATTATTCCGATCACACCATCCTCAGCTACTTGCTTCAGAAGGAAGAAGATAGGATTATCTGGTATGATGGAGAGAGTAGTGGGCCTTATAGGGAGTTTCTGGCTGAGAGGGAGAAGGATCGGATGCCGAAGAGGGTTTCAAGGAGGGGGGCGCCTCATTATAGGCAACAAGATCTTATTTGGGAAGATTAAGGGCTTCAGGGTCCTCCTTAATCTTAGGGATTGATGTGGTTGGGGATTTGGCAGGGGAGTTGGGGGTTGGTATTTGTGGCGTTTGGCTTTTGGAGAGGTGGCTTTGGGGATACCCTAGGTATATGAAACCTTTCCCTTTTGTACAATTAAAGATGAATGACTATGCTTCCATAAAGAGATTATAAGTTTATAATACCATTGAACCTTCTAGCAGAGCTGATAAGATAAATCCGTCCACATTAGAAATTGAATAATTCTCCTTCCATAAGCATATTATTATCCTTAAGATAAAGCTAACCACCTAGTTTCTAATTGCTAGCTACGAGGTAGGATTAATATCATGCTTTAACAACGAGGCCTTTATATATCTTAGCTATAGCTCAGACGGACAAAGTTAATAATTACCTGATACTATTCGAAAATAAATCTATGTATTTCAAGATTAAGTAAAATACTACCAAAAGCATTATTTTCATTGTAAAAAAACCTATCTAATAATTCCGCAAATCTTAAGTATCTGTTTTACTAGTTAGCATCCATATCAACTCCAGTATTTTCTGATCTTGAAAAAGCGGAAATCTAAGTACCTATTCGAATTAGGTAAGTAAAACGGTAACTGTCATTCGTTAAATGATAATCGTTGATTGGGTTATTATTTCGCTGCGGTGTCAAAGTGTCGCGAATCCCAATGTACACTTGAATCACTTGAAACGTTGTAACTTGACATCAAGGTGGCTGTATTTCCTCGGACTCGACGGCTCGGAAGGTCGCCAGGCAATTAATACTATCGTACCCGCAGAAACGAGCTTCGTTTCAATCTACTTCATCAAATCCTTCATAGTAGCAAACATCAACATCTTGAACCCCTCCATTCCTCTCTCCTCCAACCATCCCAATATCATGACCCTGTATTCCTTCCAGCTGACCGCCACACCCCCCTCATCTCCCAACTTAGCAAGAGATTGTTGCGTCACTGGCCCCTCGTGCCTCATCTCTTTTCCTTTTTTCTTCTGAAACTCAGCGAAAGCTGTCCGCGATAATGAGGCGATGAGAGGGTTGTGCGAGAAATCGAAAGATTTACTCAATGCGTAATTGCCGTTGACACGCGAGATGTAAGCCGTCAATTCTGTGGTAACAGGGTCGGGACATAAACAACCAAAGGAATTGGTATCGGAGGTTGTGAGAGCGCGGGAACGCCAGAGTTGGTTACAGATATCCATCAGATAACCGTTCAATATTTTTGTTGAGTGGGCATGGTAAGCCGTCGTGGATTTGATTTGTGTTTCGAGAGCGGTTTTGTAAGTTGTGAGGAGGGCGGAAATTCGGGAGAGTGTTGTGAGGGATGGTATCATGGCGATGTTGTAGATCAGAGAGGGTGGCGGAAGAATGATGGGGATGTAGTTGGTGCCGGATGTGATGCTCGCATTTGTTGTGGAAGCGCTCTTCTCGTAGAAGGTTAGAATGGAGGTGCTGGACGAGGCGGTGCTGGACATGGCGGACTGAGCGAGGACAGCGACGTGTTGGCATAGGTCGTCAAATGCTTGTTTTTTGGACGTGTTGTTCGAGAGTGTGAGGATCCAGCGTTGGGCAAGGTTTGCGTAGAATTCAAAGAGGGTTTCGAATGGGGCATGGGCTCCATGTAATATGCTTTGCTCAAGTGGTGCGAGCGCGACATGATGAAGTTCTGAGAAGGTCAGCGTGTCACCTTCAGAAACTCAAGCTTTATATGCACACCTGCAAATGGTTGTGGCGGTACATATGCAACGAGATCTATGATCAGACCAAGATCTGAGGAACCGTTCCATAGCGGTATATACGTCGTGAGAAATTGCTGTACAATTGGAAGCAAAACCTAAAAATGGCATTACAGTTAACAAATTTCCGCCAGGAGGTGGGTGAAGTGTCCGTACCTTGGAGGATTCAGTGTAGCTGACGATGGCAGACAAGGTGTCGGACAGTGTAGCAGACAGCCCGAAGCCTTCCCGCAGTGTCTCCAGCTCTCCTTCGAAATACTGCGACAGCCAAAATTCAAGTCTTCTTTTGGAATCTGCAGAAGATCCCAGCATGAGGTACTTCTGAAGCAAGGGATCACGCAGACCAGCCACAAGCTGTGATGGTGGCTCTAGCTTCTCAAGGTTTTCGACGAATTGTTCTGCACTTTCCACGTCTTCGAGAGTGACGAGGGCCTATACATCATCAGAGATATTTTTGTATACCAATCGGCGAGGACCAACTCACCTCGCTTGCATGAAATGTGTGAACTTCTGGCACGATAGATAACTTGCTTCTCTTCACGCCATTCCTGGCTACCTTAAAGCCTCCACGGTCACCCGCTGTAAGACCGTGGCTGCGAGACACGTCCTGGATTGCTTGCAGACGATTCCTCCACTCCAGATCTGTTTGCTGGTCCAAGATTAGCACTTGACGTCCCACCCAGCCCGATTCAAATCTTACCGATTGTGCCGAGGATCTTCCTGCATTAGAAGTGTTCATGATTATTTCGGGACAGTAGTTCTTGTAAACACGCATCAAGACTGCCAGGGCAGGCTCGTTCCCAGCCAGTTGCGAAAGCTCCAAACTGCGAAACAAATCAGTGACACGTTATCGGCACGCACTCGGTATAAGAACATACAGTCTCTGAATTCTGAAGGGACGAACATGCTTTCTTCTTGTAATTAAGGCCAATAGGTGACACAGTGGAGCGCTGGCAGAGGTCAGAGATGCTCAGTGAATGATCCGATTGCAAGCTTACCGAATGGTGATCATGTCAAGCAAATTAAACAAGACAGCATAGAATTGTGTGAGTATGCTGTGGTCCTCGAGGACGCCATGAACAGCAGAAAGCCATCGTACTAAGGCGGCCTGAGTCGAAGAGGATGGTTTCCTTTTCGCGTGTCCTAACGAGGCAACTGTTGCACAAACGGCCTCGGAAGGGACATTGCCTGCTGGATAGAGATTTTTGATCAAAGTGGTAGTTGAGGTTTGATCGAGTTCGGTTCTTGTGGTCACAAGTTTAATGAGTCTCAGGAGTTCGTCAGGCGGGAAGCCGGATTGGAAGGCATATTCGCATATCTCGTCGATGGTCGGGGTTATCTTTCTGGCTCTACTTTTCGCAGGGACTTTAGAAGCTGCACGTCAAAGGGTCAGTTGGATTCCCGTTAATACACGACGTCCAACAGACCTGCATCCAGAGCATCAACGGCATCCTGGAGGTCCTGCAATTCGTCTGTCTGTGCTTTAGTGGGCATTTTGCTTGGATTGCTCTACATTGTCGGCACTGACCATGGTTCGTATGGAAGTCCATTCCGGTGTTTTCACATGGTGCGCCTTGTTCGTGTCGTGGAACGCGAGGTCGGTGCAAGCCTCGACGCACTCGACGCGTTCAGTTGTTGATGGTGGATGTGGATGCACAGCGGGTCATTCAGTGCCGCTGAGGGGATGCCTGGGTTATTTACGGATGCCTGGGTTATTTATGGATGCCTGGGTTATCTATGGATGCCTGAGTGATTTATGAATGCCTGAGTGATTTATGGATGCCTGGGCTATCCACACAGGAGTGCCTCAGGACGGATGCCTGGAATGGTTATCGATAGCCATGTTGCTGACTAAATTGAAACACGACCAGACGCGTTTCTTCAACCATCATTTCTTTCTCCACAAGACCACGACGGCTTCATCTTCACCACTGCATTCGCTTGGGGCAGAAACCACTTCAACTTCGCTTGGGGCGCCTTTCGGCCCATTGAGCAATGTGATCTGCTTTGCAGAACCAGGACGCATTCGCAGGGTTGGCCGCAGTAGCAATTGTTACACCAAACTAACAATATCGCCCCGGCTCTGCCGTTCGACAGTCGGCTTCGCTATCGAGACTTCAACTACAGCAGGCGCCCCTTCCGGCGCCTCATCCTCCCCCAGCGCCTGGTCTTATCGCCGAGGTGCTGAATCTGAAGGACGGCCACAATTCCTCGGGACCTCATCGATGGACATCACTTTCGATCCACTGCCTCAACTCGTACACTCCCGCGAGCCAGGTTCCTCATAACCTCCGACTGTTAATGATGCCTGCCAGCGCGTCGAGTGTTGGCCTGCGACTCGCTTTCGTCCGGTAGGCTTAATCAGGATATGTCGCCCGAGATGATGTGAGGAAACTCTACCATAAGCAGGACCTCTACGCCGGCCATTCATGAGGAGCTACTGTCTGCAAACATTTCCACATTCGTTTTTGCTGTGTCACCCCCTTCTTTAGGAGTGCCCAATCATAGGTAAATGACCTCGGATATCGTTTTTCTCGACCTCACATTCCTTCACCTCCTACTGGTCACCGCCCCTGGCTCCAGCTGTTTGCGACGACTGTAGCATAAGGAAGGGTCAGCGCATTATTTACAATGCCTTTGCCTTCTGCAGTGCGACCACACTGCCAGCTGCCATAATCGCCATTGGACTTGAAGATGATCGGCATTCCTACCGAATATATTCAAGAACAGACTTTCGAGTCTCATCTATGCCCAACCTTCCTACTCAACTTTGGCGACTTCCGTGACCCTCAGCCGATGAACAATCTTTGGCTCGCCGTTTTTCTGTTTCTAGACCACATTCTTGTCTGCTTTTCTCTCGATCATTCCGTTTCTAAATTAGAACATCGGGATCGTTCCTCGTTTGGCTTCTCAGGATAACGATAGCCACCTCCTTTTCCATGATATTGGACCTCGTGTAACTAATTTCGACCTCTCCTTCAACGCAAGTTCTTCGTCTTTTTGATCAAGCGTTCTAGTCGTCTTGTGGGATCTTCAGTTCCGAGTACGATCTTCATTTAGGTACAATATCACGTGACTAGTTCGTTTTAGTCCCAAAACTAAAACCTTGATGCAGATCAACACAGGAGAGAATCTGGATCTCTACAGCATACCCATCTCGGCTCATCTCGGTTTAGCGAACTACACTCTCATCCATCTTCAGTGGACCTGATTGCCGCAGCCTCCATTGCAAAGCCATTTGTCATCGTCAGCATCATCGAGCAACAATCTTACTGCCACCGCCACGCCGCTTTTTTTAGCCCTTTCAACTATCTCGAAACAGTTTTCACCACTCGCGAACGATATCGAGAAATTTCTGGCGGGTTCTGACAGAAACTCATTGCCAGAAATTTATTGTCATCGATCATCTGGAAAGCGGCATTTGGACTTTCGTGCAAGTATGGAAGAACATCGTCGGTTGATGCCGAGCCTAGAACTTTTGACACGGCAAGTTGGAACCATTAGATTGGAAGGGCGCGCGGCAATCGACGCAGACTTGAATCAAAGCTTCGCGGCGGTCCGAAATCTGCCTGAAGAACAGGTGATACTACTCTTTACACCAGCCATCGCATCCACAACCAACTCCGATCCCTTCGAACCACTAGGCCGAGCAATCCAGACTCACCATCAAAAAGTTCGACACGTGCCCTATTCATTGATAG
Organism: Venturia pyrina ICMP 11032; assembly: GCA_000738655.1. Lineage (NCBI taxonomy): Eukaryota > Fungi > Ascomycota > Dothideomycetes > Venturiales > Venturiaceae > Venturia > Venturia pyrina. Next base: position 1,286,802 of record JEMP01000025.1, on the reverse strand, counting down.
ATGGCTTCACATATGTACATGAAGCTCACCTAGCACATCCCAGCGTTGGGGCTGTCTTTGTAACCATTCTTTCCGGCGAAGATTTTGAAAAGAGATGGTTGATTCAGCAGAAGAAGTTTTCAGATTCAGTTTTGAAAAGGACGAACAGGCAAATGGGAACGACGTTGCCGGCTGTGATGGTGAGGATCGGAGCTAAGGACGATGGAGGAGCCTCGGGATGGGATTACAGTGCTTGGTGTAGTGGACGAGATGGTCCTGACCCGTTTGTGAGAGTAGCGGACTGGATTTTCAACAGAAGTCATATTTTGAAAAGTTGAACTTGGATAGCATTGATTGGAGTTTGGAGATACTTTGGGGCTGTCAATTTGCTGTAGGTTTTTCTTGATTCATTGCAAAGGACACAGCGACATGGGACTCGAGTACAGAGACTCTGGAAATATGTTGAAAGTTGCAGCTTCGAGGAACATGTAAGTATTGAGACTGCTCATCATCGTCATCCCAAAAACTTGGGCTGTCCCTACTTAGTCAGCCTGGGAGCTAGCGGGTGAGAAATCCTCGGTTTTATATTCCTGTGGGTAGACTCGATACTCTCTTCATGGAAGACACTTCTTATTCGGACGGACAACATCACTAGGTTTGGCGTCATTCGGCAAGTTGGTCCCTATCATGCTTCGACTTTTTGACGACATCGACATCTTGAGCCTTTGGCTTTGCTGAGAAGAAACAAGGAATGGAAGACGAATTAATGTGTTATTAATATTGCCAAGATATAGAATCGTCCATCCGCCAAGTCCCCTATCATCCATCCGCCAAGTCTCCTTCATCCTCGCGCTGTGGACAAAAGCTTGCTGTAGACATGCCCACAAGTTGCTCAGCATGGAGCCTGCCTGTACGTTAGCCTTTCTTACCTTGATGTCAGGACAAGAAACACTCACCCAGCCTACTAGCTGCATCTAGAAACGCAATACGTTAGCTAAGTACTTGGTTTGACAAAAATTTCACAAATTCAACCAATTCAAAGACCAACTTGGATAGGAACTCTTACGTTATGGCAACAGAGATCGAACGCCGCTTTATTGGTACCGGCTTGTTTGAGGCAGTTTTTCTGTATAGAAGGCCTCGTGGTTAGAAACTTACTCCTTATAAAAAGTCATACTGACTTACGTAGGCTGAACTCTGGCGTTTTTCAACAGCAGCAGCGGTAGCTACTCCAGCGAGTAGGCCGACGAGGAGGGTATGGATTTGCATCTTGAAATGGTAACGAGAATGGTGATGTCTTTGAGAAGAGTGATAGGTCTTGGAATGATAGGATCGGGCTTCTTTATAGGACGTTCTGTCCTCCTCATTATCGCCATGAAGTTGTGGAGGTGGATGGATCTAGGAGTACCGTGGATGTATCTTGGAGTATTGTGGATGTCTATAGGAGTATTGTGGATGTTTCTAGGAGTACTGTGGTCTAGCGCCTGGGATTCCCTAAGGATGTTTTTGCAGTAAAACATAGGTTGAACAGGGTGGCCCCACTGACGTTCATTTGGTGTTAGACCACAGTAGGAGTATTGTGGATGTTTCTACTGTGGTTCATCGCCGAATACACGTCTGGCGCCTGGAATTCCGTGCTTGTAAGGATGTTTTAGCTGTAAAACATACGATTGAACTTTTATTTGGCAGTACGGTGTAGACCGCAGTACTACAGTCAGGTATGAAGATAAAAGTACCGGATTTAACTATAATCCTCAAAAAATGGATGGTGAATTTGCAATACGTGCACAGGAATCCAGTTTCAAAGATTCAAAGGCTTGTCAGCCGATGGTTGGAGGCTTGCAGACAAGCTCCTAGAAATGTTTTTTTTTGTAAACCATCCATGTGCAACCTAAGGTTGGAAGCGGACAGGAAATGTTCTCGGCAAGAGTCGCGACAGGAAATGTTCTCGGCAAGAGCCGCGATAGAATGGGAATGGGGAAGGAGTTCAACGGAGCAGATGTAGTGGATCACCATCACCTCTCGGCCTCTCCCCCCGAGCCCCCCGAGCCCCCCAAAACAACACGGTTCCTCTATCCCTTGTCGGTCCTGTGAGCGGCGACCTTGAAGTGGAACAAACACCACTCGTACGCACTGCCACCTCCAACACAATCCTACCTCGTGATCGCAGTACCTACTCCTTGGCTGCAATAATTACTCCTACCCCAGAACAGAACATACCTTACATTTCAGGCTCCCATCCCATTGCATACAATACCATACCAATCACCATAGCATACCAATCACCATAGCATACCAACCATCATACCACACCAACCACCATAGCATACCAACCACCATACCACACCAACCACCATACCACACCAACCACCATAGCATACCAACCACCATACCACACCAACCACCATACCATACCAATCACCATAGCATACCAACCACCATACCACACCAACCACCATACCATACCAATCACCATAGCATACCAACCACCATACCACACCAACCACCATACCATACCAATCACCATAGCATACCAACCACCATACCACACCAACCACCATACCATACCAATCACCATAGCATACCAACCACCATACCACACCAACCACCATACCATACCAATCACCATAGCATACCAACCACCATACCACACCAACCACCATACCATACCAATCACCATAGCATACCAACCACCATACCACACCAACCACCATACCATACCAATCACCATAGCATACCAACCACCATACCACACCAACCACCATACCATACCAATCACCATAGCATACCAACCACCATACCATACCAATCACCATACCACACCAACCACCATACCATACCAATCACGAGCACAGATACCTCCGTCATCATGGCGGCGCAAAATGGGAACCGAGACGCGCATACTGCTTTACCCACTAGTACCGACTTCAAAACCCCCCAGAACCGCAGACCTACGTTACCACTTGGACTTGGAAGTGCTCCGGGCAAGATCATGAACGGCATGTATGCTGCCGCCCAGCTGGACGGGTCGAGTCCGGGCATGTATGAGCATGGAATACAGGTCATTGATGGGGACAAACAATTCAAGTAAGTACTATACATGCACTTTGACCAGATCCCAAAAGGGCATTCTCGAAATCTGGTCGCCATGTTGAAAAAACAGTTCCTGACTATTGCCTCTCCAGTGCCAACATCTCGAAATACCTACAGCAGGAGAGGATCATACCGGCTGGCTTCAACTACCACCTCATCTCCGTCTTCGGCTCACAGTCCACGGGCAAATCCACCCTCCTTAACTACCTATTTAAAACCCACTTTGGTGTCATGCAGCAGAATGATAGACGGCAAACCACAAAGGGAATATGGCTGTCCAAGAACAAGCGGACCGACGCCGATAGGGCAGCTCACAGTGGCATGGCAGACAATATCATGGTAATGGATGTGGAAGGAACCGATGGTCGAGAACGAGGAGAGGATCAAGACTTCGAGAGAAAGAGTGCGCTGTTTGCGTTGGCGACCAGTGAAATCCTGATAGTGAACATTTGGGAGCATCAGGTTGGTCTGTACAATGGCGCGAACATGGGACTTCTGAAGACAGTCTTCGAAGTGAACCTGCAGTTGTTCCTCAACGACAGCAAGTGAGTGGACGTGATTTGCGAGACCTCGTAACGCAAAGCTAACATCCAACCAGATCAATACCTCGGTCCCTCCTGTTCTTCGTTATTCGTGACCACATCGGATCGACGCCCCTCGAGAACCTAAAGGCCACGCTCGTGGCTGATCTTGAACGTATCTGGGACTCCCTCTCCAAACCAAAAGGTCTCGAGAAATCGAAGATCCAGGATTACTTTGACTTTGCCTTTTCCGCGCTGCCACACAAACTCCTACAACCAGACAAGTTCGAATCCGAAGTTGAGAAACTCAGCGGAAGATTCAGAGAAGGATACAAAGATCCAAAGAAGCATGGGCTATTGAATGAAAACGAACAACCACTTTTCCTACCAGAGTACCACAGACGTATACCTGCAGATGGATTCCCAGCATATGCCCAGGGCATTTGGGACCAAATTGACAACAACAAGGATCTAGATTTGCCGACACAACAGGAGCTTTTGGCTCAATTCCGGTGCGACGAAATTGCACGAGAAGCCCTCCTTGCTTTCGACGAAAAGATAGTACCACTGGAGAAACAGCAAGCTAGCGAAATCAAAGCCGGCCTCTCCAGCGTCATAGCCGACTTGGGAAAGAGTATGGCTTTGGCACGATCATCTGTTTTCACGGATTTCGAAACGGAAGCTAGCCGGTATCACAAACCTGTATACGAGCGAAAGCGTGCGGAACTCGGCGAGAATGTAGACAAGCGGCTCAAAGATCTGTTCCACAACCAGATCCAAGCAGTACACAAATCTGGCATTACAGACTTCAGCGACAGTGTGGCGGCAGCGGTTAAATCTGGACAGAAGAAGGGTGCTAATTACGACTTCGCCGAGATTGTGTCATCGGAGAAAAAGAACGCCTATAAGAGATTTGAAACTGTTGCGGCTGCCACAGCAGTCGAAGGGGCTGGTTTCAGCGACTACGCTGCGGACTTTGCGCTCTTCAAGAAAGAATTGGACCAGGTTAGCGCGCAGTTACGGAAAGAGGAGATGAGACGGCTTGCCACACGCGTCGAGCGATGGGTCAAATCTAAGCTCGGTGACTCTGTAAGTCTCGAGTTCAACAAGCTGGGCTCGGGACGTGGCGGTTCTGGCGCGCCTGAAAACGGCGACAACTATAGCGCGGGTGGAGAGAAAGAGATCTGGGATACCATTTGGACACTTTTCACGGAGACTGTACAAGACGCCCAGGGCCGATTTACAGATCGCGCACGGAGTTATGACGCCTCTCCAGATGAAGTTGAGATTGGACTATGGCGCCTTCGAAGGAAGAGCTGGGGTGTCCTGAGGACAAAAATCGAGGAAGAGACTGCCGAGGGAAACTTGAGTATGAAGTTACGCGAGAATTTCGAAGACAAATTCAGGTACGACGATCATGGAGTGCCAAGAATCTGGAGACCTACCGACGACATCGATGGTCTGTTCGCGAAAGCTCGCGACCACACTCTCACCTTGATACCCTTGCTTTCGCGTTTTAAATTGTCGGAAACTTTGTCCCCTCCGCCCCTGGATGCGTGGATCGGGAATGCGCCTGCTTCAGTCACGACGGCAGATGAAGAGGATCTGACCCCGATTGCTGGAGTTGACGAAGAGGAAGGCAAGGCGCTTGAGGAGGAGATGCTTATGCTCAGTGATGTCAAGAAAGCCGAGCTTGAGAGACGATTTCGAAAAATTGCTGATGGCGTCTACGTGGAAGCGAAACGTGGTGCTTTGGGCGGTGTTACCTCCACGCCCTTGTGGATGTGGGCGCTATTACTTGTTCTTGGCCAGAACGAGATCTTTGCTGGTATATCCCATCTCATTCTTTCCTTACCGCCAATGCTAACTCATCGCCATAGTTGCGCGAAACCCTCTCCTCATCATTCTGATCCTGATCATCGGGGCTGGTATGTACACTACCTACAGACTCAACCTTTGGGGACCGATCCTGCAAATGAGCTCCGCTGCCTATGGACAAGCTCTCGAAATTTTCAAGGTTAAGTTGAGAGAGTTTTTGGAGACGTCTGAGACGGGAAGGCAGGCTGTTGCTATGTCTGGACAGAAGGAAAGGGTAGGGGAGGCTATTGGCATGCATAATTTGGATGCGGGTGGGAAGAGGACTAGCGTTGAGACTGAAGAGGACGACGATGAGATCTAGTAGGTCTTGATCGTTCTTTTGTTTCTTCATTGGCTGCAGCTTTTGCTTTGGAGGGGACTTTGTAAGATTGTGTATGTGTGGATGGGTGGGTCGGTGGGATTTCCTAGGGTGATTCTGGTGGTTGTATCTTCATAATTGTTGGTATTCTCGTGAGCGGTACGAGGGGACGTAGGCCCTTGTATGCACGGCTTTGTATGGGTCGAAGAGTTGAGTATATGGTCGTAGTAGTGTGTAGGATCAGTGAATTCATGGCTTTGGACATTTTCCAAAGAACTGTTGGCGGTATGTTCAAGTCAGATTATCGCCACTAATTCAACTACGTTCATGCTATATCTACCTCATCCCACTCCTCTTGGCAAGTTAGACAGTGACAGAGAAAATGGGCCAATATGAATACCCTTTCTCCTTGACTAACCCCACATCGCACGTCGGCCTTCTAATCAATCAACATTCATTCTTCATCCCTGAGATGGACGATCGAACCCACGTACATAGAACCAGGGCACCGCCGTCGATAGTATCTGAGCCTGGAAGAGGAGGAATTGTAGCGGTCAAGGTTAAGTAAGGTTCATGTGTTGGGCTTTTTCACTTTTTGGGGATATTGGGAGATTTGCGCGAGGGAATGGTGAGAGATGGGGAGGTGCCGGTGGGGATTTACCTCTGCGTAGTCTGGTAGATTCTTAACCTTTGGTTGTTCGTTTTGTGGCTGGTTTTTGGGGATGTTTTTCGTTTTGAGACTCTTTGGGGGTGCTTTGCACTTCATGATTTATAGCTAGAGTTTTGATGTTTAGTTGCGTATTGGTGTAACCAGGTGGCCGTGGATAGAGGCATTCGAATGTTTGTTATTTCTCTCCAAAGCTTCCTGGAATGGGCAAGAAATTCATCTCCATTACAAGATGAATCTTGAAAGACACGACACCCGACAACACTCCCAGCAGGAACCAAAAAAAGTGCAAAAAGTTCACTCTACACTCTTGCGAGTGTAGAGCTATGAAAGCACCCAATGCTAAGCTCCCCGGGTGGGGAGTGGGTATTTTACAGAGGAGGTGATCGATCGGATGAACCATGGGTGGCAGGCGAACTTGGTAGACGGTCGAGTTTCAATGTCTACCAAGGTGGCCATCTAGGGTGGGCTTGATGGATAGGCGAGTTTCAATATCCACCAAGCCATGTGGCCGGTTCATGGACAATGTTTTGACCGTTTGTGTTGATATAGTGTTGAGATAAGTGGGGCTGCTGGTTCGATTCGCGATGGGGGATTGAATGTTGGGTTGAGCTGATTGACCGGAGATGATGAGATGAGGCTTTGTGAGGACTTGAAGAACTCAGTCCTGAATAGCTGAGTCCTGATGTATTGATCTGACTACCACGTAGGTTGTTCGACGAAAGCTGATAGCCCACGGAATCATTTGCTGGCTTAATCGAACCATCATAAGAATGTATGCTTCGTTCCGTCGGCTTTGGAACGAAGCGTACATCCGGATAATCTTTCGATTTCTCCAGCAAATCATTATCTGTGATCCAATGAGGTCTGCGCGTCGTCTTCACAGCCTCTGGCTCTCCATCGTCGAATTTCAGTCGTTGAAATCATTTAATACGCCCGATTCCGTATCGCAAGACTGCTTTTCGGAGGCTCGCATGTTGCCTTCAGTATCTGCCTTCCTTGTTCTGGCCAGGTGAATTTATCAAGGAGGTAAATCTTTCTTGCTCCTGAACAAACTTCTATCCCCAATTTCAGTCACCCTCCCACTCGGTCTCGATTCTCCCGCTTTTGTTACTATCTCCTCAGCTATACCTCCAGCATCACCACTCGCATCCTCTGTCACATTTCTGCCCTCCTCACCAGACTTGTCACCATCCTTTCTATACTTCCGCGCACTCTTCTTCCTCTTCGACGCCTTCTTCCTAGCCACCTCCCTGGCCTTGATCATGGTCCTACTCTCGTCTCCCAGCTCCATAATCTCCAATTTCTCTGCCAGTATCTTTCTTGCGGTTTTTCGGTTCTGATCGCGAGATCTCGTGGCCTGACATTTCACCACGAGACCAGTTGGGAGGTGTTTTAGTTGGACTGCCGAGGCGGTTTTGTTCTGTCCTTGGTCAGAGAGAGCTTGAACGAACGACAGTAGGAGAAAAATACAATCTTCTGGCCACCAGGTCCACTACCACAAAGAAAGACCTCTGTAATCTCTGTCTCGTCGATTTGCCGTCTTGGTGGTAGCTGTTTCACAGCGTGTATTGCGGAAGTCGTGAAGGATTGCGAGGGAAGAACCCGTTTTATTTGGCAGCGGAGACATACACTCGCTCTTGGTAGTAAAGAGAAAGCCATATGCCATAGATCAATTGGGAGTCGGTGGTTAGGACGATGCTCCGCTGTGGTAAGTCCGTGACGTCTAACCAAATGTCCGCGGCCGGCCTCATCTCACTTCGGCATCCGAGTCCAACTCCTGAGTTCCAACCACAACCACAACCACAATCACAAACTCCTCAGAACCTCGACACTCTACCGCGATACAGAAGAGCCGATCGCAACCATGTTGCCCACCTATCTAAACCTCACGACAGTCACAATCTCCACCGTCGTCCTCTCCACAATCTTCGCACTAACCACAATCGGACCCGCAACCATCCTGAAGAGACTCCAGAAGACGAAATACAATTATGAAGTCACGCTGGCGCTTTATATGCTTACGCCTACGGAACGGTTTATCTTCAGTACGTCTCCCTCCTCCCTCCCTCCTCACTTTCTCCGTTACCTCCACATTTCCAACTCCTCCGGGATCTTCCCATGGACCTCCCGCGTGTGTCTCCGAAAGTCTCAGATCCACCTCCCACCCCGATGTCCTACATTACAACTCAAATCAAGCCAGAGCTACTAATCATGATTTCTAGACTCAATCCTCTTCCTAGCCCTGTCCCTCCTCTCCATAGCCGCCTTCCTCTACCTCCCCGAACATATCGCCACGATAGGCCGTCGCGCATTCTACTACTGTTTCGGCGACGATCAAATACAAGCATCCTCCTATTCAGCGCATGCCGCTGGAGACATGTCGAGACGGACTGTGAATGCTGCGGCGGCGAAGGGGATGAGTTAGAGTTGGAGCGTGAGAGAGTTGGGTGTACGATAGGCAGGATAGTCAAGATTGTATGATATGAGAGGTTTCGCATGGCTTTGGCGATGACGGGATAAGATAGGACTGATCGTACATGGGTTCGGAGTACCAGGATTGAAACAGGTAAAGCGTTCTATCAAAATGTGTTACAGGAGTATGGGAGTCCTTGAAAGTTACAACTGGGCGTGGGATTTCCTTCCAATGCAGCGCTTGAGCAATAAACTAGAATTGCTTGTTTGCTACACGAAATCCCTACCAGATACATTTGCCTTACTCCCATTTAAGCCAAGAACGCCCGTAGCCCGAAAAGACAGGGCTGCTACCTACGACACTTTTCAGTCATCACTGGGAGGTACCTCATGTTAATGCAGCGTTGAGCGAAAAGAGTAAGAGTTGCTTGCTAGCTATATTACACACCTGGAAAATACATACTTATCCACCATTACTCATGCCTCGTCAAGAACGCCAAATATGAAAGGGCAGATGCGACTTAACAGAATACAGGACGCTCAAAGAAGCAAGAACAGGGCGGAAAGATAACTCCAACGCACATACAACTTTTAATCACATGGCCACTATTGCAGTAGCCATCGATTGGTATCTCCCACGGTCCTACTCATCATCGTGATGGAATCCATTCGTCAACGCTTTCTTGTCCCCGTTGGTCTTGGCCTCCTCCTTCGCGGACTCCTCAATCTTCTTCTGCGGTGGGGCAGCGTCCTCGCCGTCAAAGTTTCTCGCCTCTCCTTTCTGTTCCGACTCTAGTCGCTGAACAACCTTGACCTTCTCCTTCTCCGCCTTCGTAGCTTCCTCGCGCGGATCGGGAACACTAGCCTCCTCGATCCTCCAGGCCTGGATAGCAAGGATAATGTCCACTGCGAGTTGTCCATTCTTCCTAAGCGCCTTGTCCCAATGCGCCGGCATCGAATCACTAAGCGCCAACATCCTCGCCACACTGCCCACCAGCAATTTGCGCATGGGAGATTCGGCATCCGTGTTGGCGTAGATGTATTGCACCCTCCTCAAACCTGGGAAAGTGCCAGAGACTCTATACCATTTCCTCACCGCGCCCAACACATCCCTGACCAGACTTGCAATGGCCCATTTCTCGCCCATGAGGTATACGTCGAAGAGACAGGCTAGATCTTCTTCCTTTTCGGGTGTGGGGATCCATGAGCTGTACAGCCAACCGACGAACATGCGGAAGGGTTCGTCTTCTTCGTCGGGGAGACCGAGGGTTTTGTTCGATTCGTGGGTGGGTGGGGGTGTATTTTTTGATTGGCCGGGCGAGCGACGGTGGAATATCTGAGAGAAGAATTTTGAGCGCGTGGAGAGGAGTTTTTCGTGGAGGATCCAGTGGGTGTTGTTGGAGGAGACGTAGATGTCTACCATGGAGCGGGAGAGAAGTCTGGTGGCATGTTAGCTTAGCTCCCTAGACGTGATTGAATTGGGCAGAGAGAGGCAGATTTGCGATTGACGTACTCATGAAGTGGCTTCTCCTGCATCTTTTGTTCGTGATCTGCCATTTTGATAGTAGGAGAAGGCTGAGGCAGCGCCAAGTGATGTAGCTCTTTTCGTAGTCGGAGATGTCAAGACCAACAAATGGCAAGAAGAAACGAAATGATAGAAGGGTAAAGGGAGGAATCAAAAGATCAAAAGCAACAGGGAGCGGCTCACAAAATACTTGTACTTTGTCCAGGCTGGAGTTCAGGTTGGAGCTCGCGTCGCACGGTGAGGTCATTTGCAAGGGGTTGCAGGTGAAACGCGACAAATCAAGGCAATGTGGCAGTGTGGCAGTGTGGCGGTGTGGCGGTGTGGCAGTACCTACGCCACGTCCAACATGCCCACCAGCCACACTGATCGTTTCCGTCCCTGTCTCCCTGTGTCATTGGCTGGACCTACTGTGGAGACGGATCCAATGCCCATGTGCGTTCGCTGTCAATCGCCCAACGCTTGTCGGTGATCTGCTTCTGCGGGAAATGACTATGTCACACACTATTACCTACACAGTACAGCTAATTCCCCAGACCATACTTACATATCATCTCTCACATCAACTCACGTCAACTCATCTCAACATCATCACATGCTCAATATACAAGCCATTGAAAGACCAAAGCCGCCACACACAAGGGAGATTCGGTACCCAGAAACGCCCATCGTATGCAAGCAATGCTGCCTTCACCTCTATTCATACGGCGTGAAAGCGTAACGCGAGAAATGCATCCCGCAGACGTTGGGCGTCTTGTAAGAATGTGCGAGAATTGTTTGACATGTCCATCAGGACACTTTTACATCATTGCGCCCAAGCCGTTTGCGGCGTATGCCTACATGATTCGTTAGCGAGTTGTTAATTGAGCGGGAACGAACATCGTACCATGGCCTTTATGGGGGGATGCGGCACAGCGTCGAATTGTGTGTACTTGAGCTTGTAGTCTGACTCGATGTTGATGAAAGCACCCTTGTTCTCGGTGGAATCGCAGTATCGAGGCGCAGAGAAGACTGTTATAATGGTTAGCAATGGCTTGGAGAGAATATCAAAGTGCAGCCATCGTACCAGTAATACACCTGCCATCATGCTCGACCTCGTATCCCTCCATTCGAACTTCGTGACTTCGGATGATTGCCTCCAACCCATTCTTTTCGCAGAATCGCTTCGTGACATCAGGTCCGAATTGAAGTCCCACACCTCTCTTGCTTGGTCCTCGGCCCGCCTCTTTTTGAGGATCCGTCCACAGCATCTCCATCATCAAACCACTCTGACCTGGCTGTCTCTGCTTGTGTCTGTCCAGCTTCCTCACATCGTCCAAGCTGATGGCATCGTCCGAGAAGAGACCTCCGTGTAGCACAAAGAACTTGTCGCCGATCAATGTGGCCAGCGGTAGTGCGGAGAAGGACTCGGAGAACAGCTTGAATACTCGATCGGTGGTATACTTGGCTCTACACTCGCCCTCGAAGCCGTACATGCGGTTCATGTCGTCTGTCTCATGGTTTCCACGGTTGAGAAGGAAGGTCTTGGGGTAGAGCACTTTGTATGCGTAGAGAAGTAGGCAGACTTCGGTACTCCACGAGCCACGATCTACAAAATCGCCGTTGAACAGGTAGCCGTGCGTGTCTGAGGGATATCCATTAAGCTCGAAGATGTTGATCAAGTCGAAGAATTGGCCGTGAGTATCGCCGCACACTGTCAACTTGTGACCTTCTGGTACCGACACCTCAACCATGGTAGGCTCATCGTAGACCAGTTGCTTCACCGCCAGTACTATTTGGTAGACGTATTTCTTGTGTAGCTTCTTTCCGTCCTTGAACCGCTGGATCATTTCCGTGATGAAGTCCTGGGTCATGACATCCTTCTCTAATCTGGCTCCGTCGTATGATTCTTCCACAGTCATATTGTCCAGATCCAATCCTTGCGAGGCACTGGGAGCATCGCCAACATCGATAGCCTTGAGGAAAGCATCGCGCTTGACCACCTTATTACATTCGTTGAACTGTAGCTTGGCTTTTGCGTCGTCGGGGCTCTTCTTGATGACAACCTTCCAGTCCTTGATAGCATCGCTGTGGCGGAGGATGGCAGTGTTGGCGACTGCTCGTCGATAGTATGCTTTGACATTTTCGGGGTCGAGTTCTATGGCTTTCGTCGCATCGGCAACAGTATATCCGTACGACTCGACTTTGATATATGCCTGGACCAGTGTATTAGTCGAGCTCTTTCTCAGCCTCAGCGGTGCGAAGTGCTCGCGTGCTTTCCAGGAATACTAACTTGGGCGCGATTGGTGTAGAACGAAGGTTCTTTGTCGTTCTTTTCTATGGCTTGGGTGTAGAATGATATTGCCGAGTTCCAGTCATGTTCCTTGAAGGCCTTGTTTCCCTTCTCCTTGAGCTCTACAGCCTCTTCGATTGCTCCCATTGTGAGTTATGTTGGTGGGAACTTTTGGTGGACGGAGGCAGGCTGTTTTGATATGACCCTTCTGTTGCCAGGAGCGACTCTGTGGACAGTAAACAACTGGAGTATACAGTCGCTGCGATGTTGTTCTTTACAAATCAACAGAGGCAGTATTCTAAAGAATATTGTTGTATCATACGCTACAGGATATCTCGCCGCATTCGCCTTGATGGATTCAAGTTCCGATGCTGCATCTGCAGGGGACACGAGCTTGGATCAGCCTGAGACTCCCGAGCCGAAAGTCACCAGCTCGTTGACAACCTCGCAGCCAACACGGTCAAACGCGTCCACAAGTCAACCCCCCGCTCCCGCAGCCTCCCGGTATCGAATTTGTTTAAACGAACTAGTTGTTGACCGTGCTGAAGATTTAATACAGGCTTACTGTTGAAGAGGGAAGAGGAGGGAAACAGCGAAAGCCTCAGTCACTCCATTCAAGGTTCAAGTCTCGACGAGGAGGAATTGCAGGCCCGTTACGCAGTCCGACTCTCCAAACAGCCGTCAAAGACCGTAAAGCTCGCAAACCTCGTAGAGTTCGCAGAACAGTATCTGGTTCGAACAGCATCAGTGCTCCCGCCCAACCAAACTCCATCACCGATACACAGTCGACAAAGTCCACGAATCCCACAAAGCCAACAAGCTCGACAAAGCCCAGCAAGTCTACAATCCCCGTGGAGTACGGCCCAGGCCATCCTGCGTATCGCAAAAGAAAATCAAACAAGAACCCGTCGTTTATCGACAACTTGCGTAAAACATCCAAGGACCAACGGAACCTCTCGAAACCTTCTACGACCCCCCAACTCCCTCTGGCTACGCGGCAAGCGATCGAGAACAACGCCGAACTACAAAAGCAGATCATCACCAAGGCCGGCTCCACACGTTCTTTCTAACAAACATGTCAAATCAAAAGGTCAAACCCCTCTTCAATGCCCCACACCAACGTAATCTCCGCGCCTGCATGGTCTGCTCAATCACTCTCCCTCAATCCACCTTTCAAACCACGGGCTGTCCAAACTGCGAGGATGTGCTGGAAATGATTGGAGATATCGACAAGGTGACGGAATGCACGAGCACGAACTTCAACGGCACAATTGCAGTCATGAACAACAAAGGGAGCTGGGTATCTAGATGGCAAAGATTGGAGAACTACGTGCCGGGTATCTATGCGGTCCAGGTTATTGGTACTCTACCAGCCGACATCATCGAGAATCTCAGGAGTGCTGGGTTGCCGTACGTGCCTCGAGACGGTAGGATTGATGGTGAAGGAGAAGAGAGGGACTAGTGAGTGTCCTCTGGTATCACGATGATGGATAATGGAAATTAAAATGGAAATGCATATTGATATATTGCTGGCAAAGATATCCATGCCTCATGAATGACTGCTTACTGAATTTCGTTCAACCTCCATGCAAAGTCGAAGTAGCGAATCCCGAACTGGTAAACCGAATAAGTTTTCCAATGCGTGTGCCTGTTCTAGATCGTCTGGTGTTGAGTTGACATCATTGTCGGAGTCTAATTTGGTCGTCCTTGATCTCGGCTCAGGATTGTATACGGTGACTAGCTGTGCATCTTCGAGAGGTGCCACAAGAATCGAACTATCGAAGGACGTTAAGATGTGCTAAATTGAAATGGTGTTGCACGTGTGACCGTGACTTTGCTTGAACTTTGACCAAATCGCGTCGCCAACTCCAAATCCAACCACAAAATGTCAAAAGCAGAATCCTCAAAAACGGCCAGCCGGCCTGGCCTCAAAGCTAATCCAAACACAGCTGCAAACTACGAATTGCCTTGGTCAGCTCAGCGCGCTTCCACCAATTTCGACTCGAACTGACACGACGCGTAGGGTGGAGAAATATCGACCAGTCTTCCTCGACGACATCGTTGGGAACACCGAGACAATCGAACGCCTCAAGATCATAGCCAAAGATGGAAACATGCCGCATGTAATCATATCGGGGATGCCTGGAATTGGAAAGACGACGAGTGTACTGTGTCTAGCAAGACAGTTACTGGGAGACGCGTATAAGGAAGCTGTATTGGAATTGAATGCTTCCGATGAACGAGGTACATAATCCAATTCAATTCTAGAAGGTAGAATGATGCTGAATGCGACGTGATAGGAATTGACGTCGTCCGTAACCGCATAAAAGCCTTCGCCCAAAAGAAAGTCACACTCCCGCCCGGTCGCCAAAAGCTCATCATCCTCGACGAAGCAGACAGTATGACTTCTGGTGCCCAACAAGCCCTTCGCCGAACTATGGAAATCTACTCCGCTACCACTCGCTTCGCATTCGCATGCAATCAGTCCAATAAAATAATCGAGCCTTTACAATCACGTTGCGCTATCCTTCGATATGCGCGGTTAACAGATGCCCAAGTGCTGAAGCGCCTGACGCAGATTTGTGAGGCGGAAGAGGTGAAATTCTCGGAAGATGGCATTGCTGCGTTAATCTTCTCAGCAGAGGGAGACATGAGGCAGGCGATCAATAATCTACAATCGACATTCTCTGGGTTTGGCTTCGTAAGTGGGGACAATGTCTTCAAAGTCGTGGATTCGCCTCATCCGGTCAAAGTCCAGGCAATGATCAAGTGTTGTTATGAAGGCAAGATTGATGCTGCCATCGATGCGTTGACGGAGCTTTGGTAAGTCTCATCATTCTCTCAATGAGGATGTATTTGCTGATGAGGACACAGGAATCTGGGCTACTCCACGCACGATTTGATTACGACAATGTTCCGCGTTACGAAAACCTTGCCCACACTCTCGGAACATGCCAAACTCGAGTTTATTCGCGAGATTGGTTTCACACATATGCGGATTCTGGAGGGGGTGCAGACGTATCTACAACTTTGTGGATGTCTTGCGAGATTATGTAAGATCAACATGAGGTAATTAAGGTATTGTTGAGCATGGAGTATGGAGTCTGGGAGGCTGCGTGCCTGCATTCGAGCGGTCAACAATCTAGCCATGTTCACTGTCACGACAGCCTGATTTAACATGAGTTCATATTTTTATAATGACAGTGAAAGAAAGTGAGCGATTCATACTTCATTGCTTAAATTGACGATCTCAGCCGTACTCCTATATTATCGATAGCAACGTCCATGAACGCACTATTCGAGAAAGATAACTGTTAAGGGCAAATGGCAACATAAAGCACCAAGTGACTCAAGAGATATGAATATATTCAGATAATAGCCGACCTCCACTCAGTCGTAAAGAGCAGCGCGGGCAGAAGACCACTCATAAACGCAAACGCACGCCAAATGCCCCTCCATCGACTTAGAAAATGACCTCCCTGCCTTGGAAGTCTCTCCGAACAAGTTCCTTCGGATACTCGGCCCTCACAACCACCGCCTCCTTCTTACCAAACATGTACAGTCAACAGTTCAATACGAGGAACGTGTTCACCTCCCTCAAAGAAACAAAATCATTCAACGAGCGCTGTTATCGATCGAATCTCTGGACGGATGAGGGAAAACTACTGCATTTGTCAACTCGCGACAGGAGAACAGAGATACTGTTCATTGAAAGCTTATACTGTGTCTCAGGCTCTGCTTTGTATTTTATTATTTGCCTTTATGCCTTTCTTCTCAAAAGCAGTATATAACCTCAAAAAATAGTCAAGCACCCACCCTCTTCAACAAGCCCAACTAGAGGAAAAGAACAGTTTTAATAATATAACCACTAGTACACAGCCCACCAACCGATAAACATAGCACCCCCATAACAAAACCCACAAACCACAGCCCCCCAAGAAACCCACAACATGCCATCCACACCACTCCCCCCACGCTCCCTCACCCCAAAAACCAAAGCAGGGATAATAACAACCCTTCTCGCCTCCCTAACCCTCCTCACAATCCTCCTCATCATCCTGCTCTCCTACAACCCAAAATACAATCCCCTAGCCCACTATCGGCGCCACCGTCTCGCCAAGCTCAAGCAAAAAAACGAACAAGAATTAGAGAAGAGGAGAGAAGAGGCGCGGAGGTTAGGGTTGGAGGGGGCGAGTGATACGAGGCCGGTGAGGGGATATGGGAATTATGGGAAGGAGGGGTGGAAGAGGGAGAGGTATGGGGATGGAAGGCCTGTTGGGGGTGTTCGTGAGGAGGAGGGGTTGTTTGTAGTTGGGGATGGAGATGAAGAGGAGGGGAAGGAGGGAATGGATGAGTCGACGAGGGTAAAGAGGAATGCGCAAATTAGGGGGGCTGCTTATGATCCTTTTGAAAGAGACAGCGAGGTGGACGGGAGAGGGAGGGCGAGGGATCGGGGGTTCGGTCATGAACACGGGCGTGAGCATGGGAGTCCAGGGAGGGTTGTTTGAGTGGGGATGATTGGGTAGCGGCAAGGGTTGTTGTGGCATTTTGGACATTCTCGATCGCAGTTCATATCGGTCATGTAGGTGATGGTGGGTGAACCTTTGAAATCTCTTCTTTCAACTTTTGATACACCGTGACCTACAAATGTTTAAACTCCGTCCCCGGCAATTTGGCAGGAATGGTGATTCTGTCAATGACCCAAGTCTTCCCCCCATCTTTCGAACAGGGATCCGTCGACTGAATGTTTCCATGTTTCCGGAATTTGGCGCCTAGTCCTGGTTCCGCATCTCGTACTGTCACCGTTGTATTCGTGTAAACCTGTTCGCTTGCTGTTCCAGTGTTACCACCTTGATATTCTGTTGCGATTTGAAGCCTGAACAAAGCACACATTAGCAAAGGGATCATGTGGGCACCAATCGACGTGATCTTTGTTTGCGGTGAGGGCATTGTCAGGTGTGATGAGAGGCGGCGTACCAACGTGTAGGTGTTTGACCAGCTGGATAGTCAAAAAGAACAGCATTCGCCTTCGATAGATTCGTGATTTTCTGATTCCATTTCCCATCTGGACCAGGGGCTTTTGTGTACTGAATCAAGATTTTATCGCCTGGGTCAATGGGTTTCCCGTATTGAGGGGTATTGGACATAGGCTTTGTTTTGTAGTTGACGACGAAGGGGCGGATACACCTGATGCTGACATTAGCATCTACAATCTTTTAAGCCTTCATGAAGTAGACGAACCATTGTCCTGGATTAGCCTGACACGTCTCCTTGGTCGATTTTGCGTCGTGGAGTTCGACCACACTTTGGATCAGGTCACCGGCCTTACGATTCGCTTGGTCGAACAGACCTGGCCATAGGAAGATCGAGCCTTTCACTTGCGCGGGAGGCGGTCCAGTTGTGTATATTGTAGACAGTGCGGTGAATTCAGAGGCGGTTTGCCCAAGCGTGATGTCAGGTCCCCAAGTTGCGGAGGGCAAAGACTGTCTTTTCTCAAATGGCTTAGGATGAACAAGAAGTCTGTTACCGGCCGATACTCCCGAAGCAAGTATCAGTACTTGGAGTCCAGCAACAAGGTGAGGTCTGAGCATCTTCCAAATGAGTGCTTCTGGAGTGAGTGTGAATGGACTTTGTCCATGCCCGGTCACTTAAACATTCTGTACCACAGTATCGTGGGATTCCATCCATAGCACGGACCCTTTAATCCTTCACCAGGAAATCATGACATTTCCCAGGATTCTATCCTTACAGGTCTCGATGTGGATTGGAAGCGTGGGTGAAACCGTAGAACTACCTGACAGAATTCCTGCATGGAATGTAATTGAAGTGGTGCCGCAATGTAAGAACCTGGGCGCCATCCACCATTTCCCGACGGTTTTCGGCCTTGAGAGGCACCTGTCCTCTCTTGGCTGATATGTGATCGACGGCCTTGTACACAACAGTAATGTCCAAGGCTGAAACGATCTACAGCTTTCGCAAGGCTTCCAGACTACGAACTGGAATGAATGAAACCGTCTTCTCGGCCGTATTTCTCCTTCGGATCAAGAGGGAATCCTTCTCGAACGAGCTCTTCTCTGGTTGGCTGCTTAGCGAATCTTGGTCGCATATAGATTGAGGAGGCCTTGGCTCTGGATCAGAAGCCCGGTCCCGCTGGTCAAAAAATGCATTCCAGGTGGTAGCCGCCGGATCGTCCGCAGTCAATCGCAGTGGACCTTGCAGTGATCCGATGGACCGTGCTAATTCAATCACGTTGGTGGTGTGGTGGGAGCTTTTGAGCACGATGGACAGCGTATCATCACTTCATTGCCCACCAGACATCGCTGGTCTTGATCTCTAGATGAGAGCATACTTCCAGCCGTTTAGTTGCTTCCGAAACTTGAATGATGGCACGTTTTCTAGCGCACTTGACGAAGATTCTATGGCAAAAGTCATAGCGTTAACCTGTGGTATATCTTCAATCTGTGACTTCGGTAGTTCTTCTCGCTTTCCTCGTCCTACTAGGACGAGATCCCGTGTCTCAACTGCTGAGTGAACCAAGAATTGACCCCAGCCCGGAGACTATTCCTGCCGTACCTGAAGCAGCTGTTGCAGGACTCGGTATAAATGGCTTGGCCAAAAACCCACCAGGTATGAAAGTCAACAACGCGTTAGCAGCACTGACACTCATAGAGCCCAACAAGCCAGCGGCCGCACCTGCCGCCATTGCGGATGTAGCTGATGTGCCCCCTTTTAGAACAAGTCCACTGCTGTTTCCCAACAGGGTGATGACTGCTGGTGCCCAGTTTGTGGCCAAATCGGCCGATGCACTGTTCGACGTTTGGACGTTTGCCATATAGCAGGCTGAGACATTGTTGAAGTACCACCGGTGCGCTTCGACATCCACTATGATGAATTGTTCCGTACCCTTGGAAACAGTTGAGGCATCTAGAAGAGCAATATCTGAAAGGGCAACCTTGATGTTGTTCTTTCCGGCGAGATATATCTCCGGAGTGTAGTGAGCAAATCCCATTGCGGCCGGTGGTAGTCGCGGGACGGGATCGTTGTAATGCGTGACGCGAAAATTTCCTCCTAGCTTTTCCTTTGACCTTTGTACATAGTCGGCCAACTGTTGGTTACCCACTCTGGGAGCTCCATAAGTATACTAACTTCTAGTCAGCAGTCTCATTTTGTAACCATGCTTGGCCAGCTTCAGCGCCACTCACCAGGTCGACGGTGGTTCCACTAGAACGCATTTCAGCAGCCGCGAGTGTTGCAATGGCACCTCCAAGAGAATGTCCAGTCACAATCAGTTTGTTGTCGGGATGTTTCGTCCTGAGTTCGTTGATTGCTTTGCTGACTTGTGGCCGAGCCTCTTCCCAGGACTGCCAAAAACCCGTGTGGGCGGTACAATCAGCACAAACGTGGCTGATAGCTTTGAGGTTGAAATCAAGATCGGCCTTGGTTTGCTTCGCTGATTCAGTTCCCTGAAAGGATATGACTGTGAAGTTGTTTGTCAGATCTAAGGCTACAAATCCTGTGACATCGGTGATAGGGGAACTGGCTGTCGTCAGTCATTGCTTGCAGAAAACCGGATCAGTCAAGCCTATTCTACTTCTTGATTCCAGCCACAATGCTTGTTTGCACGGCTTCTACCTTCGGACAGTTGTTCGACTTAGGGCACACCAGCTTTGCTGTGCTATCTGAATTCAGACTGTTTCCTGGACAGTATGAAGCTGCTGCAAGTTGCTCAACAAACTCGTAGTTGTCATATAGCGATTGAGTGACCGCAAAAGCTAGCAATATGTTAACTCAGTACACTTTAGCCGGAGCGGAAGGAATTACGAGATGCTCTTCGATCATGGTGAGGCAGGGCTTGTGAATAGTTCAAAAGGCTCAGAAAACTGAGGCAGCGCGTTGCCGATGGTGTGAGAATCATTTTCAAGAATGAGGGATCATTTGGTTTCAAAAAGATGCCTTACCACTCCACAGGTTGTAGACGCCCGTATTTGAATTGCTGTAGGGGAGGAGTTTTCCAGCTTGATGCGTCATTCGCAGTTGGATTTTATCCTAGTACTAGCAGATTCGTATTCTGACCGAGAGGACTACTAAAGTTTGCATTCAGAGTAGGGTTGTTGAATTGTGTTATGACTGGACGAAATTGAATCAACTCCGAATCGCGACTGGGCGGTTTGTATTCGAATGCAGGGTAGATGGAGCTTTTCATGATCTTGGTGTTTCAGATCCTCGTACCTGCTCTGCGCATTGCTTTTGACTGTGATTTCCATACTGTGTATACGTTGAGAGATCGGAAAGCATCTGAGATCACCTCACAAGAGGAAGCCTTGAGGATGATTCCCACATGATTTTCTATGCTACCTATAGGTATCAGACCTTCTGCCCTCGACGTAATATGTTGCAGCTCGATTTCAGCTCCTTGTCACGATGCTCTCGAAATACTACTTATGAATTATCCGTTGTCACCCATCATGTCGACCATGATTGTTTGGAAACCTTTGGAACTGATATGTGGCAGGATTGATGGAGAATTAGACATCACCACTCTGCGGCCGGCTTCACAAGGCTTGAAAGGGGCAGACATAGGGTAACATGCACGTCATCCAACGTCGCTTGACCTGCTCACATGGGTAGTCATGAACTACCTTACCTTACCCGTCACCTTTTGTACGGACTAAGGTCAAAAGGTGACGGGTATGGCTCTTTTAGCAAGTTTGTTTCGACCTAAAACTCGGGCTCGCGGTCTAGTACTTCAAAGACGTCACTAAAACCTTTGCATCGTGTAGCCCGTCGAACGGTCAACCTCGGGATGTATGATATGGGGTCGATGGTTACTTGGTATAAGGGCTGTGACTTGCGTCCTCGAGATTCAGATCACCATCATTTCCCGAAAACGTTACCCAACAATTACAACTGCTTGGTTCCTTGCTCTCAAAATGCCACCACACTCAGCAACAGTCAGAGGAACCTTGAGCAATCCCAAAACTCAAGAAGCGAAGCAAAAGCATGCAGAGGGAAAAGGGAATCCAACGCAACTGGGAGATCCAGGAAGTTTGAAGGTTGAAACATCCAACAGCAACCCAGTGCCCGGTCGAACAAATCAAGACGGCGCCCACGAGTCCATCAAGTCAGGAAGCCCACATCCATCAGATCCTTATGAGCGCAGTCCTGAGGAGAGAGTCGATCCAGGTCAAAAGTCCTCGGAGTTAGAGAAACCCCATTCTCAGAAAGTGCGGGGCACAATGTCCCATCCCGACGCGGCGTATCTGATGCAGGCGAAGAAGCCAGCTATGTTGGGCGATCATGTTAGTCTGAAGGCAGAATCTGCGAAGTCCAAGCCTACGGATCAAGACCGTGGGGCTGGCCAGTCTTCCGATGCGCAGCAGATGCAGAAGGTCGCGAATGAAAGAGGCAGCAAGAGCTCTAAGTTGTGAGCTTGCGCGGTAAGGACTAGGAGATGAACTTGAATCTCGGATAGTGTAATTGAGAAGGACTTGAGTAGAAGAAAAGGAAACGGGGCCGTAGTTCTATCAATCGTAAATTAAGAAAACCAAGTGTCCACCTTCCCAGTCTCGCTTTGCTAGTACTTTCTGAACAACAGATGGCTCGTGACTGGTTAAACTACTGGTAAGATGTATTGCATCACAACCTGAGATGGCCAAGAATATGTTGCTCATGGGTTGAGAATGCTATCATGACCGCAGCTGCCGTACTCATTATGGGGATTGAATCGACTGTTCGATCACGACGAGGCCGGAGGCGAAATCATAGCATAAGCAAAAAGAACCGGGGAAGACCGAAGAAAAAATCTGTGCCGCATGCAAGTTCCAGCATCATGGTGTTGTTTGGGAGCACTGAACCCTGGCTGCATCACGCATTTTGACAAAAAATTTACGACGCGAGTGACGGGCCCCATAAACATCACGATCCACGGGCCCATAGAAACTTCTGCCGGCGGTACTATTGTTTCTGTGCTGTGTATTCTCCTAGAACAATCACCTACTTTCTCGTCCTCTCGTTTCGCCTTCTTTCGTTCGGTAACGGCTTACTCCTACCACAATGTCTCCGTCTCTGCCCATGGCTGGGTCGTCAGCGAAGGAATACAAGAAGGAATCTGGAGCTGCCCGAGTGCTCGGAGCAGGTATGTGTCTGGCATTGGTCCAATTGAACAGAGCTGACACTTGGAATGGTAGGATCCGCCGGTCTTGCGGAACTCGCTGTTTTTCACCCAGTACGGACAATTGCGTCGAGTACTACCACAGATAATGCAAACTTATACCTCGCTAGGTCGATACCACCGCGAAGCGGTTGATGAGCAACCATGGAAAGATTACATCGGCATCACAGCTCAACAAAGTCATCTTTAGAGACGCCTCTGAGCTTGGTGTCGCCAGTCGATTCACGTCCCTCTTCCCAGGTCTGGGATACGCTGCCGCATACAAGATTTTACAACGAGTATACAAATATGGAGGACAGCCTTTCGCAAGGGATTTCCTCGCCAAAAACTACGGCAACGAATTCGACGCTGCGTTTGGCAAGGGCAATGGCAAGGCCATCATGCACGCTACTGCTGGAAGTCTGATCGGAATCGGAGAGATCGTTCTCTTGCCCCTCGACGTTCTGAAGATCAAGCGACAAACTAACCCCGAGGCTTTCAGAGGCCGTGGTGTTGTTCAGATTGTCAAGGATGAAGGATTTGGACTCTACAGAGGTTGGGGCTGGACAGCTGCACGAAATGCCCCTGGTTCATTCGCGGTATGTCCCTAGCAACCCAAAGGCAAACAACACAATTCTAACCTACATCTAGCTCTTCGGTGGTTCTGCAGTCGCCAAACAATACTGGTACAAGCTCGAAGATTACAACGCCGCAACCTGGGGACAGAACTTTGTTGCCTCTATCGCTGGTGCAACCGCATCTCTCCTCGTCTCCGCGCCCCTCGATGTCGTTAAGACCCGTATCCAAAACCGAAACTTTGAGAATCCAGAAAGTGGCTTCAAGATCGTTGCGCGCATGGCAAAGGAGGAGGGTGCAACATCATTTTTCAAGGGATTGGTGCCTAAGCTTCTTATGACAGGTCCTAAGCTTGTCTTTTCTTTCTGGCTAGCACAGACATTGATCCCGGCGTTCAACAAGGTCCTGTAAACGCATGTTGTTCGTTTGATGTGAAAATACATTTACGTTACGGTTCGGCGTTTGGGGGCTGCCATGGGGGTTCAAAAAGGTTTGAGCGATCTGACTTTGGCTGGAGAAAAAGCACCACACTTCTTGTAATAACTTTGTTTGCGAATCTGGCTGCTATCGTATGGATGTACGTAGCAGATTTGGGTGGAATCTTGTACGCTACCAGTCTACACTCACAATCGAGGCCGTCAGGCACTCTTCACATCGGAGACATGTACACGTGATTGTT
Organism: Venturia pyrina ICMP 11032; assembly: GCA_000738655.1. Taxonomy (NCBI): domain Eukaryota; kingdom Fungi; phylum Ascomycota; class Dothideomycetes; order Venturiales; family Venturiaceae; genus Venturia; species Venturia pyrina. The sequence continues at coordinate 1,262,752 of JEMP01000025.1, read as the reverse complement.
GAGTTGATCCAGCTGTGACTAGATAAAGGCTCCAGAGACAGATTTCCTAGTCAGCAGATTCTGTTAGACTTGCGATAAGGCTACCTGCTGCCGGCCTCTCCTTGTGTTGTCAAACTGCATTCCCCGTGCTTCCTTTCTCATTCATATAACCCTGCCAAAGGCCCAAGGCCTACCTCATAACTTAACCTCGCCCATTAACCCAACAACAATCACTCTCCACCACCGATACGGAAATCCACCACATCTTCTTCGTACAAAAATCATACACTCACGCCGCTGGTCATCTAGTTCATCGCCATAATGAATCCCGAGTAGTACGTATACCGTTCGCTCACCGCGCCCGCTGAGGAGGCGGAATCGGCTTTCTCACGGCCATGCCGCAAAAGAGTGATGCTAACAACTATCTTCTTACAGTGTCTCCTCCGCTGCTCACCTCTTTCTACCTGCTCGCCTGCCTCTCGGACACTATATCCTTGTATTGTTTTCCATAGACGGATGTTAACCAAGCACTCTCAGATACGACTACTTGTTCAAGCTCCTGCTCATTGGAGACTCCGGTGTAGGAAAGTCTTGCTTGCTCCTCCGATTCGCCGATGACACATACACGGAGAGCTATATTTCCACGATCGGTGTCGACTTCGTAAGGCTGCCTTTATCCTTTCCCTGAAGTCGCAGCGCTGACCGAAACACAGAAAATCCGAACCATCGAACTTGACGGAAAGACTGTCAAGCTACAAATCGTATGTCTGCCTAACAGCGCAAGCCTGTCGGATACTGACCTGGCTTGTAGTGGGACACAGCTGGACAAGAGCGCTTCCGAACGATCACCTCCTCCTACTACCGTGGCGCCCACGGTATCTGCGTCGTCTACGACGTTACCGACATGGACTCGTTCAACAACGTGAAGCAATGGCTACAAGAAATCGACCGCTATGCGACAGAGGGTGTGAACAAGCTCTTGGTCGGCAACAAGAGCGATATGTCGGATAAGAAAGTGGTCGAATACACGGTCGCGAAGGTATTCACATGCAAACCCGGCATCTTCCACCTGCAAGTGACTAATAAGTTCTGCAGGAATTCGCTGACAGCCTCGGAATTCCTTTCCTCGAAACTTCGGCTAAAAACGCATCCAACGTCGAACAAGCCTTCCTCACAATGGCTCGCCAGATTAAGGAGCGGATGGGGGCCACCGCCAGCCAGAACAAGGAGAAGATCAACATTGGACAAGGGCAGAGCGTGCAATCAGGATCCGGAGGTGGATGCTGCTGAACGAGGTTCCAAGAAACGTGGGTTGAGAGTACGATAGACGGAGTCCGGCTTCACGAACGGACTCAGCACTATCAAGTCAAGGAGCGGTGCTTTTATCGGTCATGTATTCGGATGATTTGGCGGATCATGCATGCTAGACGGTCGGCTTTTGCCTCTTCGATCAACCACCCTTTGCAGTTGGATGATCTCTCTTTGCTTTGAGCGGGATATGGACAGCTTGGACCACACCTTACTCTCACAGAATACACAGTATACGGGGCTAATTCTGCTGGTTTGTAAATGAGGGTTTTGACCGGGGTCTCTAGTCACCTGTGGATTTTCTTGCTCATTTTTCTGCAACAGGCGTTTTATAGGTTGCGTATGAGAATGGATTTCCCCCCAGATGAATAATATCTATAGTCTGACGTATGTGTTGGAGCTCAATATTTGGCTGTGCGATCTGTTTTCGAGGATGATGCTTTTCACCGACTCGGACTGAGTTTCTATCTGAAGCCAGGGCCAGGGCTGAACTCGGCGGTTCCTGACCTGTTAAAGATGTTCCCGTGCCTCGAAGCAGGCATGAGATGGGATCACGCTCGAAACAGGTCGATGGTGTTTAGACGCAGATGTCTTTGGATTTGTTCCTGCATGCGAGAGTGCCTTTGTGCTTCGTAGCTGGAGGTCATCTGGTTGGGTCATGCAGGTGAAGGGTAGAAGTATCACAGCCTCGTTGAACCTCGAATGACCACTTCCATGTCGGAAAAGAAGATAGAACTATGTCTACGCGCCTGCTGTATGAGTCGAACAGATGTCTCCTTTGCTTGTTCTCCTTGCTCGAGTTTGGGTCGGATTACTTTGACTTTCTTAAGGTTCTCTGGCTCCCCAGGCTTTCTCTGGCTCCCCAGGCTTTCTCTGGCTCCCATTTGTCTGGCTCCCTCGGCAACGAACCTCACATCTCGTCGTGAACAAAGAAAGACTGGTGAAGGGCCGTTCTTGGCAAGTTGAACAGTCATCGGCATATCGCTGTCTGGACGTTCAGTTCGTTTCAGAGTTGTTGATCTGTTATTCTACCTCCTAACTCCGAGCGGGATCAACACAATCGGGACCTGAGGGCTTGTTCCTGTCAACACCAACTTCAATCCAACAAAACCTCGCGCTTGTATATTTAACTTGTTGTCACTCTTCGTACCTTTTTTACTCACACTGCGATCACGCCCATTGCGCCAGCCACTCCGGCTTAGAGAAATAGGACACCAAGATCACGACAATGGCTCGACCACAGAAGCGTGTGAAGCGCGAACATGTTTTCGTGGAACCTACACCACCATGTCAATTCCTCGAGCTCCCAATCGAGGTCCGACTCCTCATTTACGATTACGCTATTGCAGAAACAAACCACATTACAATTTCAGTCGCCGAAGTGGAGAAGAATATTTTCGATGACTCGACTCCAAAAGAGACGGTCGAGGGCATACCGGGACAATTCATCCCTTTGATCAAGCATGGATTCGATCCCAAGATGATGGAGATTGGGAAAGTGGAGATGATTCCTTTACCAGACATACTAGGGACAAGGACATTGACCTCTAGTATGGACTCAGGTTATGGAAGTTTTGATACCTTCAGTTCTACAGGAGGAGGGAAACTTGGCAGACCCAACCATCCCGAGGTTCCATTGTTGACAGCAATGTCCCTCTTTCTCACCAACCGCCAAATCCACCAAGAAATGACGGCACACATTAAACATCCTACCTCCGAACGCTCAACCCTCCACGTCAACTACCCCTACGGTATCATCGTACTGGAAACATTATACCCCTCCCTCCTCCGCTATGCAGAGAAGATCTGTATCTCAGGTTGGTACGAGGGAACAGGCCATGATGAGGAATCAAGCAGCGAACTCGATACCTACGTAACACACGGCGTAAATCGACCCTCTATCCCCCTCACGCATGCACCCTCCTCCGTTTACGAATTAGCCAATTCATCCCTCGCTCGCCTTATCCGAACAACCCTCCCTAAAACCCTCCATCCAACCCTCAAATCCCTCTCCTTCCGTATCTTCTACCCCCGGCAATCCGAATACAGCGGCATCTGGTCTTGTAACCGATCTCCAATCCCCGTCGCCCTGAAGAATATGTGTGGCGGGAAAGTAGGTATGAAAGTTCTCCGGGGAGGTTTGGGGAATGGGGTTGTTATGGATGTGGAGCCGATGGTGGAGAAGAGGTGTTTAACTACTGTGTGGAGACGATTCCGGGGGGGACGGACGGGAGAGGCAAAGGCGTGGAGGAGTTTTGGGGACGAGAAGACTTGGAGGAGGGATTGTCCGCCTGTTGACGGGGGAACGTGGACGACTTGTTGACAAGAAGTGGATGTAGGGAAGGTGGAGAGGGGCGGTAGTGCTATTCTGATGGCTTGGTTTTTGGAGAAGCTTGATGAGTAGGATGTATGCGTGCATGATTATCGGAAAAGAGTGATGCGCAGGATATAGGCATGATCTTGGATAATAGACACTGACTGGTCTTGTCTTGTCTGGTCTGGTATGAAACCTAAGGGTTGCATGTGCGGGGTCTCTCCGTCCATACAATGAGACAATATAATCATTCAAATTCCGTTACATCTCTCATTCATCAGGTTTAATTATTCTCCTAACAGCTCCATATCCACCTCCCCCTTCCCTTACCCTCTGACCTTCAACACCACCACCACACATTCAAATCCTCGTCCCACCCGTCTTAACCCCCAAACAGGAACACACATTCTTCGCGGCGTCCTGTACTTTTGGTATTTCCTCCGGTTTGCAATTTTTGGATACGCAGAGGATGGCTGTGTTCTATTCAAGATGTCAGCATGGGTACCAGAAAAAAGAAAAGGAAAGGAAAGGAAATGATTGATGAGTCTAGGAAAGAGCGGTAATATAAGGTGAGGTAAGCGATGAAAGGTTGAGGATCAAGGATCGATGAGTGGGATTGGAAATGGAGTTTGGGGGATGGGATGAAGTAGCACAGTGCAGAACCGTCCGTTTGCATCTCTCCTTTTTCCCTTTTATGTCTTTGACGACTCTGATCCAAGTTGTGGAGACGGTTTCCCCGATAAATGTGCTGAGATGGCGAGATAGTGAAGAAGCCATTTTCGAATTGATAGAGCTCGAGAGAATTTGAACTTGTCCCTTTGACCTGTGATGGAAGGGAGGGAACAGAATTGTATCGAAGACGGCGATGAAAGAGTGGGCATTTGTGCGGTGCATCGTTGATATAGTATGGTGAAAAGGTGACATGATATTGTAAAGGAAATGAAGAATTAGGTTACCTCAATTTTGGTCGTCGCAGCACAGTAACACGAGAAATCCAAATGGGCGCAGTTGATAGGCGGTACATCAGCAGCCTTTTCAATGCAAACTTTCTAATTTCATGTTAGACAGGTGTCGAGAGGGAGACTCGAAGTAAATGCTTCCTATCTCGGTATAGAGATCCCGGGAGGAGAGAGCTGGGATCGGAGGAGAGGGACGAACACGTACACCACATTCTGGAATCGTATCCGCAGCTTGGGCACATTTCTGAGTTGGAGGCGGCGTTTGGGCTGATATCGCCGTGGTTAGTGCCGCGATGAAGATGAAGAATCGCATTTCTAAAGAGTCTGTCTTTTTCTTTCCAAAAAATGGAAGCGGAGGGAGATGAATTCGTGGAGATGAATGTGGACAGAACAATGTTATCAAGCCGATTCGAGTGAATTTGGCGCAGGAGAGCTGGGTGCTGAGAAAACTTGAGGTTGATATTGATATTGGCCGTGGTCATAGCGACTTCTTTATTGTCTCGTTACGTAGTATATGCATAACGGCACAATTACTATAAAATGGTGCGCAATATAAGCCCGTGTAGGATGTGATCACGGCGATTTTTGAGGAGATGGAGATTCTTTGGAGGAGCGGGATATCGTTGTTGTTGTTCTCTCGCCGCCATCACGAGGCCATGCTTCGATAATGGATCGCAGCAATTGGACTTCAACAAGAGCGAATTCGGCTAGTAGAGTATTCCACTTTGCCTCACGACCTTGCCGGACGTTAACGTGCAATGCGAGCTCGTGAGGAGAAGCGTCGACATTCAAGCTAGCTCGTGGATTTGTGTCTGAGTCGTGTAGATGGTCGTGGTTGGGTTGGTCTCCAGGCAATGCCATCCGAATAGATTGATCGTACTGAAGATGGATTAACACAAGTTGGAGGGAGTGAAACTAATGCCTGAAGATCCTTGGTGGCTCGTGCGCTCGAGATATCCGGGGTAAGTCGAATGTGTGCAAATGAGTCTGCATTGTACCATACTCTTTTTGCCCAGAATTGAAGGCATTCAAAGGAAGGGGAATTCGAAAGAGTTGCCAATATCTTGTCAGTTGTGTCCAACCATCTTTTGTCCTATCCCATATCTATACATGTAGTTCTGGACATGTGCATCGTAACATCCAGAAAATGACCACACGAACTCCAAATGACCATCTAATATGCAACGTACAAGTAGGAAGGAAATTTACGTAACAGCCACATGTTGCCCTCTAACATCATTACTCGACCAAGTGTCCTGCGCCTTCGTTCCAGGAGGTAACCACCCATTGCTCGTACCTCCAGGACCAGCAGCATCATGTCTCTTGTCTACACCTCCATCGAAAGCCGGACTGTGCGACATGGCAGGGCTATGCTCAAACACCGGGCTTTCGAAGGGCTTCTCGTGCAATGGTAGAAGTGGCGTTGCATGCATCTGCACCAATCTTGCCTTTCTCTCTGCCTTGCTTGCATCGCTTGTGCGGTCATAAAGATATAATCCGAGAAATGTGAGAGCTATGCCTATGCCTTGAACGCCCGTCACTTGATTTCCAAACCAGACGATTGCGAAGAGGATGACAAAAACTCGTTTTATGAGAGAGGCGACGGAGTAGGTCACTGGAGAAACCATCGACAGGAGTGTGAATGCGACAAGGGATTGGGCGAAGTGGAAGGTGCCGTTGAAAACATACTCAAGGGCTAGTCGGCCATGGTCGAGGGTGCCTGGCTTGCCGGCGAGGTCAATCGAAGCGTCGTGGAGGAAGTCACCAATGATTGTGAATCCTTCCGACCAGAGCCAGATGGGAGCTGTTACGCAAAGAGCGAGCGCGCTGGAGTAGCATAGAAGATTGAGCTTGTCGGGTTTGTTGGCTTTCATCTGACCACCGTCATGCTCGGCTGCAGCTGCATCGTTGAACATCTGCTTGCTGACAATGTTTTGGGTTACGAAAAGCATGGCGCTACAGAGCGCAGAAAACAGGCCGAGGAAATTTGTACTAAATTGTGTAGAGCAGGCGAGAATGACGCCCGCGGTCAACGGGATAAGTGAGAGGTAGGTAGCGTATGAATGGCGAGTTTTGAGGAAGACACGGTAGGCGAATACGGTAAAGAGAGGTGACAGACCCTTGATGGTGTGAACGAGGGATACAGGTATGCGGGACATGGCGTCTGAGGTGAGAATATGTCCACCGATCATGAAGCCGGTCAATGGAAGAGTGGTCTGTATAAGCTCTTTACTCGGCGGTCGTATGCCATTTCTCAGAGCTGGGATGTGATTTTTCAAGCCTGGATATACCCTCGACAACCAGCTGAGGAAGAGACACCACGAGGTGACAAAGGCGAATTGTATGATGGTGAGGGTGACAGGTTTCGGAAAGGTTTTGAGAATCTGGCCTGCCGAAGTGTTTGCCAACATAGAAGTGCCATACCAGACGCTGCAGAGTATCTGCAAAGATGTCAGCTTGTGATTCTCAATATGCACAACTCCAGTTACTCACCACCAACTTTGGCGATACTGGCGCCTTGAGCGCATCAGCTATTTCGTGTGCATTCTGCGTGACACTCCCGCTTCTCGTGCGTATTGTTCTGATGGCCTCCCCTAAGCTCTTTTGTCTCCCGTGTCGTGAGGGTGCCGCCTGGGAATGTAAGGGTGCCCCATTGAGAGTGAGACGCTGTGCCCTGCTACTCCGCCGTGGCTGCCACCTGTCTCCGTCCACAGATTTCCTCACTTCGCGGGCTGGGGAGTCGTTACGGTATGCCGATTCTTCATAGAGGGAGTGTGCCGCATCCGGTGCAAATGCCGGGAATTTCTCTGGTGCGTTTTCCATGTTTGCGTACAAAGTAAGCCGGGGCTTGGAAGATCAGTATCGGTGTTCTAGCTTCTTCTCGTGCTGATCCATTGGCGACGTGGAAGGGTGGGTATGATAATCTGGCAGAAAGGAGGTGGACGTATTGGGTGGTTGCACGCGCTATAGCTGCGTCGGTGCGACTTTCGTGTAGGAGGTAGTATTACAGGTGATATATGGCGCAAGTTGCAGACTGATGGGCTCGAAGAAATGGAGTCAGTCGCAAAGCCAGGGCGAACTAATGGGGAGTGATTCTTCAGATTCGGCGTGCTAGGAGATACCTGAGGAGGGAGGGGAGCCAAACTTGGGCGGGTAGACAGGGGACACCACGCAGAAGCTCACTTACCACCTGCACGAGGCGGGATGGATAACGGTCCATGCTAGGTATTGATAGATTGCTCCCGGTCCACTACTATATCTACCATAGTACAGCTACCTCTACAACCACATCTGCACAAGAATTACGGAATGGCCTATCTCGACGTCCTGGACTCTTGCGTGCTCCAAGTCGCCACAATTCACCCTTGAGCAACCTCACCAAGGTCCATATAGAATATGCTCTTCTCCTGGACAATTGCCCTTGGCCTACTTGACATCTTTGCAAGGGATTCCCCTCGCTCATCTCAGCAGTACACCATCAACATGCTGGCTCCGAAAGTCTCATTCTCCAATACCTGGTCCGTACTCGGTCCTTTCCAAATAGGCACCAGAGGTCTTCCATCCCAAGTTTGATCCTTCTGATGCCCCCAGGCTGATTCCTGGACAGAAGCTGCATGGGGAGCAGATCCCCTCGAATACTACGGAGGATTCACAAATCTTCAGCCAAAGAATTCAACCGTCTTCGAAAGCTCCCTAACCACCAATGGAACTGTTACGTGGACTGGACTGAAATCAAAGTCTCGAGAAAGCGGCCCGTCAGGGGCCAAAGTTTCTCTCACTGTTGGATTTCCCGACGTTGATTGGACTTTCTTGCAGTCAGTGTATGGCTGGGCTGCATTGCAATGGCAAGCCTGGGCCCGAGGAGATATCTTCGTGACTGGAGATACAATCCAGACTGTGACGCTGTACACGGACGGTATTCTCGAATACGCTGTCGATGGTGTCAAAACCTTTGGAGGCGATTTCTATTCGTTTCGAAAAGCGCCTTTGGTCTTGCATCTAGATCCTGGGAGGCATGTTATCGATCTCCGCCTTGTTCGAGATGTTCGAGCCTTTGGAGGAGTTGGTACGCCCACCATCGATACCGAAATAGAAGCCAAAATCGTGCCATCTGATCCTGTAATATCAGATGAGAAGACTCGGGCCATGCCAAACGACCTGGAGGTTGAAGGTAATCAGGCCATGGTATCAGATGTTGTTGGTGGTCGGTTGGCTAGTCCTCATGGTACTGTCACTGTTCGAAATACTGGTACCGACTGGGTCGAAGTATTTGCCATCGCAGATACTGAAGCAAGTGTAAGTGAAAATCATGGCAGAAGTAGCAGTCTAGAGGGAAAAGTGTCTCCACCTTCAATACTAGCCTTGGTCTCGAAACCGAGACGGGGTTGGGCCTGAGAATCTCCTTCCGGAGAAGTCAGAAATGAAGCTATTGATCTCGCCATAGTGACTCAGATCGATAGGTCTTGATTTCGGGCGAGATATTTCCAATTGGCCCTCTCTTATGACAGCCTCCAGGAATTGTACCACACTGACAGGCTACAGAACTTCGCCATCAGCCTACAATCTGCTGGCGGAATCGCAAAGAGAATTGCTCCAGGACAAACAAGACCTCTCGCCTTTCATTTGGGCATCAACGGCAATGACACCACCGGAATCATACTGGAGAAGCAAGTAGCTCTCCTGTACAGGACTTCTGCCCAAAACAAAGAGCGGAGACTTTTGTTCACCATCAAACTTCAGAGCCGTTCCATCCATGAGCCGCACAAGGTTACCCACCTCCACCCAGGCGGCATTGTCTCATATGCTATGCTCAGGGCACCGGCTAAAAACGCTATTTGTGGAGCAAAAGATGGGAAAACTTCCGCTCCAATACTGCTCCATTTTCACGGCGCCGGCGTGGATGCTGATAATGATATGGTGGCGCATGCTTTGGATTCTGTTTCTGATCTCTGCGCCTGGGTTCTGTTTCCCACCGGCGTGACTTCATGGTCTGCAGACGACTGGCACAACTGGGGATTCGCTGACGTCCAAGCTGCCATCAACGCCGTACCAGATTGGATCGTAGCAACAGGCTGGAAAGGTATTGGTGCGAACACTGAAAAGTGGTTGGTGAGTGGTCACTCGAATGGAGGGCAGGGTACCTGGTATACTTTGCTTCACCATCCGCACAAAGTCTTTGCTGCAGCACCAGTATCCGGTTACCTTTCAATACACACCTATGTCCCATATCAGTTCTGGAAGCCAGCAGACCCAAGACGGCGCGCAGTCATCGAAGCTTCTGCGAACAGCTATCGTCACGAACTGTTAGCCAGTAATGCCAAGGGCATCCCAATCTACCAGCAGCATGGCAGTGCTGATGACAATGTTCCGGCTTATCACTCGCGCCAAATGAGCCAGCTCATTTCAGAGACAAGATGGTCGTCCAACTACTCGGAGCTCAGTGGGAAGGGTCACTGGTTTGAAAACGTTATGACCACCGATGGACTCCAAAATTTCTACCGCGACCAATTGAGCTCCTTCATACCAGCCGAGAAAGATCTCTCGGATTTCGAATTGGTTGTTGCAAACCCTGGTGACACAAGTAGTAAGAATGGGATCGAAGTCTTGTATCTCGTCGACCCTGGACAAGTTGGCAAGGTAAAGGTCACCTTTGATGCCTCTCGCAGCGATGTCCTAATAAGAACATCGAACATCTTGGGTCTGGAAATCCAGAAACTCAACTTCACGAGCTTGAGAATAGACGGACAAGAGATGGGAAAATCAGAAGCTGGAAAGACTGGATATGCAGTACAATTTTACAAGAGCAAAGATGGAAGCTGGACAAACAAAGTAAACAATGACATTCAGCGAACCTTGAGAACAGACATACTGACAGCAAGCAGTCTCCGGAGTATGCCTTGCGCGCTCGCCATCAGCTTGGAGGCGCAGATGCCATTCTTCGCTCCAAAGGGCATTTTCGAATCGTGTACCATGGGCTTGAAACATTTCCCACGGCGCTGCAAATTTCTAGGAACCTTTACCAGTATTTTTCTGCCGATTCGGAACTCGTTGATGGACAGGGAAAACAGCCCAAGGAAGATTTCCTGGGCAACACCATTACCATCGCAACTGGATCAAACCTACCTCCTTATCAGCTCGGAGACTTTCCGCTTCAAATCACCGATGACTCGCAAGTCCTTGCTCGTGCTCCGGGTCACGCCTCAATGTCAAAGCGCTCGAACCATAATGACGTAGGCGCTGTGTTCTTGCGTCCATCGCGGAGTGAAGCTCTGGAGCAGGTCATTTGGGGTTCGACCCTGGAAGATTTGGCCTGGGCAGCACGTCTGACACCATTCATGACTGGTATAGGACAGCCAGACTTCGTGATATTGAGCCGTGAAAGTAGATGGAAAGGTGTTGAAGCTACATTGCTCGGGTTCTTTGATGCTGGGTGGGAATTTTCGCGGTCGTCGGTTCTAGAATGAACGTGGGAACAGACTTCACTTGGGAATCGTATTGAGCAAAATACAACAAAGTGAATCTTGCTCATCAGACCACATGGGCCCATTTCGATATCGGAGCCTTTCCGCACTGTGTTGTTAAAAGGTCGCCGCTTTGTCTTGCTTCTATCTTTTCACCTCAACACATACACACTTCTTTGACCATTGTTCGGCTCGGTTTGACCTTGGTCGGTTTCCTACACATAGGGCACAATCTGTACGATCTGTACACTCTGCACACCTCTCGACGACTCAGCTCTCGTGAAGATGTCTAGACCCAAGCGGGTGGAGCAGAATGATTGCGGATTGGAACCGAAAATTGTTAGTACTCCTCACATCATCTTTCTAGGTCCAGGATTCGGCAGCAGCAGTCAGATTGAGAAGAGCATTACGAACGTGACCGATTCGACCGAAATTCAGGAGCTGGCCCCAGTGTCAGGCCCGAAGGCAGGAAAGGAGGCAATTGCTTCCATGGGTTCTTTTGGGATGGATGGCAGCGCAGATCGATACACAAGGGGCACCAAAGGTACGCTCAGTCTCCCATGAACTGAAAGACTTACATCAGTTTCACGCTTTCTCAATTCTAGATCAATGTCGCAAACTTTCTGGAAGTTGCTTCTTGATCTCGCCACAAGTTCAAGGATATCGATCGTGAACCGAGGATGCTTTACAGGTTTAGCATATCTTTGTCCGGCATATGCTAACTTCGTCCGCAGATGAATCATTCGTTCTCCACGGTCGCGGCCGGTTGGAGACTTTTGCAGAGGCTCGCGAACTGTTCAAGAACGACCCCGAAAAGTATATGGGAATGGACCCAGAGGTTGCAGCGCGTGAACTGGGTATCGAGGTGGTTCAATTGATGCAACTTGTCCAGGCAGAGCCAGATGTCTTTCCAAACCCACGCTACAAGCTAGCCGAGGAGGAGACACAGCAGGTTCGTCCATCGTTCAAAGACGACCCCGAAAAGTATATGGGAATGGACCCAGACGACGCCCGTCATGAACTAGGCATCGAGTTGACTCAACTGATGCTGCTTGTCCGTGCAGAGGCGGATGTTTTCCCCAACCCACGCTACAAGCTAGCCGAGGAGGAGACAAAGCAGCTTCTTCCATCGTTCAAAGAAGAACCCGAAAAGTATATGGGAATGGACCCCGAGATGGCAGCGCGTGAACTGGGCATCGAGGTGGCTCAATTGATGGAACTTGTTTACGCAGAGCCAGATGTCTTTCCGAACCCTCGCTGCAAGGTGTTGCTGGCGAAGGACAAGAAGATGGCGAAAGACAAGAAGATGGCGAAAGACAAGAAGATGCCGCAAGGACCAAATCCGCTGCTTGAACACCTCACACTGGCAAGAGCAAACAAACTGCCGGTACTTTCCAGGCCGCCACCGCCGTCTTTCGGCCTTCATCAACCAGCAGGAGTTGATTCGAAGAAGCCCGTTGGATCTCCAGGAGGTATTCCCCTGCTTGGCGAGCATACTGGACCCCCCAAGGTGAGTGACCCGGCCACAACCCCCCATTTCCTGTCTTGTTTTTTCCACAATCCGAATAACCTGCGGGACTCGATCGGTGTTGATCAAAGAAGCGAGAGGATTACATCATCTTGTGCGATTTGGGCCACAAAGCCAAAATCGTCCGTCTGCCCTGGTGATGTTTCTTCGCGCTCAGCTTCACCTTCCTTCCCCCAACATCAACACCAACACCAACACCAACACCACCGCGCCCAACGCGACTTCCCCGCTCCTTCCATCCTCCTTTCCTCTGCCATCTACCACTCTTTTGCATGTTTCTTCTGGCTCCAGCTCATCACCAATTCACAAACAACACGCCTTGAATTTGCAAACTGTCGTTCTTGAATCTGAGCTTTCTTGCATATTTACTCTAACGTCGTGGCAGCCCCAACACTCCCGTCGACATCAGATTCCACCCAAGGTCATGGAAATGCCCGCCACTGGCTCTCCAAATCCTCGCAAACCAAATCTTCAGTCGTATGTTACGGACGCCAGCGACGAAGAGTCTCCCATTACCATGGTAAGCCGACTTCACTCCCCCGCCACTCACTCACCTGAATGGTGCCGTGTGCTTTGAACGTAGACTGATGAAAGATAGGGCATGAAGCGCGACAGCTCTGGGTCTGGCAAGGAGGCGGGTCTAGCTAAGGTCCCAACTCACTCAAACAGCAGCCAGCTTTCATTCAAAGTACGTCGACTTTCCATTCTCTCCTCTATCTACAGCCACTAACATGCTGACTCCAGCAGAAGCAGAAGACCGCTATGAGCGGCGACCAGAAGGGCGACCACGGTGGCAATACTGCCATGCTTCAAATGTTGCAGGATCTTCGCACCTCCAGCAGTGGCTCTGGAAACATGAAATACACCGACCCTGACTCCAATCCTGTATCGAACACCGCCGCCTACCGTCTTTCGCCAGATGACAACGCACGCGCTCCGTCTCGTGCCTCCTACGACGAGCTCGCACAGCTTCAGTATGAGCTTGCTCATTATAAGCAGGCAATCGCTCAGAAGGACCAAGCCTTGTCTCGCAAGGAAGAAGAGTTATCCCAGATGCGCGTCACAAGCCTCACTCTCAATCACCTCATCCCAGATGTACCCTCGCCAAACATCAAGACCGAGAGCGCTTCTTATGGCTACAACAACGTCGCTTACGGTTCCAATGCCTCAAGTGCTTACCCAACTCACTCTCGCGATCTTGCTCGACCACAATCAGCCCGCCATCAGACCGTCAATGGTCTGTGGACTAACCATGAAGATGCTCGCTCCACCTCTGATCGTAGCGATGGCATTCCGTCTGCTTTCGCTAAGACTCAGACAATATGGGAGAACAACACTGCCGCTGGCTCAGGAGCTATGAACATGGCCGCCATGAACGCAAGCATGCCCTCAATTAATGCTTGGAACTCACCAATTCCCAGCTCTGTCTCAGCTCATTATGCCCAGCCTCAGCCAGCTGGACCTGCCTCTCTGCCAGCCTTTTTCGATACCCACAGCACCCAAGCCCAAGGTGCCTCTCATCCTGGCGCTATCGGAGACTCTCGAATCCCTCGTGGCGCGGCTCCGCCTTTGCTACCATCTGCCGTTCCACCTCAGGGTTACAACACGCCATATGGAGCACATCACAACCAGCATGATCAAGGCAGCCAGTACGGCCAGCAGCACGGACACTACGGTGCAGTAGGTTCGCGTGTCTCACCACCTGTCGGAAATGGTCATACGGGACACCGCAGCTATGCTCATGGCTTCCATACGCCTGTGTCTCGCTTGTCGCCAACCGCCAGTGAATTCAACTTTGAGACCTCTTCCGGCCCATGGAACTCAATGCAGCCTCAGCAAGTCTTCGTCTCTCCAACTGAACCGATCAATTATCGCAAACTTCTTGAGCGCCACATGAACACCGATTGGAACTACGTTGTTGACAAGATCATCTACAATAATGACCAACAAGCCTCAATCTTTCTTCAGCAGAAGCTCAAGCTTGGCACACAGGAGCAAAAAGATGCTATCATTGCTGCCATCACTAAACAGTCATTGGCTCTGATGCTCAACCGTTTCGGAAACTTCCTCATTCAGCGCTGCTTTGAGCACGGTTCTGAGGGACAGGTTGTTGCAATTGCTGACCACATGGAAAACAATGTTGTTATGCTCAGCATGGACGCCTTCGGCTGTCATGTCGTTCAGAAAGCTTTTGACTGTGTGTCAGAGAAGAACAAGTTCAATATGGTTCATGAGCTTCTTGATCGCATTCAGGACACCGTCATCCATCGCTATGCCTGCCACGTCTGGCAGAAGCTCTTTGAGCTCCGCTGGACTGGACCGCCTCCAATGATCATGGACTCAGTCAACCGTGCTCTCAAAGGTCGTTGGCATGAGGTTGCACTTGGCGAGACAGGCAGTCTCGTCGTCCAGAACATCTTCGAGAATTGTACCGAGGCTGACAAGGTATGTTGTTCTCCTCTAGCCTCGCGTTTTGACTAACATTCTATAGCGTCCTTGCGTTGACGAGGTCATCTCTCGCATTGACGAGATCGCCAAGGGTCAGTTCGGCAATTGGTGCATCCAACACATCTGTGAGCATGGCAATCCGTACGATTCCATGGCCGCCATCAATGCCATCCTAGCCAAGGCCTCTGAGTACAGCATGGATCAGTATGCCTCTAAAGTAATCGAGAAGCTCCTCAAGATCGGTGGTGACGAATTCCTCGAGCGCTATCTCAAGGCTGTCACTTCGCGCTCCTCGGCTACCAACCCTCGAATGCCATTGATTGACAGTAAGCCACTCCAGCGTTTGCCGAACTGCACATTTGCTAACACTGACAAGTCTGCTCCGATCAGTTTGGCAACTATCTTATCCAGTGGATTCTCGTCAACGCCAATCCCCATCTTAGAGAAATCGTCGCCGTTGAGGTTCGGTGAGAACAACACCCTTCTTGCTCGTTACGTCTAGGTTGTTCGCTAACGCCTTACAAGACGTCATATGGTCTCGCTTCGTGGTTCGAAATACGGTTCCCGAGTCGCCATGCTCTGCACCAATCCTCAGTTCACCATTCGCCCAGGTCCGCCATCCATGCCGGCTCGCAGCAACTACTACGGCCCTGGCCCTGCTTACCCACAAACTCAAGGATATGACCGTCCTGCGGCTGGCTCCTACAACGGCTACACCAATGGCTACAACAATACTGGAGCGTACCGCGCCAACAGCCATTCCAATTACAGTGGCTCCGCCTATCCCGCTTCCACCTTCCGCTAGTTACCTGCCATTCGCACACCTCTTCGACTGATCAACCTGTTTGTTTCCCAGCTTCATTAGCAACTTGCGCCTGTATGGACTGTATGGACACGCTTTACCCGATAATCCCCCACTGCGACTTGATGATCTGCGCGTTCGGCTCTTGTTTAATCTTCTTTCCGCACTTGCAACATCCCAAAATCTGCGCGCTCAAGTATCGACACATCTTAACATTCACCATCAATTACCTCGATTTGTCGCCGGGTTTCGCAATCTCAGAACTTTTCTCCTGTCTACCGCTCAACCTGGTGGGTTGAGCTCTTTGGATTCATGCTGGCGGCGTCTTAGGACTATGGCAACATGATACCACAAGAGACTTGACAAGACGTGTGCTAGTTTATCTATTGGAAGTCATATGTATATTAGCTACTGAGCACATCAGGGTACACCTCTTGTTTCTCACAGACTCACAAGACACAAAAAAAATGGAATGCAGAAGTTGATATGGATGGCATGGAATCAATGGACAATCATGATGGAGGAGCACTCATTGCTTTGATATATGGAGGATGGATTCATCGGCTTGAATTAGATGTGGGAGGCAACCTTTCCATTTTTCTTTGGCAGATGGTCGTCGACCCGGACTTAGCTAGATACTCATTCGTATAGAAAGATGGTTGATCCTACAGATGCGCTTCTCTTCACGATGACAGCCTTTGTATTATGTCCAGTGTCGTCGCGAGGAAGAGGCTCCTTTTCTGGTAGCTTCCCCACAAACCAAAGGGTCCGGTGCCTTTTTGTGGCGTTGTGAGTAGCCCAAAGCGGACCGATGTCCAGGATCGCTCAAGCATGTGAAGGAGCAAAGATTCCTTGTGACGCGTTGGTCAACCATCAGTTGTGAGAACAAGGAGAATTTGTCGGCGTCCGGCGGCTGCTAGTAGAACTACCTCCTACCTCCTAGTAGAACTACCTCCTACCTCCTACCAGTATACAAAGCAGTGGCCAGATGACTACCCTCGGACCTACTACCTCTAATTAGTTGCTTGGCCGGATTTGTCGTTGACCAAAACACAAACACGAACAAGCCGAGGCCGAGGCTGCTTTGCTGTGGATTCCGTCAGCTTCGACATTTCCGAAAGTCTCGTGCACAGCATAGCATGTGTTCTGGATAGAGAGACACCTTCGACCTATTCCTCTGTATCTATCAGACCTTCCTGTCCCACCTCCGTTGCCAACACCCTGATCAACAAGTCTCTTGCGGGTGCCCTTATTTCTAGATTTCATTCCGAAGCTTCTACTGTGGTACGGTTAGAACCCTTGGACTGATCTGATCTGGATCCTCTACAACGTATCGTAGTAAATTCCATCCACGCTTCAAGGAATAATAGGTGAGTTGAAGATGAGCGCAAACCCTACTCTCCGTAGAACACCCCCATGTCCACCCTCGGAGTCCATACCTCAAGCTCAGCCACAAGAGCCTCGGATCAGGAACAACCTAGAGCGAGCAATAAAACTAATTCGCCATAATTTGTCAGTCCGTTGACTCCGCGTTCTCAAGTGCATCCTTCGAACCTCCTACCCACCGTCTCTCCACGTCGCCATACACTTCTAGGACAGACAGACTTTTCACAATGGTTAAGCTGCACTCTGTTGCTGTGGATCGGGCTAGGGAGCTTCAGCCTCCTCCAAAGGCCGGAGATCCATATGCTCTTCCCATGCCAGGTTCAAAAGTTGAAGGAAGAACCCACGTTTATAGGCATTGGAGATTTCAAGATAAGCTGATGGAGACATTGGACCCCAATGTACCACACAATTGAATCCTAGGGACACGGCATGTACTGACCCGCGCAGATCCGAACGGCCCACGACTTCTTCGAGGACACCGGTATGTTGGCTTGATTTGACAAGGCATGTTCTAGAAGCTGATTTACCATACAGCCAGCAAGATCCCCAGTAATAAATGTCTTGGACACCGTCCTTGGAATGCTGATACTCAGAAATTCCAGGACTATGTCTGGTTGACGTATGGAGAGGTTCGAGAAAGGAGGAAGAACTTCGGTTCTGGCTTGATCCAGTTGCACGAGAAACATGGCGTCACTGGTAGCGGATACGGCGTGGGATTGTGGTGTCAAAACCGACCCGAATGGCAGATTACGGGTATGAGATGGCACGGGCTGCACGGGAACTCATTGCTAACTGAAATCAGATTTGGCATGCATGTCCCAAAGTCTCTTCAGCGTTTCCCTCTACGATACCCTCGGACCTGATACCACCGAATACATCATCAACCACGCCGGTCTTTCCTGCGTGGCCACCTCCCTCATGCACGTTCCCACACTTCTGAAGCTTAAGCCAAAGTGCCCGAGCCTCAAGTTCATTGTCTGTCTAGACACTCTTTACGATGGCGACCTACCTAAGATGAGCAAGGCTGAGCTCCTTGCCCAATTTGCTGAAGATTACGGCGTTGGGTTGTACACAATTCATGACGTCGAGGCATTGGGACGCGCCAATCCGCGTCCTTACAACCCTCCAAATGGGGACGACATTATCACAATCAATTATACTTCTGGCACCACTGGAGATCCAAAAGGGGTCGTCTTAAAACACCGAAATGCCGTTGCTGCAGCCAGCTCGGCCATAGTGCTTATGCGACAAGAAGATGACGAAGTGGCATGTTCTTTCCTTCCGTTGGCCCACATCTACCAGCGGGTAGGTGAGCATATCGCGCTCTTGGGCGGCGCTGCGATTGGTTATTTCCATGGCAATGTTGGCGAACTTGTGGAAGATTTGCATCTTCTTCGACCAACCGCTTTCACTGGCGTGCCTCGTCTGTTCAACAAATTTGGAACCAAGATTACCGATGCGACTCTGGATTCACCAAAACCCATCACTGCTGCTCTTTCACGCAAAGCAGTGGGCACCAAGTTGGAGAGGATGAAGGATACACGCCCAGGCTATGCAACGAATAAACATGCCTTCTGGGACCGCATTTGGTCTAAGAAGGTGGCCGCCAATGTCGGTCTCGAGAGATGCCACACCATGATTTCAGGGTCTGCTCCTTTGGACCCAAAACTGCATCAGTTCCTTCGAGCGGCTTTCGCAAACACCTTTTCTCAGGGATACGGCCTGACAGAAACCTATGCCATTACCTGCTGCCAGTTAGAAGGCGATTTTTCTGTCGGCAACTGTGGTGCGCCTGCTCCTGCCACAGAGTTGTGCTTGAGAGACGTTCCAGACATGGAATACCTCTCCACCGATAAACCACAACCTCGGGGTGAGCTGTTGGTTCGAGGTAACACCATTTTCACCGAGTACTGGCGCAATCCAGAAGGTACAAAAGCCGCCATGACTGAGGACGGATGGTTCTGTACTGGTGATATCGCTACCGTAGATAGCATGGGACGATTTGCAATCATCGACCGACGAAAGCAACTTTTCAAACTCGCCCAGGGTGAATACATCTCTCCCGAACGCATCGAAAACATCTACCTCGCCAACTGCGGTTGGCTGGCATCAGGTTTCCTGCACGGCGACTCTGATAAGACTGCTCTCGTTGGCATTTTTGGTGTTGATCCCGAGGGCTTTTCGAACTTCGCTTCTAAGGCATTGAAGCGGAAGATTGATCCTACTGATATCAAGGGTATTCAGGATGCGTGCAATGATCCCAAGGTCAAGGCTGCGGCTTTGAGCGAGTTGACGGCTATTAGTAAGAAGAACAGGTTGCAGCGGTTTGAGTATTGTCGTGCGTTGGTTTTGTTATTGGAACCGTTCACTGAGGCCAATGGATTGATTACGCCGACGTGAGTTGCTCTCCCTGGTTTGTTGTTTCGATGTCGAATGCGTTGTTTGCTAACTCTCTGCGTAGGATGAAATTGAAGAGGGCGCATGCCGCGAAGTCGTATAGGCAGCATATTGATGAGCTTTATGTTGAGGTCGAGGCTGAGGATGCCAAGAAACCTAAGGATAAGGCGAGGTTGTAGAAGTATCTTGACTCGGCCTTGTATTGTCCGGTGAGTTGGTTTTGACACGATCAGATGTCGGGTGGGTACATGAAAATATTTGCATACTTGTAGAGAGGTGAGATTCTGGCTCGGGTATATTTCTTGCATGTACTCAATCTCTTTTGACAAAATACCATGTTTGATAGCTTAGAGTCGATTCTGGTATTTTTGGAAGGTGATTGGTGTGAGGTCGGTGCTCGATTTTCTCCTTGCCGCACATTCCATGATCCTTCTGTTGCAAACGAGCGGATCGTGGCATTGCTTGGCCTTAATTACAAGGCATTGTTCACACCTTTATCCCTAAACTAGATGTATACATGGTCAGGGGGAAGAAGGGGATCTTTTCAGGCTTTGCTTTTATCGAGACGGTGAGGGGGTATTTTGGGATGAGGAGGGGGAGGGAACGAGTGGCGATGCGGGAAGTTGAGCTGGATGGGCGCGAGAGGGGGCATGATGAGGAACGGATAGGGAAGGTACGGAGAGGGAGTTTTGAGAGTGTTGATTTGGGGGTGCAAGACGCCTCGGGGAAGGGGAGGAATAGAGAGGCTATCTAGGAATTGATAGACAGCCATCTCAACACAATCTTGAGAACGAATTCTCGAGCCTCATCGTTTTAACCAACCTTACTAGGCCTCGTCACGATACGGACCCCAACCCCTATCAACCCAGCCCTCCTAGCATTCTCCTCACTACCCCTCCTCGCATGTCCAAAGCCCCCTCCAGTCTGCGAGGGCACCCTACCACCACCATAATTAAAACCCTCCCCAGGAAGCGTCTGCACACAACTCCTCCCATAATTCCTCAAGAACGCCGGCGCTTCTCTTCTCCTCCCTTTTTTCTTGGGCCCCGTCTGGACGTGTCCTTTCGAATTTTGTTTTCGCGTCTTCTGGGGGGTTGGGGCACGGGAGAAGAAGCGATAGAGGAGGTAGAGAATGGAGAGGAGGGCGATGACGAGGAGGATTGTTAGGAGGATTGTTGTCGGTTTGGGGATGATGGGGGGTTGGGAGTCTTGAGGTGGGGAGGGTTGGGCAGGGAGGGTGCGGTGGAGGAGTGGCATTATTGGGGGGGGGTTTGTGGGGTGTTGGCGGTGTGTGTTGGGGCGAAGAGTTGAGGATGTGGTGAGGTGATTTTTGTTGTGCTAGTGAGTAGCAGAAATTGATTTTGGTTACCAAGTAAAGATTTTGAATATTACTTATTCGGGTTGAGGAGGGTGTTATGTAGCAAGTCGATCTATCAGTTGAACGTGCAATGTTCATGATGTGCTGTCATAATTTCGTGACATCACTCTTGTCTGCCAACTAGTGATAAAAGCGACTAAAGAAATGTTAGTAAATTACTGTTTTATGTCAATACTGAGAAGTGTAATACTGATCAGTGGTCAGCGAAACACTACTTCACTTACAATGAGGAATGCTTCGAGAGTTACCTACCGGTCGTACTCCTCCTCACCTCATGTCTTCACCCTCCGCTCACTGCTCATCAAAATCGCATCACTGGCTCCACTCCCATTACTCAGCCCAACAGTGGTGGTGCCGACATCTCCAATAACAACAACTGTCTTTGCCGAGCTTCGATAATCCGTCTCACAAGTCCAATTCGCCGCTGTCTTATCCACCAGCCTAACTTCCATGCTTGGCAAGAGCAGTCTTCCAGATTTCAAGGGCATGAGCATAATTGTCCAAGTCAGAACCTCATCTTCTTTTGCGACAAACTTTGTTCGTCTCTGGCCGCCGATGAGCCAAGTGTCCACGGGCGCGTCAATGTCGTATGTAAATTCAAGGGATTCGGATGAGAAAGGTGTGTCCCACTGGCGGGTGTGTGATATCGTCACTGTCGCTGGAATGAGAGATCCGGTAGAAAACAGATGTGTCGACGATGTAGGCAAAGATAGTGAGACCGTGTGGAGAATATGTAAGCGAGGTAGAGGAACCGCGATCGTGATCGTTTGAAGTAAGTCCGTTGGTGAGTCCTTGGTCGAAGAAGGCAGAGTGATGGGGAAGACACGGTTTTCTTCGTGCCAATTTCTGAGCCATGCTTCCAATCCTTTGCTGATGCTTGGTGGCAAATGATCTAGTAAAGATTTCCAGGCTACAAAGTCATAACCGGGGGTTCCAATTTCGTCCAGGAGCGCTACCTGAGTGTAATATTCAGGATTCAGCTTTCGCATCGCCGTCGAAAGACTACGCAGGATGACTCTACTGAGGTGATGGAACTCAGTTTGAGAGAGGGCTTCTTTGAAGCGTTTTTCAGTCGCCAAAATGGCGGCTTCGTGGGCGCAGACGTAATTGAGAGATAGTGTCAGTGGTTTCTCCTCAGAAATAGGCTGCCGCCCTTTTTTTGCAGGCCTTCGCTTGATTTTGTACATCAGTGTGGCTTCCTGCTTGGGAAATACGAGCATGGGCGTGATCTTGCACGGCGATGCCTCGACGTCAAATCGGTCATTACCTTCAAGATCTGCGTCGAGAATTTGAAGAGGCATTCCCTTTGACCCCTTAACTCTGAATCTAGAGTAAAGAGCAGAGGACTTGAAGAGATCATGGACGTTGACGTCAACGGCCAGCTCTGTGGATATCACAGGATTGGAATAGTATTCAAATTTACCCTTTGGGGTGTGATAGGTGACGTCGACCCCAATCACAATCCTTCTTTGACCGTCTTCCAAGTCGTATGGTATGCGCATAGTGAGTCTAGCATTCGCAGGTGCATTTGTAAACTCAACAACTCCAGTCACCCTGGCTTTGCTGAGTTGTGCTTCTCCTCTTGCCATAATGGCGTCGGCTGTATGAAGTCGAAGACCGGCTGTTGCTGAGCGAAGATGTAGCTCTGCACGAGTGATCTGATTTTGACCGGTGCTGCATTCGACCTCGAGATGTCTCCTCTTGTCAATATGAACGTCGCGTGAGACCCCGACTGTGACATCAAGCGCATTAGATCTGGGATAGAACAGGATCCGGGGCATTCTTTTGAATAGCTTTGATTTGTGAGTAGTTTCGTCAGGCAACGTGAGCACACTAACCTTCTCCTCGGCAGAGGACGGCTCGAATTCGAAGCTGATCTTCTTCGCCTTCAAGGTGATTTTTTCCACGGTGAATGTCCCAAAAACTGTGACCTGAGCTCTGTTAGTGAATTCCACGGTGGCGTCAAGATGTAAAATACGTTTGCATGAACCGAGATGCTGTTTATCCCAGTCTTGAGCTCAACAGGGTCACCTTTCTCGAGTGATATCTCGCGAGTGCTACCGCCATCCGCCATTCTCAGTCGTAAGACCGTCTTGTCAACCGTCAGTGACTCTTGAAGGACGTGACGAAGTTTTATCTGCAGCGAGAAGCCATCTTTATCTTTGAAGTGTCGAACATATGGCTCCACATCGATGTCAGAGAAGAACCGCTCCATCGCGACGTATCGATCATAGGGCAGTGCTTCGGAGTACAAGATTAATTCATCCAGTGAGCTTTCAGTGTCCATGAGGTCTTCATCCAGCCATGGACCGATATGATTTGCCAGAGGACGCTTCCTCTGCCTCAACTCAAGATATGACTTCTCCCGAGACACAGATCGCGCTACAAGGTTCAAGAGCATCTGCACATAATCGTCTCTCCGATTGAGTTTCTTCAGACATTTTGCATGTGCTTTCGCTAGAGACGACTCGATCATTCCCCATTGACCCTCCGAGTAGGCTGGAGCTACACGACTGAGATATGTCACTGCTGCAACATAGTCACCAGACTCAAATTTGACAAGTGCAAGATCGGCAATAAGACGTTCGATAGCGTTTTTTCGTGTTGCTGTGAGGTAGTGAGCGAGGGAATAGTTTGTGAGCTCCTCATACAACATCCTAAATCGATCGAAATTTGACAAAGCACTGAGTAGAGTAGCTTGGTAAATGCCTTGGAGAGGGAAGTCGTTCTGGATAGGTTCTGGTATAGGCGAGGACTCATCCTCAGGGGTCCTGGAGGCATCACTCAGGTCGATCTCCTTCAAGTCATCACTCTCGCTCGATGTCCCGGCACGAAGTCTACCGAGCCCAATCAACCAGTTCCGTGAAGCAGCTAAGCGTTCCAAAATTTGCCTCTGTAACATGAAAAGATCTGCTCGGTTGCCAGCAAGAGTTTCTAGATCGGTCGCCTGAGACGCATGTTGTTCTGAGAGCGACTTTGAAAGAATCTTTTCTCCAACTCGATCGAGGATACAAACCGGATTCTGAGGCACAGCTTTCTTGTGAGTCGAAGCACTTTTCCCAGCAGGAACAGACCCCTTATCAGCCAAGGGTTGTGAATTTTCCGGACAGGCCTGAAAGGTTTGGTCTCGTGTGGATGATAGGGAGGAGGAATTTGTCGATTCTAATATTTGATCTGCAACAGCAAAAGCCCACGATGCCACTATATTGTTTATCAAAGCAGACGGTGACTTGATGTTGAGTGATTCGGCGCTATGATTATCGTCAGTATTGGTACCAGGAGTGTAACATATATCTTACGCGTGTAGGAGATCATTACGCATGACACGGGATATGGAAGCTATGAATGTTGTTGTTCTTTCGCAGAGTTCAGAAAGCGGTGCCAGGTCGTCAGTCTCCGCTTTTGCAAGCTGCCAAGGCGCGGTCACCGATGTAGTATCCTTTCGTAAACTCGCGAGCTCGGAAGAGTGAAGGATCCCCATCCGCAGAAGAATCGTCATCTGTCGGGCAAAAATGTAGCACTGAAAGTCAAAGACGGAGATATTGGTGGTCAGGATCATCTCTGGATAGCCTTTTTTGAACGGCGAAATTACCTTTGCTCCTGTCTCCCAAACCGGAGCAATTGGCCCGTTGTCTTCCATCTTCTCGAGAAGCTGCTTCAGCTCCTCGGTATGAGCAAGGAAGGAATCGCTTCGGCTGCTTGTGCCTCCGTTCTGATGGTCTTGAATCGCATGGTCCAAGCCCAGCGATAGCTCATCGTAACCCACCAGTGCATCGTCCACTAGTCCAACACTTTCAAACCCGCGAGCGAGTCCTTCTTTCAGCACGAAGAATGTGCAAAAATTCCATCCTGGCATAGCAGATTGAGCATTCCGCTCGCGAATGTCTTCTTCATATTGACTCACGCGAAGATTGAACGAGGACAAGATTAGACTTTTCAGCTTGGAGATTAAATCGTGCCACGCTAAGGCACGCTCGGAGCTACCTTCTTCGTAATCCACAGGAGAGCTTGCGGGCTTCGCAGCGAGGATATTTTTGGGCATCGCATCTGGTTGCACGCGAACTTGGCTTACTCGATCAGGTGCCGACTTGCTGGACACGTTGAAATCTGCCTTGATCTTTTCCAAGATAGTATTCGAGCTTCGGCCAAGCAGACCCTTGGAGCCTCCAGACTTCTCATTTTGGGTTCCTTCATTCTTCGCTGCGTTCCCACTTGACCGTGGTTGAGTGGCAGCGGCAGTGTTTGGCACCACAACATGTAATATGAGCCATTCGAATGCATCGTGATTATCCTGGGCACTCTTTGATGAGCTACTCTGCGAAGGAGGCGTGTGATTTTTGAGCCACTCGCGCACCAGTTTCCGGGAAGTAGTTTTGTACGTTTCCGAGTCATCACATCTCAACAGGTAGATTTTCAAATACGGGGTCTGTCGCAATCCAGGTATTTGGTGTCTCCGTGCTTCAGGCGCCAAAGTGAAAGGGTTGTCTTCTTGTCCTGCCGCAGGTGTTCCTTGGCGAGACCCAGGAGTGCCCGAATTTGTTTCTTTGCTTGGGACCAAATCTACATGCAGGAATTCGATTGACCTGAGTGGTCGCGTTGGTGATTTCCAGTGTAAGTCACGAAGTGGTAAGCGAGTTTGTAGTTCTCTCGCTATAAGTGGGAAAACGCCTGACGGGTCGTGATACTCAACTTGAGGAGGATGAGTTAGCAAAGTACGTCTCGTGATACCGGCTGTAATAGGGACTCGGAGAGCGTGCATACCCGTGACTTTGGATATGGAAGCAGTTCCGGTGTCCATGATGCGAGGCTTGATCGTCTTCAGCCCGGTATCTCCCACTCTCGGAATCGGGATCGGATCAACAGCATGGAGTATGACACGAGAAGGCTTTTGATGGAGGATCGATTGAAGTGTACTGCGTGACTGTGTATCGTACCCAGCTGACACATCTTTCCGATTGTGTTTATAATGGCGTCGATCCTGCTAGACCAAAACCGGAGTTAGCCCACTTTGCATTTCGGACCTTCCCCAGCACTAACCCTAACCCTAGCCCTAACCCTAACATCACCCCTCCACCAACAACTCCACCAACCACCAACAACTCCATCAACAACTCCAACCACAAAGACACAATACATACCCACATCCATCACACGGTCTCCAGACGATGAGCAGCCTCATATTGGCGTGGCGAGATATCCCGTCTCCCCAGTACTCCAAGCCAAGTGTCTGCCTTGTGTAATGCTCCGCCTCCTTTCTTCTCGTATCCTGATTCTCGTCTCGCTTCGACATGCATTCCGCCTATCACGAGTCATGCCAGAACCAAGCGTTCCTATTATGTCCATACAGTCTCATGAGCCATTTGACAATTGCATGGGACCATCGGCCAATGTCAAAGATTCTTGACACTTCATCATACAGCAACCAATACGAGTTGCCATTTCACTCTGGGCTCTGCTAACAGCAACGCCACGCCGTGCCTGTACATACGTCGCTCACCATCTCTCTCTTTGTTATAGGTAGCTCTACCATCGGCTGTGCTTTGATTCTAGCGAGGATACGAACATGTTTACGCCTTGCTCTCATCATTCCATCAACATATGTTGAGACGGCTCTATATCAATGACCGAGAAGGCCCCAAAATTCCGACCTGATCAAATCTGATCTTGACAGTTCCCAACTTATTCGACACACCGTCTCCGAGCCTAAGATAAACCCCGATTGACACAAGATGGGAGGACATGTCCAAGGTAGCATCTACTACTACGCACCCAACAAGATTGCCCCAGTCTTCTTCACAATCTTCTTCTTTAGCTCCGGTATCCTTCATTTTTACCAAACAGCGTAAGTCGACACACCCTCTGTTCCCCCTACGCCCCAAAGCCAATCAATCACTATCAGCCGCTACCGCTCATGGCGAACAACAGCCCTGATGCCATGGGCCTCCCTCCTCTTGACCGTTGGCTTTGCTCTCCGCGAAGTCGGCGCCTTCAATTATATCTACAGCCACCGCAACCTCGACATCTACATCGCCGAATCTGTAATGATCATGTCCGGTCCGCCAGTTTACGCAGCGATAAACTACATTGTGCTCAGTAGAATATTGTTCTACGTTCCCTATCTCTCTCCGATCCACCCTGGACGCGTGCTCACGACTTTTCTCGCAGCTGATGCAGTCTGTGAGATTCTCATCATTAATGGTGTCCAGAGGATCGTAAATTCGAGGGCTAGTGAGACGAGTAGGAAGTTGGGCGGCGATCTAACCAAAGCCGGTTTAATCCTTCAAGCAATCCTTTTCCTCCTCTTCGTCCTTCTAGCAGCAATCTTCCAACGCCGCGCCCGGAAAGTACATGTCTTAACTCCACCGCTCAAAACAACCCTGACAGTCCTCTACATATCCTGCACCATCGTCACAGCGCGCTGCATCTACCGCATCGTCGAATTCTTCGAGTGGGGAAACGGTCCACTCACTCATAGCGAAGTCTACTTCTGGATCTTCGAAGCATCGATCATGTTCATCAACACAGCGATGCTCAATATCTGGCATCCAGGCAAAAGATTACCGAGATCGAATCACATCTTTCTCGCTAAAGATGGGAAGACAGAACTCCTGGGACCCGGGTGGGAAGATAAAAGGCCATTCCTTTTCACTTTCTTTGACCCCTTTGATATCGTCGGACTTGTCACGGGCAAAGATAAGAAAACGAAGTTTTGGGATATGAGTCCGGAAGAGTTGGGACGGTTGAATGAGGAGAGGGAAAGGAAGAAGGCGGAGAGGCTTGCGAAGCCGAGGAGCGCGTTTGAAAGGGTGTTGGATCCTGCGCATTTGTTTGGGCATGGTGGGTGGTTTGCCAAGATGGCGAAAAGATTGGAGAAGGAAGAGGTAGGACATGTGCACGCCATCCAGGGTAGTACGGAGAGTGAGAAACCTGGTCTTTCGGAGAAAGTGGTTTGATTGGTATCCAGGGGGAGGGGATGGAACTGTCGTCATGGTGTGTTGAGGTTCTCTTTTGTTCCCATCTTTTGTCTTGTTTATTGTATTTCAGTATTATACCCATTCGCTTATTATACCTTGAGGATATATAATTCGATCCACCGAGCGAAATACTTGGTCGCCCTGTTCAGGACTTTTCCTCGTCATTGGACAGTCTAATAAAGGTTACCGTTGCCGTTTCGTGCCTTGCTTAAAAATTCGGGTTCCTATTTCGAATGCAGACACGCACCGAGTTAGTTCGTATCATTTTCAATAGTACGAGTCATTCGAAGTGTGCCGATGCGATGCAGTCATAGAGATTTCAAACGATTATTGGCACTTGACGCACAGTCTTCATCACCACTCATAAGGTAATAATTACCACGAGACATGATACATTCCCACAACCCATCATATCCATCATGCTTCGTAATGCAAACACAACCAAACCCTCGTCTAATAAATATACCTAAAGTTCTGGTTTTCCCGATCCGTCAGATCTTCAAAGGCATGTAGCATGCCCTCATCCAAAGCCGGTAATCCGGACGCAGTGAGGAGATCATCCTTTTTCCTGTTTTCTCGGGTGAGGTGCCAGCGCATGAAGATGATTGTTAGGACGAGGAGGACGTAGCAACCCATGTGTGTTGCGAAGGCGATGAAGTAGCGGGGGGCGTTGTTGGAGAGGAAGACTTGTGGGCCTGTTGGATTTGTTAGGTGTGGGTCAGTGAAAGTTGGGGCAGAGGGGGGAAGCTTACCGATAGCGTTTCCGGTAGCCCAGCACACGAAGTTTATAGATACGACGACGGATTTCTTGGTTTGACCTGCTACGTTTCGGGAGAGCATACTCATGGCTAGGGTTTGGGCGGCCCAGAAACTGAGGACAATATAGTAGGATACTAGTAATCCAGCTTTGGTGGATGTGTTTGTGTTGACGACGGTCATGAGTACGATCGTACCGACAAAGGATGGGATGACATAGAGACCCATTGTGATCAGATTCTGTCCAGTTTTTCTGCAGATCCATGTCGAGCTGAGAAGGATAATGATGATGAAGGCGCCTAGAACCATGGCCAAGAGTTGAGTTTGAAGAACTGAGAACTTGAATCCGGAAATGATGATGTTGGCGAAAGCACCAAGACCGGAGGTTGGCAGAGTTGTGCAAATCTGAATGAGACCGTAGCACCACGTCTGTGGGTCCTTGAAAGCTTCGATAAATTGGTACTTGCGCCAGACTTTGTTCTGGAGACCGGTCTGGTTGCCACGGACGCGCTCCACCATTAGCTTCTTGTCTTCTTCGGTGAAGCATTTGGCTTTCATCGGCGAGTCGGGAAGCCAGTAGAGGACGAACGCACCCCACAAAACGGAAAAGATGCCGTAGGTCATGAATATGGCTTGCCAGGACTTGATGGGACCACCGCGTGGGATGAGAGAGAAGCAGTAGGCGAGAAGACCTCCTACAATCTGCTGGCCACCATTCATCATGTACCAGTATGTGACGATCTGAGCTTGCTCATCTCGCTTGTACCACATGCTGTTGTACGGTTAGTGATTTGAGTGCTGGATGATCAGAATTGAGCTTACCTGGAAAGGATAAGAAAAGCTGGCTGACAGACAGCTTCAAAAATACCCAGAAGTGTACGGACTGCCACAAGCGAAGCAAAGTTCTTGCAGGCAGCGTGTAATGCGAGCACGGAGCCCCAAAGCATGATGTTGATGCTGAGGTACTTGGCTACTGGGAGGCGTTGAATCAGGAAGTTCGTTGGGTATTCGACGATGAGGACGGCAATGTAGATACATGTGGTGAGCCATGAATACTGTTGACCGACCAAGTGGAGATCTGACCGAATGTTCATGATGCTGGCAAATGACATTGTGCCTTTGTCGAGAGCTTGCAAGAAGTAGGTGAAGACCATAATAGCCAAGACTCGCTTGTTTATCATTTTCTTCAGACGCTTGTCTTCCTCTTCTGATATCTTGACGCCATGTTGACCAGCGTATTTGGCAACCTCTGCGTCGACACGATCATAGTTGGTGTGGTCTTTTTGCATGTCATCGTCAGGAGACAGGACCCGTTCGATCTTGGTGGTATCGTAGTAAGCATTGTCTTTGGACGAGTGCTCCCTTTGCTCGACCACGGGCTTTTCGGCTGCCACTCCACGCTCTTTTGAGTCAGCCATGAAGGACAAAGGTGGCTATGAACGAATGCACAGACAAGATGATGGCATCAAAGGACCCCGTCTCACAGTATATGAAGACATGCCTGCCAAGTGGCATTCGGTTTCTCCTCACCCGCAAAGATCAAGGTCGACACCCCATGGGGTTATGGGGAAGCCTGTGGCGTTTGTGGAGAGGAAGTGTTCCCCGGAGTGTGACCCGATTCCAGGATCCGGCTTGAAAGTGCTTATCCAGCTGCATGCCCAACGATTCAGGCCTGCGAGCGGCTCGGTGACCGATTCCTGAGTTTGTATAGTAATTGGTGGAACATCAGAGGGGAGGTTGGTGTTGGTTGGTGTTGGTTGGTGCTTGCTGCGGCGACGTTCGCCGCGAATTGAGCCGAAATGTAGTTCTATGCCCAGGGGAGCTTCGTGATAGACGAACCTCTCCCCCTCTCCCCCTCAACCACATGCACACATCATGTCTAGGCAACGCGGTCGGAAGTCCTGTTGGGTATATACCTCCTACCGAGCGGCGTCTGTTTTGAGAGATGCCCGACCATCCAATCCTGGTTGATCAGTTGCTTCTTCACTCGCACTTCCAAATCATACACCACCGGCACCATGCCTCAAGACGCTCAGGTCATTCATGGCCTCAAGGCTGCCGACATTCACGAGTCAATCCGACTCTTGATCAAGAATCTTGTCAATATCAAAGATGAGACTGGCCATTTTCTACTCGTCCTTCCCGATGGACGCGTTATTGACACCAAGGGCTGGAATGATTGGGAATGGACACACGGGATCGGTAGGTAGTTCGTATTCCCTGAAGACAGACAGTGCTGATACTCTTGCAAGGTCTGTACGGACTGTACCAATACTACACCCTCTCCGGATCCACCGCGACCTTACAAATCATCGAAGACTGGTTCCGGAAACAGTTGGCCCTGGGAACAACCAAGAACATCAACACAATGTCACCTTTCCTGACCCTGGCATACTTGTATGAGAAGACAGGGGAGCAGACGTACTTGCCATGGCTAGATTCATGGGCAGAATGGGCCATGCATGATCTCGAACGCACACCTTGCGATGGCATGCAGCATGCCACATACCTCACGCCAAATACCAACGAGCTGTGGGACGATACTTTGATGATGACGGTCCTACCTCTTGCAAAGATTGGCAAGATACTCAACCGACCAACATACATCGAAGAAGCGAAGAAGCAATTCCTGATCCATATCACATATCTCTTCGACCCAACAACAGGCCTTTTCTTCCATGGCTGGAAGTTCGATGAGAGTGCGCCAGGGCGTATTGGACACAATTTTGCACGAGCTCGATGGGCAAGAGGCAACAGTTGGCTCACTATGGTGATACCCGACTTTATCGAACTGCTCGATCTACCGGAAGGGGATTTCCTCAGAGCCCATCTTCTGAACGTCTTGGAAGCTCAGTGCAAAGCTCTCAAACGTTACCAAGATGCCAATGGTCTTTGGAGAACACTTCTCGACGTTCCTGAAAGTGAGGGCAGCTACGTTGAGTCCTCGGCAACTGCTGGCTTCGCATATGGCATTCTGAAGGCCGTAAGAAAACGCTACATTGGTAAGGAGTACGAAGAGATGGGTCTCAAGGCCGTGAAGGCAATTTTGGGCAAGATCAGCCCTGAAGGCGAATTGCTCGATACCAGCTTTGGAACAGGGATGGGCGACAACCTACAGCATTATATAGATATTGAGCGTACGAGCATGCCGTTTGGTCAGGCCATGGCTATGGCCTGTCTTGTTGAGTATCTGCGAGTCTTCATATAGGAAAATATTCCTTTGATGCACGAAATGAGTACTAAGTAGTATTACTTTGATCACGTGACGACTACTCGCTGAGGAGTACGAGGCTCTTTGTGGGATAAGTCGTGGAAGTTTGTCGTTGACCGATCAGCAAAAGGCAAATTTACGTCCCGTCGCTCAAAGGCTTCGGTTGTTTCCCGCATCCATTGGTTGGATTTGGTTGTGAGCTGCTTGATCTCATTTACCTCTCATCGCTCGCGAAGTGAGGTCCCATTGCCCAAAAGGACAAAACTACAGAGCACAAGTATCCTGAACTTCGAGCTAGAACAATGGTAGGTAAACTACGAGACTCAAGGTGAGACCTTGGCTTCTGAGCAAAGGTCGGTAAATTGACAGAGCCCGATCAGCAAAGTAAACTGACGATACTAGAATCAATATACAGTTATCTGTGGTCAACTATGGTTGTCAATGACAGATTCCGGGTAATCAACTCATGGGTAGTTGACTAACGTATTTTGGACGAACTTGTGTGGTATGAGCTAGTCAGAATCAATGAACAAGCTCACCTCGACTGACTCCAGCGTTGGACAATGGGAAATGCCAAGATGGATGCAGGTGCACCCTGCGCCTGGCATCCTCCTCTGGCAGAACTTCCACCCGAACACCGAATCATGCTGGTGGAGCATACCGCGACCTCAGCAGTAGGCTTTGGTTCTACATCGGCGCATATGGTCAACTCAAAGCTCAGAGATTGATTTCTTGAGAATGAAAAAGGCAACCTCAAACGTCGACATCGGATTTCTAAACACCGTCGTCGACCTCGTAGCCAAATGGGCGACGTGGCTGTTCTTTTGGAGAGAAGCCACGAGTATTTGTTGTCAATTCCAATTTCATTCGAATGCTTTGTTCGGGTGACTGGTATGCCTCAGGTCTGCAAGTCGCTGTTAACCACACTTTGAAAATCAAACATCCTTGACTCAGACTTGGAGTAGCATCTACATTTACCACTCCAAGATCTGAATTCCGGTTGAACACAATCGGTCGTCTGTGCCAAGATATGTTTTCCAGTAGAAATCTTTGCGGTTACTTTAGTAGATCTTAGTGTTTAAAGCAGCTGTGTTGATATCCAAAGCTTTCGTTTCTTTAGATAAGCCTCTTCTTGCCAACAATTTTCTGAACTCACCTCTCGACATACAAATCCCCTGTTTCTTTCGCACATCAGCAACCTAAAATTACTACGACTTATCAAATAGAGTCGCCATGGAACCTACCTCGCCCCTACCCGAACCTACCATCGTCGGAATCTCGAACCAAGTTCGCAAATTAGAAAAACACATCGAAGCCAGAGATAGTAACGTCGAAACCCCATCCACCATGGCAATCGAAACAACTATGGAAGTAGCCATGCACGACAAAGAAACACCCGCAGCTGCGAGCATGTGGATGCAGATTCTTTATGTCTGGTCTTGTAAGTATTGGTGCAATGGCGACAGATTTGAGTCTTATCTAATCCGAACACAGTTGTTTTCATCGCCTGCGTCGTGGTCATGCTTTCAATCGTAGCCATTATAGGCCTTGCCGAGCTCGTCTATAAGACGTTGAGATCTTCTGGAACGCAATTGCTCATTGTATCGAAGATGGGTTTGTCTGGACATCGATTCCTTTCAATACATACTTGCTGACGAATGTAGTAGTCAAAGGCCTAGGAGAAGGCTTCTCGAAGCATCCCCTGCGCGTTACCCTGATCGTCGCTGTTCTTGTATACGCCGCTTTCACTATGATAGCATGCTTACGGTTCATGTATACCCTCTATCTCATCTTCCAGGAGCTCCGATTCATGATTCCTGAGATCTACCGGGAGTTGAGGGATATGCGCGATTTAGCCCAGCAAATGGCTACGCTCATCCCCCATCGCAGGGAGCTACATCTGGCCTAAATCAGTAACAAGGTGGCCAGACTATTGTTGGAAGCTACTTCAGCGTTGAAGAGACTGGAGGAGCGGGAATTGAGGTGATGAGAGATCGTGTCGATGTTGGGCCAAGCAGCGACACGAATGATTTGGCCTGACATTTTGTATCGGTCGCGGAGTTTGTGTTGGATTCATCGTAGAGCCAAAGGCGCTATTTGTGAACGAACAGAGAGACTAACCAAATGTCAGCCTTGCTTCAGAATCCCCAAAATTTAGTCAGTCCCGTGAACGTACCTTCTAAGCTTCACAGGAGTAGTGATTCTTCTGCGAACGATCCAGAGTTGACATTGTGCATACAGCTCCACACTCCGGATTCGTCTCCATCACAATCGTGACGGAATTCTTGTGAACTGATGTCACTACGGCAACAAGATTCGAGTTGCGACTGCCTTGACCAGGGCACCAGCTACCTTCCCCGAAGCGCGCTCAACTCGATGTCTAAATCTTCGAATGCCCTCAACACCGCTCTCGCACAGCATCTTTTTCTCTCAAGTTTGATATTGATTCAATGCTGGAGATTCTGTCTTCCGATATTGCCAGGAATCGATTGTTATGGATATCGATTAACGTGCTGTGGATGGTTCCTGTGACTTTCAAGTTAGTGGTAGATCAGCGTGCTTACTTTACTTTGTTCGATTGAGCCTTCTTCCTATCCACTGTTTACAGCCATTCTACGCGAAATCTCCTGCTCTTCCTCCTCTCCCTTCTCTTCTTTCCACTCATCAACTACAACGAGAACAACAACAGCAAATCAAACAAATCCATCATGGCCGCAGTCATCTCACAAGCGACGATGTACAATATGCGTACGCGTCAGGAACCACCACCATGCTGGCTCGATGTACACGAGGTTGCCGTAGTACCTGACCATAAAGAGCCGCAAGACCTCACCAGAACCTTTGAAAACGATGTCATCTCGACTGGAAATTGGACGAAGTGTCTGATCATATGCACCAAATACGTTCCCCGCGAAGTCTCACTCCTGGAAACAGCGCCAGTTCCAAATTTGGGGATCCCTATTTATGATGCTGGACTAGTTGTCTACATCTCGACAACGGAATGCTCGAACGGAGGGATCCAAACTCATTGCCTGCTTCTTAACGACTCACAAAAGCCGCAGCAGATCCACAAGCTGATCACGCACAAATCCAGCAAATACGGGGATGGTCCCACCTTGAGTATCTCGGATACGGAGACTGAATACCTGGCAGCATCTGCGTTGCGGGGCAGAATGCTGGAGTTCTTGCTTTACGATCGTAAAAAGAAGGAACTTGGAGAATCTCCCGTCTTTACTTGGAAGTACATCACTCTAGATGGGAAGAAAAGCCTGCTCATGGAACGAGGCGCAGACGGAAACAAGCAGCTCGCGAAGGTCGAGAGGAAAGGAAACAAAGGGCAGGGTACGATGAGGTGGACCGATACATCGGGCAAATATATCGAGCTTTGGATGAATGAGGGCGAGATGCATACAGCAGGCATCAGCGAGGCTGTTGTTGTTACGAGCTGTTTGATGATACTGAGGGCGGAAATTGTTCGGAGATTCTCCATTGCAGCGTGGCTGTTGAGCAAGGACGAGGACGAGGTGGACCGCGTCCGTGTCGAGTAGGCGAATGGTGTGGTTTTCGTTATGGAGGCATCAGTGAGATGAATATGGGTCAGGAATCGATAGCCTTGGGCTGAAAAGTGTGTTGATGGAGCTTGACATAGTTGGCATGGACTCGATCAAAAGTTACAAGAGTAAGTACATACTTGGTCTTTAAATCACGTGTAGAAGTAACCTCTCCAATTCGAATACACGAACAGGAATCGCAATCACGACAAAGCTTGATATTCCACACCTCATTCGTCTTGAGAGTCAATGAATAGGGTTTGATAGTAGTATCTGCTGTCGTCTACGCTCTCGTCCGGTTGGACGCGGACTTTGACGCATACGCATATGAAGCTGATTACTATGTATAACGCCGATCTTTCTGATAAGAAAATAAAACCGCCGACGGACCGTAGGCATTGCTAGGAACGGTTCATTGTACCCGATCAGTAGACCCCAGAGGCTATCTCTCATGGTCTTAATCGCCATTAGGGCCGCGGCGAGACGGCAATCGTTGATGTACGACAACGACTTCTACCAGATCTGACTGCAATCAAGCAGTTCTTTCTGCATCTCCCTGGTTCCGCATACCTAGACTCGCATGATAGCGTGGTGTGCTATTCAGTACAACCGGGAAGTTCTCCACAAAGCAAGATCAGGTCCCCTGTTCAAATATCCATCTTGGATTGCCATATCTTTGGAGTATCCTTGAATCCGCTTGAGCTCAACACATCTCCGTCATGGCAGCAATTGTTCGAGAACGTGTTGCTGTTACCAAAGAGAGAATGATTGAGAAGAGCCGGGGCAAGACCAAGGTATCAGGATGGGTTCTTGATAAGGAAAAGGCATCGTTCGCTGATGAGGGATCTTGGTCAAATATTGACTCTGATGTTACACCACTGGATCGAAGGACATGGGGCAATTGGACGCTTTTGGGATTCTGGTTCTCGGACGCCCTCAACGCCCAAGGATGGGAAGCACCAAGCAGTATCATCGCAGCAGGATTGACGTGGAGAGAGGCTGTCTACCTCAGTATGTTTAATCCTGTTCCATCAGTATCGCCATAGCTAACATTACCAGCTATCACTGGATCCATGATGGATACTGTCCCACTGATGTTGAACGGGATCATCGGCGCTCA
Source organism: Venturia pyrina ICMP 11032 (assembly GCA_000738655.1). Taxonomy (NCBI): domain Eukaryota; kingdom Fungi; phylum Ascomycota; class Dothideomycetes; order Venturiales; family Venturiaceae; genus Venturia; species Venturia pyrina. The sequence continues at coordinate 1,226,180 of JEMP01000025.1, read as the reverse complement.
CTATCACATCCCATTCCCAGTTGTCGCTCGTTCCTCATTCGGCTTCTACTTTTCGAGATTTGCCGTCGTGGTACGCATGATCACAGCTCTATTCTGGCATGGTACGTCGCAGTCTGGAATTTCTGAAAGAAGCACTGCTAATAACTGCTCTAGCAATTCAAACCTGGACTGGTAGCACAGCGATGTTCCAAATGATTCGTGCCATCTGGCCATCATTCCTCGACGTCCCAAACACATTACCAACAGGTGGAGGGATAACCAGCAACCAAATGATTGCTCACTTCGTCTTCTGGATTGTCCAGTTCCCGATCCTACTCATCTCGCCTCACAAACTGAAGTGGTTCTTCGTCTTCAAGGTTGTCGTTGTTCTGACTGTGAGCGTAGCAACTTGCATCGCCATGACGAAGAAAGCGGGTGGCACTGGCGACATTTGGGCTCAGGAGTACAAACATTCGGGGTCGACTAGGTCCTGGTTAATTTTGAACAACTTCAGTAGTATCTGTGGAGGATGGGCTACGATGGGCACCAATATTCCTGACTTTACACGCTATATGAGGAAGCAGAAGGGAGTCTACTGGCAAGCCGCTTTCCTGCCATTGATTTCTCTTCTGATCGCCATGTTCGGCATCATCGCGACGAGTGCTGGTAAAGTTGTGTACGGAGAGTACATCTGGTCTCCTCTAGACCTCGCTTCACATTGGGATGGGCCTGCAGGCCGCTGCGGTGCTTTCTTCGTTGGATTCGCTTGGGTGGTGGGCCAGATCGGAACCAACTTGACAGCAAATGTTGTGTCTTGTTCCAATGACATGACCAATCTGTTTCCGAAATACATCAACATACGACGAGGTGTTGTTATCACGACTGTCATCGGTGGCTGGGTCATGGTGCCTTGGAAGATCGTATATTCTGCCTCCTCACTGCTCACCTTCATGTCCGGACTTGCAATCTTCCTTGCACCCATTGCTGCCATGATGGCCGCTGACTACTGGCTCGTCAAACAACGCAACTTTGATGTTCCAGGATTGTACCGCCGTCATGGTCGATACAGATACAAGGCTGGCACGAACTGGCGCGCAGTCATTGCTTTCCTCGTCTCAGTTGTCCCAAACGTCCCTGGACTCGCCAAGGCCGTGGCCCCGGATACTGTATCTATCAACGCAGGTATTCAGCACATCTACGATATGAATTATCTGTGGGGATTCTTCAGTGCGGCCTTCGTGTATACCAGTTTGAGTTTGATTTCCCCAGCCCCGGAGACATTGTTGAAGGCGCCAATCTACGAAGACACGGAGGTTTATGATGGCGTTAGGGTCCATACTCCTGTGGATAAGAAGGATTACGAGGCAAATGTTGTTGGCAAGAGTGGTGATATGTGATAGTGAAGCTGCCGACCTTTGTGTTGGAATATGCCTATCGAATCCCATTCCGGCACTGCACGATTCTGCAGTGCGTGAACAAGAATTTGAAACTTGAAGCATCCCTTGTAATTCTACTGATACTCGTATGCTGTACACGTGATCGTACTCCGTCACCACGGCTGCCAGTGCTCTACGCTACGTGTAGTTCTAGCGCCCACTTGCTAACCACCAACAACAAACACAATGCTGTCTTCGCGCTTCCTGTCGCGAAATGAGTCCAGCCAAGGCCCCCCTCCACAACAATATGAGCAGCAACAAGGCCCCTCTGCCTCCTCGTCCTTTTTCGCTTCGATCCTCACCTCCACAACCAGCAAATACAACAATCTCCGCCGCCAACTAATATCCTCAGAAGCCGACGGGGATACCGAGGATGACTCCCACATATCGCGTGTCTTACGCGCCTATTACATCGAGAAGGAACAACGATTGCCAGAATGGCTACCTCCGGATCCAAAAGCCCCAGCAGCCGCTGCGCCGGTTCAGTTTGTGAGCTCTAACAGGGCTCCTCAAGCACAGCCGGGACAGCAAGCGGCGGGTGGAAGATGGGGAAGAGGCGGCTTGAGTGATTTATGGGACTCTGGAAACAAGAACGCACAACCTCAAGAAGTGGAATCACTAAGAGCAAGACCCGGCATGCGGAATACCAACAGCGATCCGAATGCCACACAATCAGGAGGAGGAAGATTTGCACAACAACATCCACAACAACAGAGACAGAATCTGGCTCCAGAGCCGCAAGCGAGGCCACTACCGAGTCAACGAGCTGGATCGTATCAAGCTCAACAGGCCCCACCTCGATTTGGCGCTGGGGATCCAAGTCCGCCGACAAGTTCTGGGGGTGGAACAACAGCGCAGGAGAGACTGAAGCAGAGATTATGGGGCGCAGGACGATCCAACAGTCCTACTAATTCCATAAGTTCCGCCACTTCCTCAAATACACAACAGAGTGCAGGAAGTCGAAACCCATACGCAGATCAGAATTCGAGAGATAGATTTGGAGGCAGCGGAAGTCTAGACAGGCAACAGGGTGGTGGATCAGGTAGACCGGTTGTTTCGGCCAACTCTCCTTGGGCTGGTGGTGGGGACGATTATGGTGATGGCGGTGACTATGATCCATATAGGCAGGCTCCTTCAGGACTTCCGAACGCACCTAGACTAGGACGGCAAGGACAGGGCCAAGGATTGCCTAGTGGTCCACGCCCGAGACGGTTCTAGGTTCGGTTCTGACGATGTTGCCATTTATTTGAGCGTTCAGTGTTTTTACATCACATCTAGCATGCATGGTTGGGTAATGATGGGGAGGGGGTCGTTTGGAATCATTGAAGTTACAATGGAGCTATTAGAGGCTCAAAGGGAACGCTGGACATACCTATACCCACATGAGCTGCTCATACATTCTTCAGTTTTCAATCATTGTTTTCAAATACCACACATTCCATGTGCACCTCACCCTCTTCCTCCCAACAACATCAGTTCAACTTCTTCAAAGAGCCGTGACCAAATATATCGCCGGCTCAATCTGCCGACCGAATGGACCTCTGAATCGTATCTGCTACTTCCCCGCAACAAGACTTGTCATGCAGAAACACTAACCAAAATCAGGAAATTCGTGATTCCACTAGGATCTTCTTCCATCTGCACCCCCGCAAGGTAGCGGCCATCTGCAACCGCAAGCTCCCTTTGAGTTCTCATCGAGAGGAGACTGGGGCTAAGAGCTATGACGAACCGAGACGATGCCGCGAATTATTCGAGGGATATATAATGTACTCAACCTCCCCTCCATATCTTCCGTCGCACGAGGAACCTTCGTCTTCTTACTCACTTTCACTATGTTTGCCTTTACATCCTGGTTTTGGCTTTTTGCGGGCATGTCCACTGCTGGACTCGTCAAATTACGAGATGGATCCTCTTCTGAGCCAGTTGCGGTGACAAAGAATGGAAGCTATGCCGGAGTTTATGATAGTGTTTACAAACAGGATTATTTTCTGGGAGTTCCTTATGCGATACCGCCGATTGGAGAGGGAAGGTTCAGAGCGCCGATGAGTTTGAATGGGACATGGACGGGGACGAAAAACGCGAAGGCTTATTCCAAGGAGTGTGTTGGGTACGGGGTAAAGAGGACCTCTCTTTCTCCATTTTCAACATTTGAGGAGGCTAAAAGGACACGGACGCTAACAGATGATGCTGTAGAGCGACCAGTGGCCGTACGAAACCTCAGAAGACTGTCTCTATCTCAATGTCGTCCGTCCAGCTGGCTACGAAAACATCAAACTGCCCGTCGCTTTCTGGATCCATGGCGGTGGATACTCCCAGGGTGGCGGCGTTGATCAACGCTATAATCTCTCCTTTATCGTGCAAAACTCTGTGAAGATTGGGAAGCCGATCATTGGTGTTAGTATCAATTATCGACTTAGTGCTTGGGGGTTCTTGTATTCGCGGGAGATCCAGGGGAGTGGGGCTACGAATTTGGGATTACGGGATCAAAGGTTGGCGTTGTATTGGTTACAGGAGAATATCGAAGGGTGCGGTGGTATGTTCGCGTATCTTTCATTGACTAGTTCAGAACTGGGTACTGAACTTTTGACAGGTGATCCGGAGAAGGTGACCATCTTTGGAGAATCGGCTGGTGGCTCCAGTGTCGGCTTTCACTTGACTGCCTACAACGGCCGCGACGACAAACTCTTCCGTGCTGCCGCTATGGAAAGTGGAAACCCAGTCGCTTATGGAGAATTGAATACCTCAGAGTGGTATCAACCGCTTTACGATGCCATCTCAGCTGGAGCTGGCTGCAACAACACTCTAAACTCCCTGGAATGTCTTCGTTCAGTCCCCTTCGAGAAACTGAATTCCGCCATCAACGGAACGACCAAAGCCTCAAATGGCGCCTCTTTGACAGACTTCGGTCCCACAGTCGACGGAGATTTCATCGCGCGATACACCTCTCTCCAAATGGCCGACGGCAGTTTCGTAAAAGTCCCAATAATCTCAGGAGGTACCTTTCCCCCTCCTCTCCCCTCTCTCCCCCCCGTCCTCTTCCAAGCCCCAAATCTAACATCTCCCCAGCAAACTCGGACGAAGGCACAGCTTTCTCCCCCCAGGGCATAAACACAACAACCGACTTCGCCGCCCTCCTCCCACCCCCCCTCGTCACCCCCCTTCTCAAGGCCTACCCCGACGACCCAGCCGTAAACGTAATAGCCTCCCTCAACCAAACCCGCCCCGGACCCCCCTACGGCCCCCAATACCGCCGCTCAGCCTCCTACTACGGCGACGCCGTCTTCATAGCCGCCCGCCGGCTAACCTGTCAAACATGGTCCCTCCACTCCCTCCCAGCCTATTGCTACCGTTTCAACGCCCTGACCTCCAACGTCAGCCCCGTGATCGCAGTAACGCATTACCAAGAAGTCGCTTTCGTGTTCCTGAATCTACTCGGTGTGGGGTATGCGCCTCAGAATAAGAATCCGTTTGAGGGCATGGGGGAGGGGACGAGGCAATTGGCGCGGTTTATGAGTTCCTCTTGGGTCGGGTTTGTGAGTGATTTGGATCCTAATTCTTGGCGGAAGGGAGCGGGGTGGAATGGGAGTGAAGCGGAGTGGCCAAAGTATGAGGTTGGGAATCCGTTGAATATCGTGTTGGATGCGGATGTGAGTAGTTATGCGGAACCGGATACGTATAGAGCGGAGGGGATGAAGTTGATTAATGATAATAATTTTGGGGTGTATAGGAGGTAGGCAAAGAAAGCGTGTGGGGACTTTCGATTGTATTCAATCAACGATAATAATGTAACCATGGTGTGATTCATCCACACAAGAAAGGGCTACATGCATGGTTAGCTTATCCTACTCAGTCCAGCGCATTCGATAGCCATACTAAGCATCTCATAACAATACAAACTCTCGTCCCATCATCCAACATAACCCAACCCAGCACACAGATCCTACCATAAACGCCGTTCCTCGTTTCGAACAGCCAGGAAAAATGTATATACTGAAACGAAGAACACATCTCATCACAAATTCGCAATGTGATCAGACCCCACCACCATGTTTCTTAACCTCCCCTTTCTCGAGGGCATAATAAAGGTCTCGCCGCAAGAGGTCACGCAATTCCGGAGATACAACCTTTTCTTTGGCCACCCCGGCAAGCGAATCGCCAACACTCTTCCTCTTTCCCTTGTCAGCAGTCGTTGGTCTCACAACAGCAGCATCTGTCCCACTGGTTTCGGCAGCATCAGATTTAGAACCGCGTCTTTCAAGTAGCGCCGGCGTTACCCGCGATCCTGTCGATCCTGTCCGCGCATGTGTGGCACCGGGCTTAGTTACACTTTCAGCACTCGTTTTACCGGCCTGCGTTGTAGCAAGATCCGGTCTGCGTTGTCGTACATTTGAAGGAACTGGAAAATGGTTTTTGCGATCGACAGCTTCGACAGTGCGCTGAAAGCGATTGTAAAGAGCTTCGGCTCGGATAAGCGCTGAAGGGAGGTCGATTGTGTTGGAGAGTTCATTGACTGTGGATATGGTTAGCTTTGAGCTCAAACTAGTGAAGGGATGAGAACAACATACTATACTTGAGCACTTCGTCAAAGTGTTGCAGATGCTCCATGATGACGTCCCGGTGCTTTTCCAAGATCGCGAGGGCGAAAAATAGATGAAAGTTTGACGTCAGGTAGTCGGTCCAGAGCACCTCCCACAGTCGTAGTGTATCCATCCATGGAAACTCGCGTTTGTACCAGACCAATAACATCCGGAAGAAAAAGAAGAAATTCGTCGAGTCGGCCTTCTGCAAGTGAAGGTACAGTTTCGGATCCAACAGCTGAACCAAATGATCCAGTGTCAACAGCTGCGTCCGCATACCAGACTGGTCTCTCAGGAAGTTTCGCTCCATGCGATTCATGAACTCAACGAAACCCCAGAATGCAACGGCATCGTCTTGCATGACTGCGTAAATGGGAGCAAGCAGGTCCGACATGCCTTGGACGTAACCAAGTTCCTTGTTGTACTCGTTGTAGGTGAGAAGCATGTCTTTCATCTGCTCCATGTGGACGTTGGTACCTTGCTCCGCGAAAGGAGAATCGGGGTCGGGGTGCGGAATGTCCTCGCCTGCGAAGAGTGGGATATGCCGATCTGTTCTATGCACGTCTTTTTCTGTTGCAAGGACCCCATAAGATGGGCGTAGGTCAGCCTTGTATTCTTGATCATTGGGGAAAGGGGGTGTTACAAACCTATGCGATTCCTCTGCTCGCGCCACCATTCGGTGTCTTCAAGTGATGCGCTGCCGTCAACCATTCGTTCCCACCATGCGCCCTTGAGGCGAATGTACTCATCTCGCTTGCTGTTCATAAGAGCGTGTCGCTCATCGCGTGAACTCGCCCAGGGGTAGACACCAAGAATGAAGAGCCACGCCTCTTTCCTGACACCATCTTCTGGATTCAATCCACCGTGGAAGATGCGCTCCTTGACTTCTTCGGCAGTGATTTGTAGCCGCCCGTCACGCTCGTTGAAGAAACCGTTCCACTCCTTCAGATCGACTGGTTTCCGCTTCTCAGCAAGCGATATGCTGTCAACATCCATGTCCAGTATTTCAAACTCGCCAACACCTGTGTCTTCAGATTCGAGAACGTCTTTCGCAGTCCAGATCCGCTGATTCCTTTCTCTTTCGCTCTGGTCTGCGATCTGCATGGCCCATCGTGCCAAATATATCCTAGCACTATCAAACTCGTCCTGAATCGTTTGTACTTCGGGATTGTGTAGCAAGCGTCTCACTTGCGGGGGCAAGTTCGCATTGTTTGCAACAGACTCAGCAGTTCGTCTCGTGAAAGTAGTGACCTGGCTAAGCTTTTCAAGAACATTCCACCTCGTCTCCTTGAAAAACTTGGTAACTGGATCCATAGCACCATCTCGTTGTGTCGATGATCCAACTCCACCGGCTCCGCCAATTGTCGCACCAGATATAGATCCCTTTCGCTTACTCTTGTCCACGCCGTCGACGCTGCTGAACCCCTTCTTATCTTCTGGTGAAGGCTCCACGAGATAAATGTTTGGTTCCGCTCCAGCTCTTTCAACGCGAACATATCTCTTGAGCCACCTCAACACCTCATCGCCGCCCCAGAACATGCCGCCGCCATCTTTGAACGGATCAAAGCTTTCTCTGGCCAATTTCTTGCGTTGCAGTATTGTAGACTGACACTCATTGTCATGAAAGAAAAGCGCGGGAAACGAGTCCCCTGCCCTCGTATTGATCACCACACTCCCAAACCACCATCCAAGATTTGGCGGTCTCACCAACAAGCTGTATATTTCGCTCACAGGTATCGAGAAAGCGTATGCACCATGTGTGATGCCACTCATATGTGTAGTCGCTGGCGGGGCAGGTACGAGATGTGTTTGCTTAGGAGGAGAGGATGAATCTGAGAGATCAACTTTGACGTAGGTATCGTATGCATCGCCGAGTCCGGACTCTGGTACCCATGCTAGAAGAAGATCTGAGGAAGTGGTGGTGGGATTTGATTGGGAGGATATGGGGCGATCGGAGGAGAGATTCGCGGGAGCTGGCTTTTGTTGGATGAGGGCGATGAAGCCGGGAATGTTGTCTTTTGCCTGGGGAGTTGGGTGCACGTAGACCTGGGGTATCAATCAGTATGAAGAATCTGTAGCCAGATATGAGGACATACCTTGCTCTTTGTGTACAGCAACTTCACGCCCTTGCCCGTCTTCACATGGCGGATGGTGTTGTAGTCGCCTTCCTCGTCGTCACTCATGGCATAGAAAGAATTTGTTGGTGAAGGAGGGATATCAGGATTGGCCATGTCGATAGTTATGGGAATGGGGGCTATCAACGGTTCGAGTTCGTGGCAATGGAGTGAGATCTGGTTATGGCACGAGGCTTAAGAAACGCCTGGGGCCTGGGGAAGGGTACGCTGACGTCGGCGGGGGTTCTTTGGTGGCGCAGTCACCAGGCAGGCAGACTGATTCCACCGCTGTCTGAGACCACACCCTATCAACACCCTACACAGTACTGTGTACCTCCTACTCCGTACAAACGACACATCCCCCATCAGATCCATCTGGAATTCTCTGGACACCAGCAAGAAGTCCGTCTAACTCTACAGCAGACTCTTGATGAAGATGACCATAATGGGCCCGAGAAGCTACTCTGACGATATCTTCAACTGACAGGCCTATTACTGCAACGGGAAGAAAAGACCTCACAGCTTCCAAGAAATAACCTCCCCTTCCATCACAAGGCTTCGCTCAACTTCCGAGAAATCTCTCTTCTTCAATACTACTCTATTCCATCTGAAGAACCAAACAAAACTTTCAAATTTCCCGTGTCAAAATAATCGCAAATTTGCCACTTGGACTTTCGGTTTATTCAAAGTAGGATCAGGTCGGATCAGGAAGAGATTGTGGAAATGAATGCCTGTTCAGGTAGTCTGGAATGTTGCACAAAGACAACGATAATACTGTCATAGATATCCGATCTATACTTGAGATTCAAATCTCGTTGTTCAGAAGCTGGATTTCCATCAGCCATCCCATTTAACAAGACGACTGTTTCCTGGAAATCTCGATGATCTCCCTTGCGATAGAGTCAGTCCAGCCAGTCATAAGACCCACTCATCAACCCCAAATCCATCGGCTCTATGACGGTATAAAGCTGCGACTTTGTGGTGGTGAAATTTGGGTATTTCGTCAAAGGTGAAATTTTGAGCAGAACCTTGTATCTGGACTTTATTTTGGCAACTGAACCCCCCTACAATGCCACGAAGACATAGTACACGCAGACCCAGCATCGGCTGCTCCAATCCCTTATGCCGCAACACTCGTAACAGAGTAACGGAAGCATTGATCATGTCCTGCCAAGCCGAAACCAGAGTCAACAGACTAAACGAGCAAATTCGACAGAGTAATGAAAGACATGAAAATCAGATTGATGAAGCTGACGAGCGGTATCAAGATAGCGTTGAGAAGTGTAGGGAATTGGAGCGAGAGAAGGAGGTGTTGTATCGGAAGTTGAGGGAAAGAGGATTGGTGATTCGTAACTTGACGGGGTGGTTGGACGGGCGAGAGCCGAGTCGGGAGGATTTTGAGATTTATAAGAGAGTTTTTGATGAGGACATGGGTGAGCTTTTGGAGGAGTTATTTGGTGATGAGGGGGTGGAAGGAGAGGAGACGAGAGGGGAGGCGAGAGGTTTGTAAATGTAGTTGGTGTTGTAGTTCTTCACACGATATACCATTTTAGTTTTGAATAACAGTTTCGTAGTTCCGGTCAGTGATTATACTTGTCCGACTATTTCTATGGCAAATGAAGTTCTCGAGTTTGCCTGCACTCGGATCACCAAATTTGTGTTTGTCCTTCATGAGATCTTCCCAAGGCCAAGGTGTTTACAAGCGTCAGTGATGTCTGTCATTTGTTATCGAGTGTATTGACCACAAGGGTTTGCGCATTCCATCGTTGACTGACTCTCTACGATCTATCATTGAGTCAGTACCATCACCACCAAATGAGTCTATTTCCTTAGCCTCTTATATTATTACCCTTTTCTACTGTCCTTCATCCCTCAAACCATCGTCCCATCTCATACCCACCCACAGGGCCACAACCATGGTCTACCACATCCACATCCCCCATTTCCTCCGCCCATTCTTCATAATAGGCCCCCCCACAAACCCACCATGTCCAAACCCAGCCTGCCCCGCCACACCACCTGAAGAAGCCCACGCAATCATGAGCGCAATGTCCGCATGGTTCCAAATGGAACGCGAAAATCTGAAAACACGGTTCCGTGCACATATGGCAGAGCTTAACGCAATCATACAAGAACTTGTCGCAGAAATTGATGGGCAAGAGGAAGTACTAGATCGGCAGGGTCGGGCGATACAGCGACTGAGAAAGAAGCTTCGGGAGAGGGGAAATGCATTCGCTGTGTTGTGGTATGCAAGGCCGGGTAGGATGAATCGGGGGCAGGCTCGTCTTATTGACCGGGTGGTTTTTGAGCTTAGGCTTAGTCCTACACGGGGTCGTTTTGGTTGGCGCTAGTAGGATATCTTACCTCTCCTTTTTCAAGTTCGAACTTACACCCTGAGATGAAATCGGTCAAATTGGGAGAGATATCGATAGTTTCCTAAAGACCTGTCTGGAATTAAACCGCCGGAGTCTCCCGTATAGCCGACTTTGAATTGGTAACAACATGAGTGTTTTAGCTGTGAGGAGGAGGGGGTTGAAATGGGAGTACGGACTTCGGAGTGGTGTTCTCTCCATCCCGTTCTGAATTAGACAGTGGTAAGATCTCTATGAATCACTCGCGACTTTCTTCCAATGTCCAAGTAAAAAAATATATTATATAATTATCCTGATTAGGAAGTATAAATAGTTGTATCTCAAAGATTACCCTACTTATATTATTTTCCTACCCCGCTTATAATCTTACCTTTGAGCCCGTACTGTGTTAATCTATTTATTTCCCGGTAATTACGCCGTAGCCTTTTATATATTAACCTACAGACTACTCTCACCTGGCGGGAGGGCGAATATAAGAAGGGCGAATATAAGAAGGGCGAGTAAGCCTGGGTCTACAGACCCCCTGGCATCCGCCCACCTCAGACGGGTAAATTTAGGCGGGCTGTTGAGAGGCCTGGCAGACACCCATTCTGTTTAGCGCTCTCTTATCAAGAAACCATCGCGTTGGTGGAGGTAGTTGTATGTCTTTGAAAAGGAAGAAAAAAGGAGAATAGTAACGGATACGGAACAATGTTAGATGAGGCGCACACACTTCGGAAGGTCGTCACGCGTGACCAGGACCGACTGAGAGGACACCTCGATAAGAGCCGCCCGGAAATTAAATAGTTCTAGATTAAAGAAGGAGCTTCGCAATCGATAAACCATAGCGATCGCATTGTGGCAGGCATTGCTGAACCGGGGTCAAGTCCAGAGCAGGCCATACTCATCGATCGAGGGATTTGTAAAGTCGAAATGGGCGGACGTTTACCAGGGTTTTCTGCCTCTCGTTGTGTGTTAAATAGCTCAACCAAATGAAGAATTACCTCTTTGGATCCCTATCCCCATCCCCATCTCTCTCACCCACATCTGTCCCATCCATCTCCGGAATCTCGCCGGTCCTGCCCAGATCCTCTCTCCTCCCTCCCTTCTCACCACCGGCCAACTCAGCAACGCTCATCGAGTCCGGACTCATCTCATTTCCAACAACCTTCGCCCTGGTCTCACCCGCATCACCATTCGCCATAGGTGTGACCGGCGTATCGGGCTTTTTATTCCCCACCTCCGCATGACTACTTCCTGGTAGTTCTATGGGTATAAATGGCAGTTTTTCAGTGATGGACTTCCTTGCGTTTTTCTTCCGTCGACACATCCAGAAGACAATACCGATGATAAGGATGACGGTTACTGCTGCGCCGGCTCCGATGCCAGCTGCTAGGCCCGCTGAGATTTTGGAGGAGTCCGAGACGGCTGTGGGACTGGGCGCTTTGGTGCCGACTACGACGCTAGAGTTTGGCGTTTCCGTTGTATCTGCTGGTGAAGCTATCGGAGAGGAGGGCGGGGACGTTGGGTCAGGTCGATTTCGATTCGAGCCATTTGAAGTTGAGGTTGCCACTGCTCCTATGCCGGCTTGATAGATCGTGCTCAGTTGATACATGCCGGACGCGCCAAAATTATCATTCGTGGGGTTATCGCAGTGGGCTGAGGAATTTGCTTCGCCCCCACAACAGCTCCATATCCGCTGCTTAATATCGAAAACTACGTCCTTTTTGCCTTGCGAATCTGCCGTTTGTCAGTGCATGTCTAACGTACGTCATTCTCAAGCGGTCTCACTGCAGAGCTGAGGACAAGAGCCATCTTTGTAGTCCTTCGAAGTGCAGCCTCCTGCATAGTATCCTGAAGCACCGAGTTCTGAGTGCGAATATCGACAAAGCCCATCGATGAGGCAAAAGTCGCCATCAGCACAGCACTGCAGGTTCCTGTAATATAGTTAACACGGCGCGAATGGAGATAAAAGTCGCGAGTGACTTACGGGGTGCGATCGCTTTTCTTCCCACAAGCTTTCCAATTGTTCGGCACGATCGTGTTGTTGAGCTTCACATAGCACTGTGGTGAGCCCATCGCGCGCTCACGTACAGATACTGAGATTGATCAGCTTGTCAAGTATGTCACTGTACTAAGCTCAGTGTTAATTAGAATCCTTCGGCAACGTGTAAGACTTTGTGAAACGGTGGGAAAGACAGGAAGGAAAAGAGCTCCTGGATATCATGGCAAATGAAGCATGGAACGCCTACTGTGTACTATGTAAAGGATCAGGTCCTGGAAACGCAATCAAAAACCTAGCAGATGTCACCTGACGTACCTTTGTACCTTCATTACCTCCCTGTAACAGATCTTCAAGCCCGACCAATTATTAGACAGTTCGAAATGAAGGTCCCCTACATAGACGCACATGCTTCTCGTGAACTCATTTAGAGGGCCCAGAAGCGCGGGAGTGTAAAAGCTATTATAAGCTCGCCTAAAGTTGCAGGCCCAGTGTAAAATATATTGCTTGCATGCTGCTCTTCAAGATGCTCGACACTGTCCAACTAGTACAGAGAAGACTTCTTGAACAGGGTTTCTGCTTCGCCGAGTACCCATTCACTCTTCGCATAGCTTTGTGGCCAGATACCATTTTTGCCTGGTGCCAGAATTCCGTTCGGGTCCAAGGCGTTCTTGATTGTCTCATTCAATTTCATCTGCGCATTGTCATTGAAGTTGTATGTTGCATCAATTTGATCCATGAGGGCGATATGGGTTCTGTACTCTCCCCATCCGTGTTCTGCGCAGTGCTTGATCAATGTTCGAATCAACCATCGTGCGTTCTGTCGCTGGACGGGATCTTCACGGTTGAAGACTATACAGACGATGTGGTCTTTGGCTATCAGCATTCAATTGTTGAGAAGTTGGATGATGGGACTTACGCATATCACGCATGCCAATTGTGAATGTGCCGATGAAATCCAAACCCGCTTCAGCACATCTCCGTTTTGTTATGCGGCACTGGAGGTTTGCGTCTTTCCCAGATATCTTCGTAATCGGCGAGAAGAATAAATGCGCTCCATTGGGCACCCAGCTACTCTGATTAGCGTTTTTACACTGACGACGTAAGAACGCGGGCTTGGAATCAAAATCTCTCAACCCAACCGCTGAACGCATTGGGCACTGCCTACTTCATGATAAATTTTAATTAATTTGTGGTGGCACTCTGGTTGTGAGCAATAGCCAGAAATTCATCGATATCGATCTTGAAGTAGAGAACAGAATTACAATTCAAACCACCAAGCTGTGTCTCGGAGGCATTGAAAGAGACGTCAAATCAAGGCCGGAATATGTCATCAATAGGCTTACCTGATCCATCTCAATTCGTCCAAAGATGGACTACCTTGTAACGTCTTCGCTCGTGTGTGGAGAACGCTGTATGGCTCTGATCGATCCTCGGGAAGCCAGAACTTGGCACCTTGTATGGCAAGGAAGGACTTTTCAATGACATCTAACAAAACATTACGCACTGGCTCTGGTCCCTGGAATAAACTGTTATGGGAATCACAGAATCCTTCTTGTCGGTGTACGAAGCCTTGTTGTATGGATGAATTGATGGAGGCACAGAGATGTGAAAGAGGGAGAGAGAACTTTGGGATGGAGGAGACGGTGACAGTGGCAGCGATGTACGATACGGACGACTCGTGATAATGCGCGACTAGCGCGTGTTATGACAAGGTAATATATTCCATGTACGATATTACGCGTCTCTTCTAAACCTCACACGAACTGCGATGAAGACCTCATTACCGCAAATGACCCTCAATTGCACTTCACTTCTTGTCGGCGTCACTTTTTTGCTGTAGTTTCCATCAACCCAGTACCGTAAACCACAAATGGACGACCACGACGAGGACGAGTTCGGCATGGATTCCTCGGACGACGACGACTTCCTGGCTGCCGAACGAGACGTGGCGCCCATCCTCAAACGGAAATCTCCTCCATCTGACGACGAGCCTCCGGCTAAACGCATCGCCAACGGTTATCCAACGACATGCGAAGCCGCCCTCACTGTGCTGAAAGATGTGTTCAAAATGGACTCGTTCCGATTAAAGCAAGAGGCTGCTATATCGCGAATACTTCACGGAGGCTCCGCCGTGGTAGTGTTTCCTACTGGTGGAGGAAAGAGCTTGTGTTATCAGGTACCAGCATTGGTCTTCGAGGATATGGACAAAATGGGTGAGGATAGAGGGCAGGGTGAAGGCGGCATTACATTGGTGGTCTCACCGCTGATAGCGCTCATGAAAGATCAGGTTGATGCTCTTCTGAAGCGTGGAGTGAAAGCGGCCGTACTAGACTCAACAAGAACAAGAGAGCAATATTTGGAAACTATGGAATCACTGCGCGCTGGGACCCTAAAGCTGCTATATTGTGCTCCCGAGCGCCTGAACAATGAAGGTTTCGTAGAATCCATGATGTACGTACGTGGTGGCATTCGTCTGGTAGCCATCGACGAAGCACATTGCATCTCTGAGTGGGGGCATGCCTTCCGTCCTGATTACCTTAAAGTTGCGCGGTTCGTGAAAGAAGTAAAGGCTGAAAGAGTCGTGTGTCTGACCGCAACGGCTACTCCAAAAGTTGCACAGGATATCCGCGAACAATTCGATATCGACGACACAGGATTGTTCCGCACATCATCGTATCGGTCAAACTTGCAATTGCTCGCAGAAACCGCATCGACGAAGCAGGAATTGTACCCGAAACTATTTAGCTTCTTAACCAAGAATCCTGGGCCCACGATCATTTATGTCACGCTCCAAAAGCAAACCGAAGCTCTTGCACTTGACCTGAGGAGAAAGGGGTTCAAAGCCCAATCGTTTCACGCTGGCATGGCGACCCCCGAGAAAATGAGGATACAGGACGATTTTATGGCAAAGGACAACTTGATTATTGTTGCAACGGTACTACTAACAATGAATTCTCTATGTTGCTCCTCCGCTGACAGTGATAGATCGCCTTCGGAATGGGCATCGACAAAAACAACATACGCAACGTCATTCACTTCAACATTCCATCAAGCCTGGAATCCTATAGCCAAGAAATTGGCCGAGCTGGGCGTGATGGCTTGACAAGTAAATGCTTGTTTTATGTCTGCGGTGAAGATCTACACTTACGCGAAGTGTTCGCAAGAGGCGATCTTCCCTCTCGAGAAGGCGTGAAGGGACTTCTCCATGAGCTTTTCAACTTCACCAACAGAGCGCTCCCAGTCGGCGCGACTATCCAAGCTTCGCAGTATGATCAATCAAAAACGTGGGATATCCGAGTGCGTACCATGTCTCTGACTCCCATTCTTGAACTGATGGACTTTCCAGGCCACTACTTTGGGCAACATTTATGCGCAACTCGAACTGCGATTTGAGCTTTTGAGAGCCATCACACCTATATACACCAAGTATAGTTACACAGCCGGCCCTCGTTTTGGAATGTTCCATGCAGACACTTCTCCTGCTGCTGCAGCAATCCGCCAATGCGAAGAAAGGGCCACAAAGCTGACTCACATCGATGCCACGGAAGCCGCCAAAAGGACTTTCGTGCCTCGTGCTGACATTGTGAGGAAACTGAACGATTGGAACGACATGCAAGTCATTACGCTCAAGACAGCCGGTGTTCTGCATGTCTATCGTGTGCTTTCCGAATTGCCGCAGACCAATGCTGAAATTGACGCCCTCGCTAAAGAAGTCTTCGCACAGCTGCAAGAACGGGAACAGAAGGACTTGAAGCGCACAGACGAGATGCTAGGCCTGATCACTGGCAATTCTTGTTTTTCAAGAGGCTTGGCCGAGCATTTCGGCGATACCATCGCTGGTGGTAAGAAGGAATGTGGGCATTGCATGTGGTGTATAACGCACCGACCTATTCCACTCACCAAACCGCCACCGAAGCCATTTGACATGGCCGCATTCAACCAGATTCTCAAGGATGTGCCAGATAGGGACGATGCAAGGTTTCTGGCTAAGATCGCGTTTGGTATCTCAAGTCCTAAAATCACTGCCGCAAAGCTTGGTGGTCAAAATCCTCTATTCGGCTCTATGGATGATCACCCATTTGAGGTAAGTGTGCTGATGTCGTAAGTTGCACCTCATCTAATAAGATTCAGGACATACTCACACGCTTCACGACCGTTTGTAACAAGGTTGCGCAGGGCATTTTGCCTATGCCTTCCGCATCGCCATCATCTCCCGTGGCGAAGAAGAAGACCCCTACCAAGAAGACCCCCACTAAGAAGACCTCAGTAAGGAAGAGTACCTCAAAAGTCAGTTCTTTCGCAAAAGCCCGCAAAAGCCCTTGGGGCTGAAGGTTTGTGATGTTTGATGCCCATGAAAAGTCAGGGAATACTGGGGTCATCCGGCATGTATTAAACGACTATTTGTAGGATATTTACACTCTGGGACTAGCAGGCTTCTTGGGAGCAGAAGCTTCTGGTGCGTTACATGATTAACCATCTTAGCTGTTCACTTGAGCTTGGGCAGCTTGAGCCTAGATGTTACTAGATCCACTGGTAGACTGGCTGCTTACAACCCTTTTCCAATCACGACCCTTTTAAGACCTGTAACTGTCACCTTCTTTCTTTTTTATCCATCCTTTTCCTTTCTGGTGAGTACTGCTAAGATGCGATCTTTTGTTTAAATGAGTTCATTTCACCATCCGAGTCTCGATCGACAGAACTCCTCTTAGGTTACCACGTGGACAGAGGTCAGAGGATATGTCTCGCTCAGTGGGGATTTCTATCATGATCTGCCGAGGACTATCCGATTAGCAAAGGATTCTTATGCAGCTACTCCACGTCCTTCTTTCTCATTTCCATGATTCGTTACTTCATGATGCCTTCAGCTCGAAAAGCAGCTTCTTGGAAAAGTTTAAGGTGACTCTTCATCCTTCTACCCCAGCTCGCAAGCAAACATGAAAAAATCAGCAGATTCAACTCAACACTTAGATCGCGTCTCTTCGACTGTCCCGCAAGATGTTCACCAAGACCTCTCTTCCCCTTTCCAGCTGCACATTTTGGGCCAGTACCGCAGCTGCCACATGCCTCAACCCACTAACTTTGTAGGAACAGAGAACTGGATTCCCGTTCTCACGGCTGGTTGATAATGGCAAGCAGAACTAGGACATCGTCAACGATCATAATCTATGCTTCCAGGCCCATTATAGCGATGGTGACTTTGTCTCCTGTGTCTTGTAGGCTGGGGAGTTGTTGTCGTTATTGTTGTTTGAGGACGTGTCTGGAATGTGCCTTGCTTTTGCAAGGACATCACGTGCATTGAGCTAGTCTATATTTGGGTGTGCGCGAGCAATTACGTCACAGGCAGAATCGCACCTGAACCTGGACATGGTCAGCTCAGATTCAGTCCAGTCCTCCCTTCTCAACCACATTTCGGTCTTTCCTCACCAACAATAATCACCAGCAATGGCCGACATAGCAAACCGTGCGAAAGAGGTCGCCAAAGAGGATGCCGAGCGCCTCAAAGTCCTGGCCCAAGATGCCTTGCAATCGAAAGCCTACCTCTATCCAATCAAGGTAATTGCTCTCGCCTTACCATGGCTCGTCATATTAACATCTTCAGGGAATCTACTACTTCGTCTACCACAAAGACCTATGGCGGCCAATGTGGTCCAAACTCGCCCCAACCCTTACAACGGCAATCGGCGTAACAACAGCAATGTTTGTCCTAACCTACGTCCCCCAGGCAGCCGCATTGGCACTGTTCAACGGCCCCCTGGCATTTGCATCAACAATCATGCTCGTCCTATCCGAAAGTTCAACCTTGACAAACGTCATCACAAAATCTTTCTTCATCGAGGACGCTCTCTTGGATACTTTTGACGGCGTTAGTCTTCACCTTCTCCTCCAGGAGATCCTCACTAAAATTACTTAGACTCTCATCTCCAAAAACCTAACAGAAATCGTGAAAGAAGGCCGCTCTATCACCTCTGGCACAGACTCTATCGCTCGCCTAGGCAAGCTCGCAAAAAAGCCCTTTGCAAAATTCACTCCCTCAGCGATAATTCGCTACTTCATGTACCTCCCCCTCAATTTCATCCCCATCGTCGGCACCGCCCTTTTCATCATCATGAACGGCCGCCGATTCGGTCCAAACGCCCATGCTCGATACTTTCAGTTGAAGGGATGGAGTAAGAGTCAAAAGGAGGATTTCATTGAGAAACACAAGGCTGCTTATACGAGTTTCGGTATTCCCGCGAGTTTCTTGGAGTTGTTGCCGTTTGTGGGAATCTTCTTTGCATTTACGAATACGTGTGGTGCGGCGCTTTGGGCGAGTGATTTGGAGTTGAAGAGGGGCGGAAATACGGCTCCGAATTTGAGGGCACAGATTGAGGTTGCTGAGGAGAAGGAGTAGATTGATGAGGATGCGCGGAAATGGAGAAGAACTGGTGAGGAGAGATTTTTGATGATGGTAATGAGTGTAATATGACCATGGAGCCACACGGCTGAGTGGAGTGATGTACGACTACCGAAATTAGCAAAGTAGTCATGGAGGAGCGGTAACGATGCATGAAGCCCAGCATATCATAAGGATTAATATCGTACCTTGATTTCCCCGACCATCTATTGACTACATGCCGGTTCGATTCAGTGACAACCATGCGCGACATCGGTTCCATGCTTGAAAGATTCCTATCGACAGTTTGATTCCAGGCTCATGGGAAAGGAACAACCGTAAATAAAAGTGGCCGCGATCATAAGGGGTAAATCGATAAACTGCAAATATACCACTATCTCTTGTTTTCAACATCATGTACCACCCGACAGCAGTGCGAATAGCAAATACGTCCTCTTCCAATAATCCATGGCACTCTTCCGTATCCTCGCCACCTCTGTCTCACCAAGTCCCACGTTACTTATAATACCATCGATAGTCTCGTTCAGCTTGTCCCGACTCGGCGTATCATCGAGGTCAAATGCTTTTTGCAGGTACAACACATCCAGCAGCAACTGCGTCGATTTCTCCTTCTTGACGACATGGCTGCTTTGAGAGGCAGCATCAGCCTCAGTTTCGGAGGACAAGGCATCCGTTTCAAGTTTTGCCGAGTCCTCTTCTTCATCTTCTTCCTCTTCACTAGTCTTCTCGTTCCCATTCTGTGGATGGCCATTGACCTTCTCTTTCTTACTCGACTCCTCTAATTGACCCAACGTTCTGGACAAAACGGCATTCAACTGTTCAATAAGCATCAGTTTGGCAGCACGCAATAGCCCTTCGGCCCAAAGATCCGCGCCAGCACCAGCCATATCCCTCGTCAGCCGTCTCAAAAATCGGAATGTCGTAGATGAAGGCTGGACAGGAAGCTGCGGATTTCCTTCCCACAACGTTCGAGCTTCCAAACTCGACAATCGCATCATCTTAGACAAGGATTTTCCATACTGTTTAACCGCTGGGGTCGTCGCTGATGTGACGAGAGCGGCTTGAAGCGGATGCAAGATCTCTATCGAACTCGTCGATGTCGTCGACACAGCAGCAAGACGCCTTTCCTGCGAAGCTGACCGTTGAGACATTTCGCGAAGTAGGCGAAGAAGAAATATAGCTTTCGCAGACTTCTTACTGCTGGCATCTGTTTCCCCGGACTTCACAATCTTGAGTAGAGCAGCATGTAAATTCTTGGCAACATCCTCGAGGGAGGCTTCCAAAGTCTCTTCAAGTGTCCGAGGATCGTCCTCGCTAAGAAGAGCCTGACGAGAGTCCAGATCATCAGCGTCCTCAGTAATATCATCATCCCAGCGGCCGTCACGCATCTCTTTCAAAAAGCGTCGGATGGATGTAATGCCTTCCATCCACGTGTCGAAGACCGGCATAATTTCTGCAAATTGTGCTTCTCCGCCACGATAGCGGGCGAGTACGGCTTGCTTGAATGAGGTCGCGCCATTTCCATAGTCCATTGCTGTGAGAGAATGGTCCCAGAGTGTCGTTGGATTCTCGGACACTATGTTATCTTGCTCTATTGCGCTCGCGATGGCAACTGGCAGGCGTCGAAGCTGTCCTGCGCTCTGCTGTATGATTTCCACAAGTCTAGTATTCAGAATGTCCCGGAAGCCATCAACCACATCGGCAGAATGCAGACCGGGCAATCGTGTGTCGGACCATGGCCAAGCATCTAATAAGTCCTTCCTAACATTCATGACATGTTTGAAGTCCGACTGCTCAGCTAAAGCAGCCTCGAGTCCTGACATGAACGTCTTTAGAGCTTGTTTTGCCCATAGTTTCAGCTGCTTGTCTGCCTCTGGTTTGTTAAGCTCATCATGCCGCGGCCAAGGAGTATAATTGCGAAGCTCGTCCGCGACCCATTTTTCATGTAGGTCAAAATTGAGCTCAGTCACTGATAGGACATCGGGTTGTCGCATCAGAGGTAGCTCTTTCAATTTCGCCAGGGCGTCGGAAAGTCGCTTGGGAAAAATGAGTTGCGAGTCTCGAAGTGTTGCCAGTAGTAAATTGACCGCGTCAACGACATGCTTTCTTATGTCGATCTCTTGCTCCAAATGCCAGACAATGGCCTTCAGGCGCACCGCGTGGAAGTGGCGTAAGACGTCGGTAGGGGTAGAGCTTGTGGCTAGCGAAAAGGCACACATATCCTGAACGACACCATGTACATCATTGTCCGTACTAGCCAGTCTTTTATCAATAGCACTCAGTGTCTTTTGTCGTAACGATGCCAGTCGGTTTCGAAGCGATTCAATGAACGGCGCAGCTTCCGATTCTTGGGACAGTGTCTTGTGTGTAAGCCGCGATAGTACCAGTACTTTAGCAGCGAGAAGGGAAGAACCCCCTCGCTTGAGGAGTCGAGTTATTATGGTGGGACAGGTTTGGAGAATGGTAAGATGGGCGGCGAGCGCGTTGCGCTGTGAGTCTGAGGACATCATTATATTTTTCTCGGTAAATTAGAAGAGTCTACTCTCCTACCTCTTGCCTTGGACGCGATCTGTAGTCGTCTCTGGTTCTTGAATATGCGATCCACAGCTCCTGAATTGCACTTCTGTCCTGCCAGCCCCAATGTTACGTCGACCTCGTGCATTCGCTCGTCCATGTCGATAATCCGTTCGGCCGTACCCAGCAGTTCTCGGTAACTGATTCTATAGTCATTTGTATTAGCCTGAGTTGCACGAACGGAGCATAGGATTGCACATACCCAACCAGGTTGCGCAGCTTGAGTCGATTGTCCTCGCCATGACTTCGAAGTTGCTGCTCGAGCTTGCGAACCTGAGGGATCGGATACTGGAAGGCATCTTCCCAAGACTTGAAGGCCAGAGGGTCGGGTCCCTCGTTTGTCATAGTGTGGTGTTTGGAAAACCACGATGGTGGCCTTTGCGGGCACGGCGGGATTGACGCGTGCCGTAGATTGTCGACCAGCGTGCGAATTCTCCAGTATGAGCCTCTGGTCACTTTTTGGAACGAATCCGTCATCCATATGAAGATTTTACAACCACTTGAACTAGAATACTAGAAGTACTCATCAATCTGCCTGAGTCCATGAACTTCGACGAGCGTCATCCGTACAAAAAGAATCAATACGCACCTATCCCGACTCGAGCACGAAAGAAGACACAACATGGCCAATTCCATCGAAGACATCAAAGACACAACATGGCCAATTCCATCAAAGACACAACATCCAGCTCTTGTCGTCGTCTCCCTATTCTGATGGCCAACAATAACTGGTCTTTTCGTAGCATCATTTCAAATCCCTGAGTCTGGCCACAAGAGCGCGCTGGCCAACCATGTTTCCATGGCAGTGCTCTGACATGAGCATTGTGGCCGCGACCATGTTGAAGCGCCTCAGATCAGCTCACATCAGGGACCAGGTTGGATTCAATCAAACGGTGCTGAGCACTGCAATTCTCGGCCGCAGCTCACATCAGCTTTGTGCTTGCCGTCATCTGGCTGCAATGAAACCTTGGGGGTAAGGCAGTGAACTGGTTGTCTTATACAAGACTCACTCTGTTGACATTGTCGGACGGGTGACCCGGCCGGCCTCAAGGAAGTAACACTGATTCTGAACAGCATTGACTGAAAGACTTTTGTCCATCTCAGGCATTCTCGACGCCATTTCACACCCCCAAAATAGACTCGTTTGCCACTTTCTGGAGCGAAACCTATTCCAAGATCAATGAAGCAAACTTGGTCCGGCAGCAGAAGTTCATCTATTTGACATGGCGAGCATTGCTTACCGGGAAAGTTTGGGCCACCGTTCGGCCAGGGAAGACCTGCAGCATGGACCAATACATGTTTTGACAGGTGAAGGCTATTCGGTATCATCTTTTTACCACGCGAGACTTGTTTCTCTGACATTCGGGATTAGCTCGATGATTCCTTCGTTGCTTGGTGATGAGGTACGTTGCAGCCGATTCCACTCTGTTTCGAAACTTCTACCCAACGCTACAAAAGTCCTTACAAACAATAGTAATATCAAATCCCGAAGATGACTTGACACGGACTGGGCGAACTAGAAGAATCGATCAAGATCTCCGACCAATTCATGCGCAAGTCCGTTGTTCTATGGTCCCACAATGTGTTGATCATTATGTCCAAGAAACTCACAATTTTCGTCCAATCCGAAGCCGGCTCATGGGACATTGACCACAGAAATCTTCATCTTGCAGAGACCGCCGTGGCTTCTAGAGCATCTAGTGACGCTACACAACGCTCTGAGCACTTCCATTCCGGCAGTACAGACCTCGTAACTGGCTCCAACCCTTCAGCAGGTATGGAGGTGCCCCACTTCAATACAGCCACTCGATGCACCTTCGTTCCAAAAGGCTTCATTTTTGAGTGAGTCGCAAACCATGGATCACGCTAGTACTCCACGTTTTCTTAGCAATTTCCACACGGCCTGATCCGCTGTCCAAATTTATTCTCGGACTAGTACGCCGTCGTCACCTTGTCTAAATGATACGGAAACTGATAACTGCCTTGTTGTCCAGTCTGGCTACGGTTTCTTTTTCCTCAGACATTGGGTCAAAATTGCTGTCAGAACGTGGCAGGACCATCAGTTCATGGCGCTATGAGTCAGGTACCAACTAACCAAGTCCGTCTCATTGTCAAGTGCGATGGACATTTGACAAGATGCTCAAAGGTTTACCGCAATATTTGGGGCCACAACGAGGTCAAGTTGATTGCTGAACTCTGAGCTCTGTCAAGTTGTAATGCCATGAGCTGTTGTACTGACAGTAGCTGCAACTTCTCACGGTGATAGCGGCGGAGTCGGTCAAGGACAATCTCCAAAATATACTGTTTGGTGTTATGGCTAGCGATGGTCGAACTCTTTTGCAAATACTGATTCTGCAATAGTAGTCCGCTAGTGCAGCAACGGGGCCATTAAAAGGGATTCAGCCTTGCTTGGGCACACCAAAGAAACTCTTTAGCCGGCGGATAGCACCTTCCCGTGAGCTTATGTTTGGGCCTCATCGTGGCGTATTCACTGCGAGAAGAACACACTGCAACAAAATTGCGACGATGCTGGCTTGAAGATAGTCCTGCCCATCTCCATCTGGCGGATTTTTCGTTGCGTTTGGTCATCGCGAAGAATCCGATTTTCACTCTGATTCAAAGTACAACGGCCGAGAAAAAGAAGTATCCAGCATCGTCATCTTCATCTAGCCGACCTAAGAGCAGCTGCAGATAATCTCGCGTATGGATCATGCCTGCAAATTTGGGAGGCAAGTCAATTGGGGCGACGTTGCTCAACGTCTTGCGTTTTATTATCTCCCTGCACTCATGTTTTCTCCAATGAAGGGACTGGTTGGTTAAAACAATGTTCGGTGGGCGACTAATCAGATGCAGGAAATTCAAAATGTAGTGTGTTATTTCGCGTCGCATTGCAAGTCTGGCGGACTGCACGTTTCACCGTGCCCGAAACGATTGTTGCCACTTCTCGCGTCTTGCCTACCTCACGAATTCAACAATCACTTTCCCTCGAACATCGATAATAATGAACAGGAGAAATGATTCGCAACATTAGACTCCGCGGATTTTGGGAGGAGATTGCGCAAGATTCCTATGCTGTTCCCGACTAATTTGCGACCGCATATGGACTGCTCAGAATTGAAAAAGTCGACTTTGGCAGCACATCTGAGACATCGCAAAACATACTTTTTCATGTTGGGCACGTAGCCGAACTGTGGTGTCTGGCCTTACAATAACTTCATGCCTCTTTGGTGGCGGCAGAAACCTCCTTGAAAATGCCCGGCAGCCCATGCCAAAAAGAAGACACTGAAACGATGGCGACAAGCTTGGCTGACCTGTCACCAATGAGCACGGGACAGCCTTCCGGAAGGTAGATATCATGTCATCCACATGAAAACGTACCCAGGAGTTGAAGGAAAACGTGCACGACCATCCCTCACGAAACCCCACACTGCACAGACAGGAGATTGGCGTTCTTCATAGCCTTATCCGCCTCAAAGCAGAACCCTTCGCCGCTTGATGCTCGAAGAACACCATTCAACTCACAAGTGCACTTTTAGCCATTTCACATACCTACAACATATCAAACAGTGTGGTTGTCCATGGTATCGATTGCACACAGCATTTGATCTAGCTGCTTGTCAGCAACTCGTCCCTTCCTTAATTTCGACCGACGCACACCATCAGCCCAACATGGATCCGACACTACTCAATTGGCTCGATTCAAGAAGGTTGAACAAGACTGGCAGGACGGGGAAGCTTGCGATGGAGGCTCTTGGTCGGGGTGGCGCTTTGAACGGTATCACGAACGGAACCAGAGAGATCGTGGATGGACTTGTTCTTGACAAGATCCAGCAAGTTCGCTACATGCACATAGCATTTGGTGCTGTCAGCATTTTCTTGGTGGCTTATATCATTCTAAGAATATGGTACGACAGTTGGCGATCATCACAATTAGCGCCGTCATTACGGAGGAGGTACAGTAGATGGGTCTGCATTGCATGATCTCAAGCTAACAGGATATAGAAAATTCGACTTTTTGTGGAAGCTCCACCCTGCCGAGTCCTTTCCCCTGCTGTTAGGATTTTTTCTCTTAATACAGCAAACATCATTTGTATCGATACAAGCAAAAGCTTTGGACAAGCTATTTGTCGATAACTGCTTGAGATCCTCACAGGTCGTGTTCACGCGTGAGTATACCTACACCGAAAGATGGAGCAGTGCTAACAATATGGTCAGAGATCTTTGTGATTGGCTACATTCATTTCGTGTTCGGCCTTGAGATGACCATCAGATCGCTAAGACGCACACGGTTTGCACCTAGACCGAAATACACAACCTCAGTCTGCACTCTTATTGCGCTTATCATGTCTATCTTCACCTGGCTGTCCACGAGGCTTCGCATGCCAAGAAACAAATGCTTTGGGGACATGATATGGCGATCGATCAGAAGCTCTCCATTGGGGGTTGTTATCTGTTCGTTTCTGATTCCGTCCTTCATCATGATGGCAGCCATTATTGCACTACAACTATATCGCACCGTCAATGTGGACCCCAACGAACGCATCGCCGGCACAAGAATGGTCTACTACTTGTTGCTATCAGCAGTGCTATACGTAAGTTTTGACGAAAGACCTCTGCAAATGATACTCGCTAACCATTCCTTAGACCTTGGTTCTTCCTTTCTGGGTACAAGCTGTGCTATCTTCATTCGACAAGGATCTTTCCTCCTCACGAGTTGCAGAGTTCATTCTCTTCATCGCAGGAGCCGTGGTTGCGTTTACTCATTTATTCCTACGAGCAAACGCGGCTCGCACTGCTATCAGGCCAAAGAATACACCCTGGCAAGAGCGCAGAGGGCTTAGACTATTCGGACCTAGCGACTTGGAACTGATGCGAATCAGCTCCCCCATCATGAAGCAGGGACCCCAACACGACGAGAAAGTCTTAACCAGGTGGACGAGCACCGACGACACGTTCAAGATTGGTGCATCAATGGATGCGGATTTGATCTCTCCCGTCGTCCCTCAAAAAGCAAATATGACAAATGCATCACTCAGGCCCCTGAAGGAGCCTAAACCCCCACCCAAGGACCAACCAATCAAATCGCCCATGGCATCCAAGGCAGCCACAACTCCAAGGAAAACATCGAATCACCCACGACAGGCGAGTTATTCTTTGTTTCCTGGATCCGATGAGCTTCGACTACCTGCTTCGGTTTACACACCGGGTACCATGTCGAAGGCGTCGGTGAGTGCACTTGCACCTACCTTTACCAATCCCTTCGCAGGGACCAGTCCAATTGCCAAACCACCTCGTATGCCCTGGCAAGCAGGCCATCGTCGTGGAAGCAGTAACGAAAGTATGGCGACTGTTCAGATTGGCATTCGGATCTCGACTGCACCAGCCGCACTCGCTGCCTCTGGACTGACTTCCTCATCCCAGCCGCCTGCACGGATAGGCATCCTTGAGTCTGTCAGCTCAGTCGACACATCCCCATCACCCCGATCGAAAGTCCCTCTCATCGATCCCAGATCCCCCCTTTCTCCCAAACAACAAATGGCCACGTCGCAGTACGCGTGGCTCGATATAGCGGATTCGCCAGCGTCGATGGATTCGCCGTTGCGGACGCAGATGCTCCCGATTCCCCCGCGTAGAGCAACGGCTGAGTCGAATCGGCATGAAATCGCCAGTTTGGAACGGAGCGGGTCGCTCAGTCAACAGGGTTCCTCGGCGCCGTCGAGAGCGGATGCGAGGAAGCATTCTGGGTTTTTCTGAAAATGTTTTATGACGGACGGATCATGGGGTTGCTTCTTTTTTCTTCCTTTGGTTGGCGTCCATCGCGGAATGTGATATCATACGGAATGGAATGGAATGGCGGGCAGGTGTGTTTGTTGGGTGTTGGAGTAGAAATTCCATATATCCATATTTTGCAAATGTTATTTTTTGCCTGTTGTCTCATTTGGGGCGGCGTTTTTCTTATGTTTTTGTCTCTTTTTTTTTCCCCGTGGGTTATGATGAGGGGTGTGACGCTCTTTTTGTCTGTGGGGTTGGGATTGCGTGGATCATGTGTGTATATGATGTTGTATGATAGGATGTGGGTGTGTAGGAAATGATGTGATGAGAAAATTGAGCCATTGATCAAGGGAAGGAAGAAAACATAGATATTTGGTATTGAGTTAATACATTTTGGATAATTCTCTCTTTTGAAACTCCACTGTCTTCTATTGTTATTATTCATGTAAAAGTTGTTTCTTATATATTCTTGTAGGTATTCAACCTACTTATCAACCTTTTGTTACTTACCACGTCTACCTAGCGAAATAGGAGGTCCCTTTATCAATACAGCCTGAATTCATCACTATATATTTTTATCTCGCGAAAACAATGATAAAATCGACATTTACATATACTCGTGAAAAACAATATCGAAGACAAGTTAGACACTCCCACACACATACGATCCCATAGTGTTACCATACCGCGAAGAAGCCGTCTCATCTCATCTCACCTCGTCCCAGTCTGACAAGCCCAAGAAAGAAAGAAAGAAAAAAAGAAGAAAAAAATGCTTCCTCGGCTTACCTACGGTAGGAGCAAAGGCAGACAATTCCCCTTCCATCCCGCCTTCAGCCTTCCGCGGCTCCGCCCACACAGAGCCGTGGCCGTGGCACGTCTCGGATCGGTCCTGAGGAAGGGGGATCCATGTGAAAGCGTGCACAGGTGGGAAGGGGAGGGGTTTGCCTAGAAACGTGGTTCCCGAGATTTGTCATGTTTTGGATTCTCGGCCGTTGAGGGGGCTGGGGGATTTGGCCGGCGCCGCCGTTGCTGTTAGGTGGTGGGCTTGGGTAGTACCGCCTAGTACGGAGTAGTTTTTCGCGGTTGGTGGTGATGTTGGTGACGGGCCGAGCCTATGGGTTATTTGTTAGGAGGACGGTAGTTTGGATATAGCTGCGGTGGTGTGGTAGTTTGGATAGAGCTGCGGTGGTGTGGTAGCTTGGAGCTTGATGTGGAGGTTAGGTAGTCTTGCCTGTGGAGGTTAGGTATTCTAGTCTTGCTTGTGCCTTCGCGTCTCTCGGGGACCGCAGTATTCCTCGTGATGGTTCTTCAACAACCTCCGCACTCCCAAGGCCAGTCATTTCTGCCAAGATAATTACTAATCCTACATAGTACGATGGCGAACTCGGCGATGGCCAGCCAGGATTATATCCTAGATAGGAAAGCAAATGCGAAGAGTTCGACTGCACGCGAGGGAAAGGTGTATCTTCCGTGAGCAGCTCTCCTTGGGTACGAAGGTAATTACCAAGCATTGAGCGACAATTCCGCATCAGGGCAATTCATACGCTTACCATGTACTCGGCAGTTCTAGTATCATTGGATATCCGATATACCTCCTAGGACAGAGCTCCAAGCCCCACCCACCACCGCCGTATGCCCGCCGTATGCCCGCCATGACCCCTCTTTGAACATCAGCATGATGATGTTGTGGAGGCGTCGAGCTTCCTGTGTCCCACAGTGACGAGAGAAGTTCTGCTTCTCGGGCCCGGTACCGTGAGGTAGGTCGGTGGATGAGGCGTGGACACGAGATGGGGATCGTGTATAAAGCGGACAGGATGCCCTGCTCTCTTGTTCAGTTGCTTACTACTCTCCATCCAGCTTGATACACCCTATACTCTGTACATTCCTTCAAGCAGCAGCATCATCTTGCTGTCTGTTGTTCCCACGACCACTGTTCCCCGCACCCCCGTGAAGAGGAGCTGCTTCGTCATATTTTGGTAAGAATTTCCCTGTACCCATCGGGGCATCTGTCTCCTTTTCTCCATTGGCATGGCTAATAAGACTTCCTTGTTTCCAGACTCCATCAATCCCTCACGGTTCGGAATCCTCATACACCACAATCACAATGGTATTTATTGCCCGTTCAGTCTCGCGTCTTGCGCGCCCCGCTTCATCTCTGCTTCGTCCCTCAATTGCCCCACCTCGAGCTGCAAGCAAGCTCTCACTTGGAGCCAGAACGCTAACAGCAACTGCGAACCGACAGGGAAAAGTTCTACTTGTCTTGTACGATGTAAGTCTTTCATACTCGTCTGCAATTGACCCCGAACTGATGGATTCCAGGGCGGTGTCCACGCCGAGCAAGAACCAAAGCTCTTAGGAACCACTGAGAACGAACTCGGTATCCGCAAATGGATTGAGGAGCAGGGACACACCCTTGTTACCACGTCTGACAAAGAGGGAGACGGTTCCAAGTTTGACAAGGAATTGGTCGACGCTGAAGTCATTATCACCACACCGTGAGTTCTGGCATATCTACATGCCAGAGCCCGAACTGACAACGTGCAACAGCTTCCACCCAGGTTACCTCACCGCCGAACGTCTCGCCAAAGCCAAGAAGCTCAAGATCGCCGTCACAGCCGGTATCGGATCCGACCACGTCGACCTCGACGCTGCCAACAAGACCAATGGCGGCATCACAGTAGCCGAAGTGACCGGCTCCAATGTTGTCTCCGTCGCCGAACACGTAATCATGACCATCCTCGTCCTCGTCCGCAACTACACCCCCGCCCACCAACAAATCGAGAACGGTGACTGGAACGTCGCCGAGGTGGCAAAGAATGAGTACGATCTCGAAGGCAAAGTCGTAGGAACCGTCGCCGTCGGCCGTATCGGTGAACGTGTTCTGCGCCGTCTCAAGCCATTCGACTGCAAGGAACTACTATACTTTGATTACCAACCTTTGAGCCCCGAGGTTGAGAAAGAGATTGGATGCCGTCGTGTCGATACCCTAGAGGAAATGCTGTCTCAATGTGATGTTGTCACTATAAACTGCCCTCTTCACGAGAAGACAAAGGGTCTATTCAACAAGGAACTCATTGCCAAGATGAAGCCCGGATCGTGGCTTGTCAACACCGCCCGCGGCGCCATCGTCGTCAAGGAAGATGTTGCTGCTGCATTGAAATCTGGACATCTACGTGGATACGGTGGTGACGTATGGTTCCCACAACCGGCACCAAACGACCACCCATTGAGAACCGCAAAGAACCCATGGGGCGGCGGAAACGCCATGGTTGCACACATGTCCGGTACCTCCATCGACGCGCAAGCGAGATACGCCGCTGGCACAAAGGCGATTTTGGAGGAATACTTCTCTGGACGCGAAAACTACAGGCCTCAGGATTTGATTGTGCATAAGGGTGATTATGCCACCAAGGCTTACGGACAAAGAAATGTTGGCGCCAAGTCTTGAGTGGGGATGTGATGGATGTATATAGCTTGCTAGCGAATATGTATTTTGTAACAAGAGTTTATTCGTGCATTTTCGTGCCTCTCATTCGTATTTTATCTCGATTATATTACCTCCAATCCATTATATTACCTCCAATCCGAAGAATCAGCATTCAATTCGAATTTATCTTATCGAGAGAATGGAGACCAACACCCGTTTCTGTATCTTTGTTTTCCTTTCTATTTTTCGAAAAAAACTCACTTTTTGTTCTACAACTTTAGTATCAGTTTCTGTTTGTGCTTTTCTTTTCTCTTTCCCTCTTTTTCCGTCACCCCGCGGTTTGGATTCAACAGCTCTCACCATCAATGCGGAGCTCCAACACCAAGATACAAACCGACAAACATATCAAATTAAAGTATGATCAGTGCGACTTCAAAATCGGCGTATAGCATCCGGAAATGGATACACATACTCCTGCGAAGGATACTCCATCGTCGAAGCGAGACGAGCTTTAGCACCGAGGTACTCGTACTCTGCTCTGGATATCTCTACCGTATTGCGGGCTGTAGTCTGATCTTGCAGTGGTGCAGATGCAACTGATTCTGTACGGAAAAGAGATCGTGGCTCATATGCACCAAAGATTCGGAATAACTGCTCACGCGTCATCTCGTTCATCTCGATCATCTTGCCTCCGCCTTGAAGAATATTATTGTACTGAGATAGAGCGGAAGATTGCTGAGCAGCGGGTCGCGCCATGACTGGTCGGCTTGGCTGCCGAAAAGGCTGATGCAATGGTAGACCGATGTGAGATTGTTGAGCGGTCGTGAATTCTTGATTTGGATGCTGCCACGATGGTGATGGATTTTGTCGCCGATGAACTGTTTTGAGACTGCTCAGTGGTGGGTTGCTTGCTTGCTGGTCTATTGGAATGCTGGAGTCTCATGTTTAGAATCCTGCTGTCCCCCAACCTGCCCTGCTCATTCTGAATCTCTACCCTGCTCATCACCCTGTCTGGCTGGCCAGTGACATAATCGCTGCCTGGCAATCGACTGAGCTGTTGTCGAGTAATGGACTGCTGGTATGTTGATGGATTTGGAGCTTCACGAGGCTTAGAACCCGAGTCCCCAGGATTGCTTTTGGTGACAGGGCCAGTTCGTGACGAATTCACGGATCGACCGTCTTGACCACCTCGATCACGTCGAGCCTTTTCCTGAAGCCGCTGAACTTCAAAATGCGAATTGTATCCAGACAGTGCATTCGATTGACGCGAAGGAGGACTAGGAGACTTATAGAGCCCGCGATTCTGGACATCATGAGGAACTGAGGTTGGTTGATGCTCCCTCTCCACAGGTGAAGCGAGACCCGAATGGTTGTTGGCACAGAAAGTGGATGAACGGCCGCGCAACTCAGGCGAACGCGCCTCTTCCTATATCAATGGCAGCGGAGCGCCATGTCACGGAGTCCAGAATTGATCAGTCATATCATTTCTCCTTCCGTCTTGACCCGCGTAGTGTCATGAGCCATGTCTGGATCAGATTTGATTCGAGGGACTGGTGACCCGTCGGCACGGCGTCACTGTGTCTCCTTAGTCACTGTCAGTGAGGTGTCTGTTATCGTCAGAAAGATGCATTCTGCCTCACCGTCTTCAGTTTTGATACGCTGCGCGCCATGGGCTTGAGCTTCTCTATCGGGAGGTGAGTTGGAGTTGGAAGACATGTTCGTGGCCTCGCAAGTATATTGTGTAGGAGGGGATGTTGTTGAGGTTGAGGTGCAAACCTAGACTTGGATTTTCTCCGCTGGCCATTCGAGTGTTGTGCTTTTCGACTATCATGACAATGAAGCTCGATAAGATCCCGACGTGTCGAACATAATCCTCAGCTACCTACTTTCCAGAGATTTATCCCAAACTCTCTATCTTTGAGTAAGCGATATTTACCTATCCACTCTGCCCGTCGCGGGAACCTAATCACAAGAACCAATTCATCGTCTTCCCAAACTGCGCAAACAGGGTATCTCTTCCAAAAACGCCATGCCTATGCCTTCATATTGTACAATGTCCAAGAATCACCGCCGCACTATCGTCTCCACCACAACATCCTCTTCCTCATCCTCACTGTCATCCCTGAATCCCTCTTCCAACTCTCTACTCAACCGCCTGTTACTGTCCGACCCTTGCCCATTCGACCGGCTCCTATTTCTAGCATCCATACTTAAACTCAACCCATCTCTCCGTCCCCTCACAATCTCGTCATCTTCATCCTCGCTGTCACCAATTCCGTATCCTAGATCTCCATTTTCAAAATGATGTGTCGTTCCATTTCCTAATTCCTCGTCTCCATCTCGTGCATCCACGACCCGCGAACTGTTTTGTTGATATTGGTGTCTGTATTCTGCCCAGCGACTGGGAAGGAGGAATGCGAGGAGCGCTGAGGTTATGTTTGAGCGTAAATTTTGAGTCGAAGATGAGAGGGAGGATATCGGATTAGTATGAATAGGGAGGTATTGGGCGTAGCGAGCGCGATGTCGTCGGTATAGCGGGAGTATTAACAGGGAGAGGAGGACGTAAAGGAGGAGCGCGAGGAGTGCTGGAAGGAGGAGAGACTAGAGATTGTAAGTCAGTAATGAGTTTGCTGTCTGCCGTAATGACATTGCATTCAAGCGTTGACAAGGTGCCATTAATATGTCCATGTCAAACCATACGGATGTGTAGTATGAAAGTTGGGACAGTTGTGTCATTTCGCCCAGGAAAAGTTTGCACCACGTCGCGAGCCAAACTCGAATGACGGGGAGGATAGGTTTGGAATGGCGAGGAAAGAAAGACGTACTTTGAGAAAGAGGGCGTTGGAAGCCATGATCTGTGGAGGTGAGGCCCAGGTGTAGATTGCGAGAAGGCTGATGGGCGCGAGCAGACAAGGTATTAGGATGAGGATTGCCGAGTGTTGGTAGGGCGAAGTTAGGGACTGTATGAACTCAGGAGAGAAGTGTTCCTCGCCGGCGAAGTCGTAAGCGATGAGTTCATCGGGGAGACGTGGTGGTGTTTGCCGGGTTATTAATATGGTGCTGGCTTGGTGCTGGGGGACGGAGAAATGCATGCATGCGGCATGGGCAGTGGAAGAGACAACGACTCGATGGTTCAGATATTTATTCTAGCAGAGAGAAATGTGACAGCAGTCGTCCCTTTGCCGTATTGAAACGGATTTCGGCTTCTACTTAATCAACTCGAGGCTTGGACGTGACTTTGAGTCTCCCTCTCCTCCTCCCCCTAGTACCTCCTATTATTTGGAGTGACTATACGACCGAGCTCTTGATACAGCCCAAGCCATCCCCTGCATTGAGGCCAACCTATACATCCCACTCGCTGAAACATCGACTATCAGAGAGAGACTGTCGCTGGCCGAGTCCTGAGAAACACCAATATCTCCACCGTCAGTACTAGGGTACACCCATAAGGATACACCCATGCTGTAATAACTCTCGGACCCGACCTCCACACCCTCCACCGCCTCCCAGACGATTGCGCCAACCACCACAGAATACAACAAGTCGAAATAAAACCTACCAGATCAGGTCCTAACACGCAACAAATTTGTGCCTGCACGATTAGAACTTGGAAGCGCGGCCCACTACATTTTGCTGAGCGGGACGGCGAGTCTCTTTCCCGCACTGGCTGACACAAGCCCATAGAATGCCACAAGATTCAAAGGGCAGGGCCAGCTCCGGGGGAAAAGGTCTACTGGGGTTCTTCAATAAACCAGACAAGGACAAGGACAGATCAAATGTGAACGATTATACAAGTGACCTCCCATACCGCCGCAACGACCCCGGATCAACTTCGTCGCGACATTCCCAGAAGAACTCCCAGGAACGGCCCATATCAGTAGGCGCAGATGGCTCAGGAATTGGCATGAACGTGGGCGTCATCACGACAATCCCGTATGACAGTGTGCACGGAGGCAACTCACCGCGAAATGTTGAATACTTACCTAAGTCCGGCGAAAGAAGAGAACCGCTGCCTCATCATCTGAACAAAGGTGGTGGCGACTTCCACCAGTATCCCTCCGTTCAAGCGACCACACCTACACGAAGTATGGGACCTCCACAACCACCGCCGCATTCTTCTGGAACTTCGGGAGGAGGATATGGGCAAGAGAGGGAAGGGTACGCTCGATCGCAGCATAGTCACAGGGGGAGCACAAGTACAATTGTGGGATTCAATGAAATGGCACAGGGAGGATATCCTGAGAGAACGAAGGCACCGCGGCAGTCGTCAGATCAAGCTTCAGTATATTCTTTTGATTCTGCGCGATCAAGGGAACGCGAACGAGACCGAAATTATGCGCCCAGCTTATACTCAAGAGATGGTGCCAGTGATCAAAGCGTGTATAATGGCTGGTCTCCCTCGCCTTCACAACATACAGTGCGTCAAAACCAGACTTATTCCATGATGTCTACCAACGGATCCGCATCTTCTTTTGGTCTCCAAGGATTTCATCAGCAACGACCCCCGGACCATGAAGTCGAAAGCCAGTTCCTAGAATTGATGGTGAAGCGAGGATGGAAGAGCTTGCCAGAGGGTGCCAGACGTCAGATGGAAGCATATCCTATACAGAAGAAGTGGACGCTGGTGAGCCAGGATAAGCTCGCCGAGGCATCTGGCGAGGCAAAAAGGAGACACCAAAGTCGATATGGCCCAGAGTCGTCTCAAGGCAGTATACTGGACCGAGCCCATGTGGAAAACAGCCCGGAATGGTATGTGCGTAAAATTATGGACAATTCGATCAATGCACAACAATTGGGTAGTTTGAGTGTGAGCCTGCGGACACAACCGATTCAATGGGTCAAATCATTTGTGGAAGCCCAGGGACAAATCGCTCTTACCAATGTGCTTGGGAAGATCAACAGAAGGCAAACGAGGCGAGGCGCTTCGTCCACCGGCCCAGCACAAGACAAAGACTTTGATCGCGAATATGACATTGTCAAATGTCTCAAAGCTTTGATGAACAACAAATACGGTGCCGACAATGCTCTTCAACACCCACAGATCATAACGGCGTTGGCTGGCTCGTTGGTTTCACCTCGGCTCAATACGCGAAAACTGGTCAGCGAAGTGCTCACCTTCTTGTGTCACTGGGCGGATGGACAGGGTCATCTCAAAGTCATCCAATCGTTGGATCAGCTCAAAACGCAGCAAGGCGAGACGGGTCGATTTGACCACTGGATGAGATGGATCGAGATCACCATCGATGGACGAGGAAAGATGGGCAGTCTGGTTGGTGCCAGCGACGAGTACCGTAGTGGAGGAATTGGTGTTGAGAACTTGTTGATGGAATACGCGGTGGCCTCATTACTGCTCATCAACATGATTGTGGATACGCCGGAACGAGATTTGCAGTTGAGATGTCATCTGCGAGCACAATTGACAGCATGTGGTATCAAGCGGATATTGACGAAGATGGAGGCGTTCCAATACGATGTCATCGACAAGCAGATCGAGCGATACAGGACCAATGAGTCCATCGACTATGAGGATCTCTTGGAACGGGAAAACAGCAGTATGGTGGACAGTGTGGAAAGCGAGGGCAAAGATCTGAATGACCCCTCTCAGATCGCAGAAGCTATCCAGTCCAAGTTGCTGAATACCAAAGCCAACGACTATTTTGTGTCTTTGATGCAACATTTGCTTCTTTTGCGGGATAATGAAGCAGAAGATCGGCTGAGGACGTTCCAGCTCGTAGACGCCATGATGAGCTACGTTGTAATGGATCGACGATTACCGGACATGGACCTCAAGCAAAGTCTCAACTTCACTGTGCAAAGTCTGCTCGACAAGCTGTACACGGACTCTGAAGCACGACAAGCTCGTGACGATGCTGTCGCGGCACGGCAGATTGCAGATGCCGCAATGGCTGAACGCGATGAAATGCAAGCGCAAGTTCAGTTAGGCGCTGATGGGCTTGTTGCTCAACTGCAGAAGAAACTGGCTGAGCGTGACGAGGTTGTCGCTATTCAGTCGAGGCAGATCGATGCTCTTAAGGCCGAAGTCTCCGAGTTGGGACGACTTCGTGCTCAGGAGGCACAACGGAACGAGCTAGAGACCAGAGAGCTGTATCTCATGCTTCGCGATGTGCAAGAGTCTGCCGCTGCTTCAGCTCAAAAATCTGGTAAGGCTGTTGTGGACCCGACACAAGCTCAAGGTATTCTCGACAGACAGAGACTGATGGAGAGACTGGAGACGCAACTTGAACGTGCAAAAACACAGGCTAAACTCGAGGGCAAAGCTTTCCAAATCACACCGTCTGATAAGCTCCGTGAACTTCGTGAGAAGATGGATGGCGATATTGGAGCCACCGAAGAAGAACTGGCGAAGTATAATGCTAGCCTCGAAGCATTCGACTTGGGTTCAATGGCTTCGACACGCACTGGACTTGGAGGTAAACGAAGAATACCTCGTAAAGCATTGCCTGGCAAACGACCTGGTGGTTTCCAAAATGAAGAGTCTGAAGATGAAGATGGTGGAGATGGATTCAAACGACCTGTACTCGTTGACATCACTCGTCCGAAGATGCCAAAGACTCAAGCCGTGGACATGTTTGGTGAATTGACCTCGAAAGTCAAAAAATATGTGGATAGCGATGATGAAAGCTCCGGCGACGGTGCTACTACAGGCACAACGCATCCAAGTCTTGATTCCGATTCACCTCGGACGCCTGCTGACGAGAAATTCTCGAGTCCTGGCAAGTCACCTCAAAAACACGCAGGCACGGCTTTGCCTGGTTTTGGAACGGGTGCACCCCCACCCCCACCCCCTCCGCCTGGTCTTCCTGGTTTTGGGCACGATGGGCCACCAGCTCCACCACCGTTGCCAGGCTTCGGCTCCGCTCCGCCGCCACCACCAATGCCTGGATTTGGATCTGGTGCCGGTGCACCTCCTCCGCCGCCTCCTGGCGCTGGACCTGGTATGCCAGGCTTTGGCTCAGGCGGACCTCCACCGCCGCCTCCTGGTATGCCTGGAATGCCTGGAATGCCTGGTTCCAAAGGACTACCTCCACCTCCTCCGCCACCAATGCCAGGTATGAAGCGTGGACCAGGCTTTTTGAATCGTGGGCCTGGTATGGAATCAGGAGCTCCGGCGCCCGCTCTTGGGTTCAAAAGACCTAGCAAGAAGATGAAGGCTCTGCATTGGGAGAAGGTTGACGCACCTGGTTCCACAATTTGGGGTCAAACAACCCTCTCTCTTGAAGAACGCGAGGCCATGTACCAAGAGCTATCACGGAAAGGTATTCTTGACGAAGTCGAGAAACTCTTTTTAGCAAAAGAGATCAAAGCGATTGGCAAAGCTGCAGGCAGGAAGCCAGACAAGAAACAACTCATCTCAGGCGACTTACAGAAGCAGATTGAAATCACGCTAAAGAGGTATCAGTCTCAACCTGTAAACGAAGTTGTGCGAATGATCCTTCAGTGCGGCAATGATATCCTCAGCCACGAATCTGTCATGGACTTCTTGAAGCACGACGTCATGTGCAATGTTCCGGACAATCTTGCGAAACTTCTGGCGCCGTACAGTAAAGACTGGACTGGACCCCGAGATGCAAAGCGGGAACAGGATCCTGAGGAACTGACGAGGGAGGATCAGCTTTATCTTTACACTGCCTTTGAGCTCCGCCACTACTGGAGGCAGAGGATGCGGGCTCTTGTGCTCACTAGGAAGTTCGAACCCGAGTATGACGAGATTTCGGTCAAACTCAAGGAGGTCGTAAATGTCTCCAACTCCATTACTGAATCCGCCAGTCTCTTGAACGTTATGTCTTTCATTCTACGGATCGGAAATTTCATGAACGAGACAAATAAGCAGGCGCAAGGTTTCAAGATATCCTCTCTTGGTAGATTGAATGTCGTCAAAGATGCGACCAACGAAGGCACTCTCCAAGATTTCGTCGAAAGGACTTGTCGACACAAATTCCCTGGTTGGGAAGATTTTATTGAGGACATTTCTGGGGTCGTTGCTGCGCAAAAACTTAATGTTGATATGCTCAAACAGGAAGCAACTGCATACATCAACAACATCAAGAACGTGCAGATGTCGCTTGATTCTGGAACTCTTTCAAATACCAGCTTGTTCCATCCTGACGATCGGGTGGTAGTTGTTGTGCAGAGAAGCATGAAAGAGGCGAGATTGAAGGCAGAACATATGCAACTTTTGTTGGACGACATGGACAACACGTACAACGCTATAATGGATTTCTTTGGCGAGGATCACAAGGATGAGAATGCTCGACGCGTATTTTTCAAGCAGCTTGCGGATTTTGTTGGCGAGTGGAAGGTTTGTCACACCCGTCCTCTGTTCCCTCAGAAACCCATACTAATCTATGATACCACAGAAATCCAAAGAAAAGAACTTGTTACTCGAGGAAACACGCCGCCGCAACGAAGTATCGATGAAACGCAAGCAAGCTACCCTACCCACCGCCTCTACCACCTCTCTCGACGCCTCAGCCGGCCCACCGTCACCCGCTGGCACAGGGGCCATGGACGACCTCCTCGCCAAACTAAGAGCTGCCAAGCCGGAGGCAAGAGATCAACGCGACAGACGCAGACGAGCGAGACTAAAGGACAAATACCAGGACCGCGTCGCCTCCGGTCAGAAAATGCCAGAGCTCGACGAACTGATCAAGCCTCGCGCCGATGTCATCGATGGTCTTTTATCACCCGTGCGGAGCGAAGGTGGTCAATCTTCTGCTAGTGTTGATAGTAGTACCCCAGCAGTTCCTGAAGATGGCGATGATGAGGATGTTGCTGATCGTGCCGAAAAGCTTTTGCAAGGACTTGGTGGTGGGGATGATGAAGGAGAAGAGAACTTAATCCCGGTTCCTAGAGAGTCAATCCGGATGACTAGAAGGAGGAAAGAGGGGGCTGAGGATGAAAGGAGTAAGAGGAGGAGAAGGAGGCAGTTGGCGCTTAGTGCTAGCGAGGCTAGTCTTGAGAATCAACACAACCCTAGCGTAGATAGGGTGTCGGCGCTGAGTTCTGAGGGCAGAGGAGAAGGCGACAGTAGCGCAGAGGGCGGCGGGAGTGAGAAGGGAGATGTGAATGGAAACGGAAATGGAGAGGAAGAAGAAGAGGGCGGAGAGACGCCCAAGGCGATTGGCGGGCTTGTTGTTGTCAGTCCGCCCAGTCCGGATGCGATGCATGCTACGCCTAGCAAAGTGAATGGTGGGGGAATTTTGACGCCACCCGGGGACTAGAGAAGACACATTGGTGTTGGACGACTGGAAGTTCTGCCATCAAGTTCGCATCGCAAGTACGTCTTTTGGCATTGGGCATTTTGCGAGGGGTGTTGCTTGTTTTGTGATGGCATACTGCATAGATGAGCGCTCTCTTCTTGGTTTTTCTTTCTTTCTTGTTTTTTGTTCGACATGACGTGTGGGGGATTTGGTTCATCTTCTGGTGTTTTGTTTTCTGTTATATACTAGGTACACTTTTTTGTAATGTTTTATTTTTTTTGTTGATGATGTTTTTGGTGCTTGTTGTTTTGGTGTTTTGGTGTTTGGTTGCTT
Source organism: Venturia pyrina ICMP 11032 (assembly GCA_000738655.1). Taxonomy (NCBI): domain Eukaryota; kingdom Fungi; phylum Ascomycota; class Dothideomycetes; order Venturiales; family Venturiaceae; genus Venturia; species Venturia pyrina. Next base: position 1,185,997 of record JEMP01000025.1, on the reverse strand, counting down.
GGGATGGGGGAGAGGTGAGGAGGGTGTTGGGGATGGAGATAGATAGACAATACAGTTGCTTGGAATGGTGAGAGAGGGAGAGGAAGTGTTGAGATGGAGATAGGTAGACAATGCAATCTCTTTCGTGTTGGTCCGGTGGATGGTGTGGATTGGGAAGCTTGTGATGTTTGCTTGGTTGGTTGACTTTTTTCTGGGTTGGGAGGCAGGGTAAGTGGAAGAGCTGGGAGTGTGAAGATAAAGGATATTAGCGAAGGTTGTGGCTGCTCATAACAGGGCTGGCCCACGATGAATTGCTGATCTCTGGGTAAGCGCTGATGTTGAAATCCAGATAATAGGCGAGAGGTGAGTCTTCGAGCTGATGTTATATGATACTGGTCGAAGTTGACCCGCTGGTTGGTTTCGCTTTAAGCTTCAGATCTGGGCTGGATAACATTGTCATCTAGACAGGGCGGGTCCGCTGGACCCTTGGAGGTCTATTTAAGAGTTCTTTTCTTCTGTGTTCCTCTTTGTTTCTAACACCAACATCGACTTCTTCCATTTCTTTCGCTGCACTCACGGCCTGCTCAATTGGAGCTGGTGGAGCTTGAGATACTGTGGGAACTCACTGTCTGACAACTTGCTTTTGACGAGTGGAGGGAGCTCGATCCTGACATTGGTGAGTTTTGTCCTTTGTTTTGGGTGATGTGGCTGCTAACATGTTCCAGACAACTATTGGCAGGGCCTTCAAAATGCTGCATCCGGATGGCCTTGAGGTCTATGTCGAGTCGCTCGATCGCAATGAACCATACGCTTAGTACGTCATGCCTGGTAACTCGGAAGCAGCAGGTAGTAAGAGCATGGAGAGGTATATTGAGATTATTCCAGGAGAGCAATTCTCCGTAATCGTGAAGATCAAGAAGGATTTCGATTGTCGTGGGCAACCCGAGATTAATGCTTGGCTAAGAACTGATGTCACTGTCAATACATCTCGCCGTTCAAGCACGGATACTCCGAAGAAAGAGGAGTTGAATCGGACATTCAGGAAGTGTACACAAAGGGTAGGAGGGAAATGGGTTAGGGCGGGCTTCTCTTTTGCAGAGCTGGGCTTGGGTAAGCACGAACAACTTCCTGAGAACTCACAATATTCTGAACTTAGGTGTAGATGAGGATCTCTTCCATCATGACACTTTACTGAGCAGCCTTGAAGTAAAGGTTGGTTTGATCGAAGTCGAAGTCTGCCTTGGGCATTCGACCATGTTACCGAAGCCCAGACCGAAGCTCATACCGGTCTCTCGCCCCGAGTACACATCGCCGACTTCGAAACTGCTACATAAGAATGTTGGGATCACACCTGTGCTCGAAAATGTGAAGGAAACCACTCAACCAATCGTGAGAAGCAAGTTTCATCCGAGAAGCCGAACTTGCAAATTTACGTTCTTCTACCGGTCAAGCAGTAATTATTCCGGATCTCTATCAGCAGTCGAATGCTAAATTCTGACAGTGGCACTCGGCAATCTTGGTATCAAATCGCTCTCTCCTATCGCGCAACCCACAGTTGTGGGTCTTGGTTCCATTCCAGAGGCTCTGGAGCTTACTAGCCCTATTCATTCCGTCTCTTCGGACATTGAAGTCAACTCCGATGGACCCGAGGAGCTCGAGCTCGACATAAGCGTTGACCACGGCCAACTGGACACCGCGGCAGATGCCCAGGCCAAGAATGACGGGTGCAAAAAGGCTGAAGTTATCGAAAAGACGCTCTCGGCTACGGCCCGCCAGTGCACTACTTTCTCACTGGAAAGCTACAAGGACAGGGATATCGAGTTCTTCGAAGCAGGTCTTGGATTGCAACTGACACCAAATTCGCAAAACACCGTGTTCTCACTGCCCAGCGTGGTTAACCCACAGCTGGCCAGCACGGCCATCGACACCAGAAGGTTTAGGCACATCCAGTGGAGTCCTTATGAGTGCAGTCTGATTCGGTTGAACGGAGTGCAGACGAACTCCAAAGCCTCCTTGACCAGAGATCTGAAATTCACCACCCGTCAAGAGGCAGAATTGTTCATGGTACGAATGATGCAAATGACAGCACCAATCTTTATTGCTAGGACAAGGTAGGGAAAGCATACATAACTTGGATAACTTTTACTAACCATTATACACAGCGAGAGGATCACCAAGCTGTTCGCGAATTTCCCAATCGAGCGGATGCCCGTCTGTGGAGGACCCGAACCCAACAAGATGCTTTCCCAGCGTTTCTCTGTGCCGACCACGGCGGAAAAGGCTCGATTAACGTTACCCACGAAGATTGAGCTGCGTGCGAAACTTAGACGACGACAGCGAGGATAGATAACATGGAAACATTGGTCTCAGAAACTCAAGAGTAGTCTAGGCGAGGAGGGTTGAGTGGTTGCTCTTGGGACGTGATGAGATTTGGCGAACAGGCGTGCAGATTACGGTATATGACTGTGCTTCAGGTAGACAGAAGATGGGATACACTTTGACGGTGGCGGTCTTATTTTCAGAGGTGAGTTTCTGAATATTTTGGGTGAATATTGCTATTCAAGAAGTAATTTCTTTCTAAGGGATCTTGGAAGAAGAAATAGACATAGGAACATCCGGATCTACCAGCGTGGTGGAACATAGGGTATGGGGTAAACATTGGAATGCACCTCTCTCCTTGAGATGATAGAGAGTCCGAAAATGATTTTGGCCGAGATAAGTCCTTTTTTTCTATTCTTCATGAACTGCAAGGAGCACAAAATACACTTGAGAAAGTCACGTCAATATCAAGAATAATCTCGGCGAAAATAGTGACCTAGGTCCATGGCTTGGTATCTCTAGATACAACTTGAAGTCGAAATCGAGCAATGTGTCCGGGTTGCACTTCTTCTAGGTAATGTTGAACCAAATTGTCCCCGCTCTTTGGATGTCTAATGATATCTTCAGCATTCTTTTCTCTGAATCCTTCATCAACAATTGCTATAAGTTCCACCACAGATCATACGTCGCACTATCTCAATCGCTTATACTTCAACCTCATTGTGGCCTGCTTCTTAGAGGTAAAGTAGTCAACTATTGGGTCATGAATTGTGAACCCGAAAGCTCACGAATCCCAGCCCAGTGAAGAAAACACTTTCGCGATGTTAGGCCAAAACGGCGTTGGGCTGTTAATTTGGTCCCTAAAGCGCGATGAGCGCTTCGTTGAGTATCCGAAGCCTGGAACGTCTGAAGATTCCGATGGTAAAAGCCTGGAAAGTTATATTGAGGTCCCTCTGCATGATGAAGCTTTTAAAATTCGGTTTTCAGCCAAACATCTCATCCTCGAGGATGGAGAGGTTGTCCAAGTCGATATCGATTGGGATAATGGCCTGAGAGCTGTTCAGTTTTTAGACAAGGCTACTCTGGAACAATCTGTATAGTTGGAGAAGAAGCTCTTTTCACAGTATCACGGTGGGTCTTGGATAAAGGCTGGCGTCTGTTTCGGTCGCACTCATGCAGGCAAGTGCCGCTTGGCTGGAATCACTCTTCATCGTAACTGACCAAAGACAGCTGTTCGAAAGCAAGATTCCGAGCTGGAACCCCAGAGACTTGCTTTAAGTCTAGGTACAATCAAACTTGGGTTCCAACTTGGGAGACGAGAGCGCTTGAAGAACACACAGCCCAAATACCCTGAACCGGACGGGAGACCTCTTGGTTTAGTTTCAAATCTTGTGCTGTATGGTCCAATCTTCTTCGTTGTACACTGTTCGAGCTGACACCTTTCAGTCCATCAACCGGAAAGGCAGAAGTCATCAGTCAGCCAAAACTTAAGTACCTATTCATACCAAGGAATGTCAACGATCCTGGCCACGTCTTTCGTTTCCATTATCGATCGAAAGGTAGTCTGCCGTCTCGCTCACTCTGTGCTTACACTAACAACTGTCAGCGACACTTGATCAGCTCGGGATCAAAGCAGGCAACATTGATAGTCCTTCCCCAATAATTGCCCAAACTTCTTTAGTCCCAAAAAATAGACCACTGACTGTCGATGTTACAAATATGGGAACATCCATTGGAAATCTACCTGCCAATCCTCCCGCACCGGGCCCGGAGTCTCTACTCCAGAGCTCAAGAGGACCTATCGGAAACTACAATCTCCGATCTCACACTCGTTCGTCGCGGTTCGAAACGTCCCCGCCCCCCCCGCCAACCTACGCTTGAGAGCTCGTCAGCCTGGTAGAGAGCCTTCGACTCTCAGCAACAGAATTGGTGGTCAACGTGCTTCGCGCTCAGACACAAGAAAGCGGGCACTAACTAGCCGTGTCGTCTCCGATATATACGGGAATTAACCCCAGGAGGACGAAGAAGAAGAAGAAGAAGTAGACACTTCTCGACGCCCTCGCAAACGAGTGCAGCTGAAGCGAAAGCAGAAAATAATCCCTGATGATACGGATGACGACGCAGAAGGAAATCTTGACGCCATTGCCAGAATGCGAAGACAGACGGAAACAGGAGCTGCTCAGCCCCGTGCACAAGCAGGACCAATGGAACAAACCACCAGTATTCAACCCAGTGTACAACCACATACTCGATTTTCAGCTGTCAAAATCGAGGCTATCGATTTGACTGGCGATGAACCGAACAGGTCAGTCAAGACAGAACCCAGAACTGCCAGGCGGGCTCAAGCAAGAGCACCTAATTTAGACCTCCAAAACCAGTTTCATCTGCTTGGTTTAAAAACGAGGGAAGCAAAACTTCAACGACAACGATTCGAGCTTCAATTGCAGCTGGAGAAAGCCGAGCATGGGGAAAGATGATGGAGTGCAAAAAATTAGGAATCTTGATCTTTGTTTAGCATGCTTTCTGCCTGAAGATTGATCAATGGACGTTTTGCAGGAAAGCATTTCCTCAGTTTGGATTAGGAGGGTTGATATCAATATCCAAAAGGTGGCTCAGGCTCATGGATTTTGGTGCTTTATGGTATTAATGAAATTTTCGAGAGAACAGAGGGGCTCGTTCTACAGATCTTTGGTTCGGTGAGAGAACATAGGTCCGACGGAGCAGGATTTGGGGCAAAAGCATATAAGGAAAAGAATCGAGATGATTTATGTTAGTCCGCTTGACAATCTTGGCCTTTGGTTGCTCTTTCTTAACGAATTTTGGCCAGACGTCTTCGACTGCCTGTTAATTGCTGATGCATGATGTGCTTGACATTAAGTGAGTAGCTCTTGTTCTTCCTCGAAGAGCAATTTCGGTCATTAATTCTTGTCACAGCAAACAGATGGCATGCTGAAAGTCGGGATATAAAAGACCTCCTCTTCATGTTGAAGATTCCTTACCGGCTATCTCCTCTTATCTCCACTATATAATTATAAACCAACATGTGGCGCGTTATGCGCGTAGTTGGTTGTTTATTTGTTTACGAGGCTGCGGCGACAAAATTCTTCTCCTCAACACTCTATATAAACACAACCCAAATCTTGTCACTTATCGACTACAAACCTTTCACGTCTTTGTAACGCTGTCCAGGTCACCGCGAGGCGTAGACAGAGCGACATTTCTAGAACAACATCTTCCTGATAGCCGGAGGTGTCACCTGGAGATTCCATTGCGTGAATATGGCTAACACAAGATCTTAGGCCTGGAACGCGCCTTCCGATACGAAAATGTTGCACCCAGATGGTGTCGCTGTGTATATCGAGTCTCAGACAAAAGGAAAGGCCTTCGTCGAATATATCAAGACTGGAAATCAGAACCCGCCAAGTGCGGAAGCTATGGAGTGCTATATCGATGTGTCTGACAACGAGCCGTACACTGTTATTGTCGATTTCAAGGCGAAACTGTTACGCGCCAGAATTGGTGGGACCAAAGTGCCCGATATGAGCATCGACAGATGGATTGATGAAGAAGGTATTGGACAGAACTTTGTCATGAGGAACAGGAAGTTTGGAACGCAACACGATATCAGGTTCCCTGGGCGCAATCATACTGCGGGTGGATATACTTTCGCCAACCTACAAAAAGGTGAGTGTAACTCGCGAACACATTGTTGTTCTCCCGGTGTTTGGGTCATCAAAAGCAGGTCATAATTGTTCGATTTCTGGCGATGGTTCGAAGCAAATATCACCGGACGTTTTGCGATATCGATCCCAAGTTCGAAGCTTCGAACTATTCTCAATCAATTACTGACTCATTGAAGCTGATGCGATATACTCGCCCGAATTCGGCAAGATCGTGGTCCAAGTCCAGCCCCATGTTCCCAAGTCCATAGCCCTCCAAGTTCCCACCTCACAAGCAGCCACGCCGACAGATGCCTCTCCTATACGCTTCGTCTTCAGGTATAGATCTACAGAGTATCTACAGAAGCTGGAAGTCGTCTTCTCTAATAGTGGCATCGGCAATGAGAAAGCTTCGACAAGCAGACCGGACTGTCAAGCCGCCTCTCAGCCTGTTGCGCCTCAGGCTCCTGACACGAAGTCCGCTCGGCGGAAGAAGAAGAAAGAGAGAAAGAGACAGAGGAGACAAGCGATTCAATCTGCCCAACCGAGCACTGCTCAACCGGGCACTGCCGGACCAAACACTGCTGGACCAAGCAGTGCCAGACCAAGCACTGCTGGACCAAGCACTGCCAGACCAAGCACTACCAGACCAAGCACCGCCGGACCAAACGCTGCCAGGACAAGCACCGCCAGACCAAATGCTGCCAGGCCAAGCAAGACTTTCACGAACAGGCCACAACCAACAAAGTCAATGTCTAAAGGACCGTCACACAAATAGATTAATGCAGAGAGGTGAGTTGACCAAATCTTCACATCGAGAACACCAAACTACCAATCCTTCTCACACTCCCCCATCTGAAATCGATACCGCTCGATTTCTGGCGATCCAAATTGAGGATCACCACAAGTTTTTCGATATCGATACAAGATTGAATTCGGTTAATCGAAGCATCGTGTTCATTGAATGGCTTTAACTAACAATTGTGCTAGTATCTACAGAAGCCCCCATCCTTCCAGTGGTATCGAAATGATTGTAACGCAAAGTGTTCGAAAAGCTAACTTGTCTAGATCGCAGAAGATACCCGGAAATGCGTTGAGTTGGCAATGGCTCCGTCAACGAGCGCCATACTATGAGGCCAAGGAAGCATGACACAATGGCGAGGAGGAAGGCAGCGTGCGGCTGAGACCAGCATATTTGTAGATCAGTTGAAGAGGCATAAACCCGTCTCACGTAGTCGCGATTGCAAACGGCCCATTTGTAGATCAATTGAGAAGAACAGACTTCTTCAGCCTATTGGAAAAAGTCTGATTAATATAAATCCTTGCAAAGCAAATTGATCTAGCAGATTCCTGAAAAGTGAGGCTAACAGAAAACTATCCTTGTTGATCTTGAGCTGCACCCTAAAATCGACATCGGACATTTGGTAGAACGTTGTCCACCCAGCTCCGGGTAGCAAGGGTGTTGACCCATAACTCTACTGTCGCATCGACCTCAAAGACTATCGGACTGCTCGACAAGTCGAGTAGAATAAGAAGGGTCTCTGATTGATATTAACTCTACCGAGTAACTCACTAGCTTCACCACGCACCTCTTTCCCTGCCGCGCGAGCAAGGAGTCCGTTGATAGGCTTCTAGACAAGCCGTTTTCGCCTCTGGAAGATATCGATTCCAGCGTTTGGGTAGGCAGAAAGCGTATTGTGATTCAATGCCATGGACCTAAGAGTCCGCGCGTTTCTCGCGATACCTTCTCGTTACCTCAGCAAGAAGCTACGAAGTCCAATGGCGCACCTATGCCTTTTCATCGACCACGGCCGTTCAAGATTCCAAGTGGTGGACATCTGTTTGCTACATCTCTCGATTTCTTAAGGGAGGAAGAACTTCGGATACGTCCCTACAGCTGAACATACCTGATTGCGACACAAATAGCGCAGGAGGGTCTTCGCAGAGGACAATCGCGACGCGTCCTGATCATGTGGACATGGCGGTGCTTTGGACGCCGATCGAGATGGGAAATAATGATGAGTTGTGAAGTATAACATAGTAGACAATCGATTCGATAAGATTCCCTTGGTGACAAGGAGATGAGCCAGACAGAGAGTCTCGGAGGAATCGCCGCGCAGCGAAGGGCACATTGTGTGCTAACCGAAGATTGCCGGTACTCGTAGTAGGGTAGCATATTACGCCACCGAGTGGCCACACCCTGAAAATCGAAAATCTTAAAAACTAAAAACTTTACCTACGTCTTTCTAAGTTTACTTACTATACTAAACCTTTCTCAATTTTTAAAAGAACCCGATAGGAAATTTTAATAAAATTTAATTAAATTTCCTAGCTATATAGATACTACGTTTCTATAAGTCTTCGAGTTTTTAAATTTTTTATAATATTTAGTCGATAACTTCCTCGAAATATATTCTTTTTTCCGATAAACCTAATTATAATATTCTAGTATAAAATTAAATTTTATAAAAATTATATAAAACCCTTCCTATTATACCTCGTATCTACTCTCTAACCTTTAAGAGTATTATCTTAAAGTTTATAGTATATTATTAGGTCTATATTCTTCCCTACGTCTTCGCTCCGCCTCGACGAGCCGTAAGAATAAAAAGAATAATAACTATAATAAGACTAGGTAGGAAATAAGGTTCTATAAAGGTAGAAATAGCTTCTATAGGTTAGTATAGATATACTACGAGTAGTAAGTATTATAATACGGTTTCTAGGTTATTAAGAGATAGCGGATAGACTCCCTCGTATTCCCTAGTAGGGGATTATAGATAAGATATTATTTTCTATATACGGGCGGAGTAGCTAGAGCTAACGCTAGTAGTTAGCTAGTAGTTCTATTAGGTATATATCTAATTATCCGTCTAGGATTTAGCAGCCTAGGACGCTACTACTATAAGAGTATCTTTTATAGTTTTCTTGTTATATATAATTCCGATTGTATCGTATATTGCTATTACTTCGCTCTTAGTAAAATATTATAATTAATCCTCTATACCTTACTATCTAACTATTAGGATACTATTATTTATAATCTTTATAGTATCTCTATATATTTGCGGTCGGAGTCCTAGAGAGTAGTAGGTATAATACTTATTAGTTAGTATCTATATTTATAAGATCTAGGTCGCCTTAAGTTAGTAATCTACTCCTAAATAATTAAAAGGGCTATTAGATCTATCCTACTAGATAACCCGGTTCCTAAGGCTATATAATTAGCTTAAGATCTCTACCCTAGCCTTATTAAGAACTATAGCCTACTACCCCAAATACTCCTTACGAGCCCGTTCCTATTAATATCTATATAGAAGACGTCGAGCGTAAGACCTACGTTTCTACTACCTTAAACTTACCTTTCCGACTCTTTATTTAGTACCGTTACTAATTAATAACTAGACTCCCTTTCTCCTCTATATACTTATCCTTACTATAGAATCGTCTAATACTAAAAATACTAGCTTAAGCGAGCCCGTAGCCTCCTCTTTTATCGGCGCCTTCGACGCTAAGATCGACGCGATCGATAATACTAGCTATAATAAGATCCTCGTAAACTACCTCCCTTTAATCGAGAAATTCTTTAATTTTTTTACGACTAGCTTCGAGAATACTACTAGTAAGAATAATACTAGCCTAGAGTTAATCGAGGGTAAGATTAATAAGGCGGATATAAGGAGCCTCCGCGATATAGTATTTACCGAGATCTTTAGCGAATAGGGCGATAAGGAGACTACTATCGTAAAGGCTTATATCTCCGACGTACTTAAGGGACTATACTAGATTAAGTACGGCTATACCCTAACTATAGCTAAGGAGTATCTCGTTATCTCTAGTAACCTAGAAAAGAAACCCGGTTCTAGCCTAACTATACTCTCGCGCCTAACGTAAACGCTCGTAGAGTAAGCGGCTAATCCCTTATTAAATTAAACCTTTACTAATTATACCGTCTTAGCTATATCCTTAGAGTAAAGACTAACTCCTTAATCTAATTTAGGAAGCGTGCTTATTCCGGACCCCGTTTTCTAGCGGACGATAAGTATAACGATATAGCGGCGATTACTTTAGCGGGCTAAGGGAAGGAGCGGAATTTTAGGGCTCTAAGACCGATATATATTTAGAGCTAGCTAGGCGTTATAGAACTAGAACCTCTATTACCCTATTTAAGATTAATCTAATAATTCTAGAATTCTTACTACCGCCCTATACCTTTATATCCTCGTCTTTAAAGCTTACCGGTATTATTCGTAGTAACCTACCTAGAATTCCTTTACTCCTTATACCTATCGACTTCTAGCGTTCGTAATTAGAAACAGCTTATAAAGTATATTACTATCGAGGGGATTAAGTTATTGTAGGTATCCTTTATAATCGAAGTAAGGGAAGCTTATTACTTCTAGCGGTTAAAACCCCTTACGATATATTTAGCTCTTTCCCTATCCCCTCTACCTTTAGGTCCGTCTTCCCTTCCCTATATTTAAACTAACGCTACTTTAACTCTATAACCTTAATCCTAATCTAATATTAGCGACTTAGAATCTACCTATTAGCTTATAGCGCTTTTACGTAGGTACTAATATATCTTTTTAGCTTAATCTTCGTTTTTAAAGAAATCCGCTATCGCTTAATATACTACGACTATTACTAGTAGCGTTACCCCCTATACTACCTACTACCTTCGGCCTCTTTATCCTTAAATCTATTCCCCCTATACTTCGTACTAGAATATAGCGCCGTAGCTGCGCTTGTCTATAAGGGGTAGTAGCGAGATAATAGTATCTAGTAACTATCCTTAAGGATTATCTAGGCTACGTTTAGCGGCCCCTCGTTATACCCGATATTATAGTACTATAGACGATCGTTAAGAAGCTATTAAGGGAACTTCTAATACGAGTAAAGGTATAGAGTCTCTATAAGTATATCCTTACTATTAATTAATAGATCCTACTATCGTTAGCTTTTATCTCTACCGACGCGGAAGTTCAAATCCTTATATCTAACGCGAGTAAAGGTAATAAATAGGTCGTCGGTTTTTCGGAAGGTTACTTCGGTCCTTATAGCGACGACGATATATAGGGCTTAATATCCTATATAGCGTTAGATTTTATTATTTTAAAGAGCTTCGCCGATACTTATATTAGGACGGAGGGCTTAAGATAGAGGCTAGTCGACTAAGGACTCCCGTATTAGGTAGCGATCGAAGAATACGGTCGCCCTATATATAGTCTTCTAGGGTATCTAAAGTAGGATACTTACTTATATAATAAAGTAATATACTTCCTGCCTAATACCCTACTCCTCGCTTAGCTATATACTATCGTAGATAGAAGGTATACGAAGTAACTCCTCCTACTTATCTATCTACTAAAACTCCGCTTCCGTAAGTATTACGAATAGATCCTTTAAATAGTATATCGATTCGGCGTAGCTCGACGGCAGCCTAGTATTATAATAAGATATAATTAGAAGTAATAGCGAGAGTTAAAGTAAATTATATAAAGTAGATTAGTAAAGTTAACTAGAGTTAAGTAGAATTAGTAAACTAAACGTAATATAAGGCTCTATAGCTACGTACGCCGTAGAATACCTCGTCTCGATTACCTAACTATCTCTAGAGGTTAGGCTTTACGCGCGGTAAATAATAACTAGGTTACTCTTAGAACCTACTTAGACTAGTAATACCGAGTAGCTAATTATACCTATATAGACCCTAGCTTCAAATACCGTTTACGACCGGCTTAGTATAGAGTAGTTATAATATCCGTATTTAAAAAAAAAAGGCATCTTATATCTTAATAGAAGTCGTTGTCTAGGTATTATATTATATATAGCTACGAACTTATATAGAGTTAGGTTTTTCGCCGTAGAACTCGTAGCGCTATATTTCGCTACGTGTTTCCCTTCTATAACTCGTAGCGCTATAGCTTCGCTACGTGTTTCCCTATAAGCGTTAGCCCGTTCCCGGTACCTAGGAGTAATCGAGTCGTAGCGTAATAACGCGAATACGGAAGCTATACTTATCGGCTTCTAGAGGCTTATTACTAATTATATTAAGCTAAGAGGAGAGATTAGTTAAAAAGTTCGTAGAGTAAAAAGCGAAGGCCGAGTATTTAGTATATCTAAGCTATAGCCTAAGACGCTTACCGACGCTACGGTTATAGAGCGTACTAAAGGTAGAATTATAACGAATTCCTCCTTTAACGCGTTAAGTATAACGTACTCTAGTAAATCCTCGTTATCGAGTAATAGGCTATCCTTTTTACCTAGGTAAAGTTAAATTAGAGAAGTATATTACCTTAGACTACCTACCGCCTTAAGACGTTCTATTTCCGAACTACCGAGGCCGGAGCCTAGGTAGAATAGTAATAGAGTAGCCCTAAAGATAGCGAAGGTAAGGAAGGTAGAAATAGCTAGGCGACGAGGATAGGATTAGTAGGTAGTGGCGTATACGAACAAGCTATAAAGTCGCTTAGGGAAATAAATAATAGTATAGAGACTAGACTCGTATTATTAAGGGGAATAAAGTAGGGCTATAGAAGTAACTTCCGTCGCTAATTTAGAATTACCTTACCTATCTACGATAAAGTAGCCCCGGCTAGTAGCGATAATAGTATACCTTACGACGGAAACTAAATCGATTAAGTATCTAACCCCTCGAAATATTCCGTCGATTCGATCCTCCGTAGAGAGATAGTATATATTATATACTAAGTCGGATATTTTAACGTAGAAGAAGACGGGGTAAATACCTCCTTTTTCGATCAACTATATCTAAAGCTAATAAGTTATAGGACTAGGAGAACGATTACGGAATAAAGTTCTATCCCTTCGTACCGATACTAGCCGATAGCCTACTAAACTTAAGCTTACTCGGAAGTAACTACGACCTTACTCTATTATTCTATAAGTATTTACTCTTAATCGAGCTTAGATAGTTAGTAGGACCTAAGGCTTAAAATTACAGGCCGTAAGAATATTTACGCTATNTCAGGGGTTTTGATAGTCCGACGCTAACAACCTTTTGGCCGTGGACCATAGTACTTTATTGCAGCTCTCAAGAAGAATCGTTCTTACGCAGGAAAACTGATCGAGCGGGGCTTCTCCGCGCTGATCCGGATCGGATGGAAACCTTAGCTGAGTGTTGGTGCTTTGAATATTCATGACTCGCTAGTTCTAACAGCACGGGCCGGCGTATTTTGCTACAACCACGACCTCTAGTTCAGGCATTAACTTCAAATGTATTCATGCCTAAGGCACTAAGTTGGAGGCGATCGCGACGAAACAACAAGTCACTCATGGGTGGTCTCGCACGCCCATGCACCATGCAATACTAGACCGCTCCTTTCCTTGGCCGTCCACTCGCGCTGTCACACCATCTGTGTGAGGGCTGCCATTTCGGGAGTGTCTACGATACGTATACTATCTTCATGGAGTTCATCGAAGGCGAAGACCTGGCAAAGTCATGGGGAAAATGCACTTCAACCGAAAAGCAGATGATCTCGACAGACCTGAAGAAGCATATGACAGAGCTTCGCTTCCTTCCGGCGGCCGGTTACATCGGGTCCGTACATGAGGGATATGTCACTGATGACATATGAGAATGGTCCACAACCTGTAAAGGTCAGTTCTGATACGCATATCAGAGAGTTGATAGCAATACCTCTGACTAGAGATCTCCAGGTCCGTTCAAAAGCGAAGGAGACTTCAATGCTACAATCGCCAACACCTTTATTGCCAAATCAAAAGGCCAGGTTGGTGCCTATAGTCGTGGCATGGTTGATGCACACAAGCATGGAATTGTCTTCACCCATGGGGACTCCAGGCCTGATAACATTATGGTCAAAAATGGTCGCGTGACGGCAATCGTCGACTTGGAGATGTCAGGGTGGTACCCAGATTATTGGGAGTTCGTTAAAGCGTTTTATCTCGAAATGTGCACTACTGACTGGGCATCACATTTGCTAGGCGTTCTCACACCTTACTGTTGTGAGAAGCTGATGTATGCCGAGTTAATGAGCGTATTATGGTAGCGAATATTGGAGCTGCCATCAACGATGGAGAGGTCGAGCGTAAATGGATTGGGAATTCCCTACGCATCTACAAAGTGAAATGATTTTGGAAAATTCTTTTAAAAGGTTCTTATCCATGTAGCATTTTGATCTGATGAGCCTGATTTCAAGCCCAACTTGCGCTGGAGATTTTGATAAGGTGAAGTTTTGGGTACAGGGATCCCATTTCGGACCCCTCCGAAGGTGCTGTTTTTGAGTCCCTTATCTTTGGATCTTCATGGCCGATTCACACATACGTATGACGTGTGTAAGCAGAATAAAAGAGCGGTAAAGATTGTACTCCCAAACAAAAATGTATACACAGTATCGTTCACTTGTACGGGGTCAGGAATAGACACAGAAACATATTGTGACGTGCAAGGAGCGGGAATAGATGTGGACAAGGAAAACTCCATGCTGGGCTCGTATTGAGAGGGTGCCTCAACTGCAAGACAGGTAATACGGGAAATTTACGGGAGGCCCGTAACATGCTTGTAAGACTCTGTCGAATCGCCTTCGTAATTTAATCTAAAGCCGCGAATCTTTACTTTGTGGAGTAAAAGATCAGCTTTCGCCACCGCTAATTTAGCTCCCGTTGATTTCCCGTAATCGTATACAGAGATGTCTAATACAATTTACGGAAAATGAGACACCTCTATGGATGGCGGATAACTGCGATTATGGCGATTCTAAAACCACTTGATTTGAGACACGCTCTGATGAGCGCGTACTGTGCAGTCCGTTGATCGATGGTTAACTTAGATTGCCTAGGAGTGAGGCGCTCCGGGGAGAGATCTACTAAGGAGAGAGGAGCTCTAAGGCGAGGAGAGGTCTGTGGAGAGATATCTTAGTTTGGAGAGTCTCAATAAGAAGAGAACCGCTCCGTGTCTCCGTGTAGAGAAGGTCTTCGGGGAGAGAACCTCCGAAGAGAGTAGAGCTCCACATTAAAGAGAAGAGAGTCGAAGACATGCGTAGGGTTCTTCTCAGATGACCTCTCAGCTGAGACTTGGGCCAACTATAGGCTCGAGTGAGACTGAGCGAAATCTTGAGCGATCTAAGACAGCCAGATTCGAGTTTAAGCGATCATGATTGAGTCTAAGTTGACCGAGAGCGAGCGTAAGTTAAAGGCGGTACAATCGTGAACATATTGAGCCGAGGTCGAGCCGAGTCATCGACGACCCGAGTTGGGACGGGGTCACGTGTGCGGGCACTTTGTCTTGAGCTAACCTCACTCGGCGTAGCGAAATACATGGAGATGGGCACCTAATATCGACTCTTTCGCAATCCTTCTACGAAAACAAAAACAAGAATGCGCTCCTAAAACCATCATTCGAGCGCCGAAAGATGAGCCAGAATGGAGTTGATGTGCTCTCAGCCGAGCACATGGAGGCTCAGCTATCTACCATCGAACTCTTAGCCGGCATGTTTCCAGACGCAGATGAAATTTCCATCCCGCCAGAAACATCAAGATGGACCAAACTTCTCAGCTCGGAAGATCCGCTGCCTTCTCCAACACCTTTGGAACTATCTCTTTCGCTCAATCTGAACGTGGGAGATGTTGCGGTTGACGAGGTGCGACACGTTTTACTAAACATTTTGGTGCCTTTGCGATACTCGGACGTAGGTAGAGCAGAGCCGCCGTCTCTGCGCTATCATCTCAGGCAACCAGAGTGGCTCTCGAGGGCCCAGATGCTCGAGTTCTCCAGCGCCATGCCTCAAGGTGATGTTTTTGAAGCAATCGAGTGGATCAGAGAAGAGGCGCCGGATCGCCTCATTGCAAAAATGAAACAAGACAGTACCAACTCAAGCCACGCAGAAGAAGCACTGGTCAGAGTGTGGTTCTACTTTCCTTCCCTATCCACGCGAGAGAAGCGTGATGATATGGTCAACTTTGCACCTGCGTATCAACTTACCGGGTTTGTGTTGGCTGGGAAGCCCGGCATATTATGCCTTGAAGGAACGACTGGTAACATAGATGCGTATATGAAGTACATCAAGACGCATTCCTGGGGAGACATCCCGAGTTATCAGAAGAAAGTCAGCGAGAGATATCGAGAGAGCCTGGGCAAAGACGAAGACTCAACTGGTGTCCAAAGAGTCTTTGCCAGAATGGAAGAGATCACGGGTGTTCTTGGAGATCGAGGTGGAGCCAGGGCGAACAGAGGAGATATGAAGGCCTTGGAGATCTGGTTGAAAGACAGAGGATTGGGGGAGGCTTTTGAAAAAGTAATATTTTGAAGTCCAATTGGAGTATCAGTGTCGTATCGCATCGACCACGTGCTTCTAAGAATCGGTCATCGCGCCGCGCAGTCAACATAGGTACCTGCCAGTATATAGTTCCACAGTCCCTCCGCCCTGCTTTGCGCTGAAACACAAGTTTTCAACCCTCCAACAATGGGACCGTCAGGAGCTGTGACACTTCAGTTGCCCTTCAATCTCGTCCTCGTCGTTGCTGGTCGGCTCAATGCTACCGAGGTCCATATCTCGAACGGAGGGCTTGAAACCTACTTATCCCCTCCCTTCCTTCAGTGTCGAGCTATGCACACCTGCGGTACTTGAGAAACGCTTCTCGTTCCTTCGAAGAAGCCCTCGACAAACGTTGGATACGGTCTGAACTTACTCGATCCAGTACGCAACTCAGCTCCGCCCATACCCGCACCCATACACCACCCGCACTCCCGTCAGATCGAGGAAGCTGGTCATCATGGGTTGGTAACCGGAGCAGCCGTGGATGTACTTGTTATCTGCGTCACGGCCATGCCATCGCTCTTGTCAACTGGATTCTCAAGCCGGCGCGGGCCATACGAAGGCTACACGGCTGACTGGACCGCTGCGTTCCTCCCGAGAAGGCAGAGTTTCGCCCCCAGATATCTTCCCCACTCGAAGAACATTATAATCAATGGCGTATCACTCTGACAGCCAAGACGTGATTACCGATGCATGATTACTGGTCCCCTGCCGAGACAAAATACCTGGTTAGTGCATTTGCTCTATTACAATATGTTTCGACCCAAGACCTCTGGAACTTTGCCGTCCTCCACTATGGGTTTCACCGAACCATCGCAACACGCCGTGGTCGAGCCCTTTCTCCAGTTCATCGTTTTAAGCGATGTTACAAGGATTGCTTGCCGGGCGAAGATTATTTTGATGTTCCCGACTCATTAACAGCACAGGCTGACATCAACGCAATGCACATCTGTGCCCTCGCAGCTTAGAAGACTTCATTAATTGTCCTGCATCATCTGCTCTGAGCTTCATCTACTCAACAGGGCGGTTTCTTGACGTTGTCTTGGTTCCTTGTCTTCATTTTGTTTCGCGGTTGGTCCCCCATGAGCGGAATCCTGCACGTCGATTCAAGAGGAGAGGCACCGATCCAGGCGCAGAGATTCAGTATATTCCACGACCAAGGATTGCCATTTTAATGCGAAAGGACCGACTTTGCGATACAGCCCTCCCCTACCCTGCAGATTCAATGGAGACCTTGTTTAGTCTGCCTTGCAAGGTGGGACCATGAATACTCACATATAGATCTCTTCTCGCACCATTCATGTCTCACCATTCTGTCCAGGCTTGAGCTTGGTATCAATTTGTTCGACGCAACTGACTCGGCATCACTGGTGGACGGAACAATGCTCCTGTGATCTTCTCTGGGTTTCTATACCAAGCGGACCACACGCAACCTACACAGTATTCTCGTCGGTACGATGGTACACAGTCTAAAAGGATTGATAACTTAGAAGGGTCTTACTGAAGGTGCATTTACCCAAGTACTGACAGATTAGGTGTGGTGGTTGTTCACTTCGTTGTCTTGTTTTCTTCGAAGTCGTTTTCGTGTAGGCAAGTCTGGATATGAACAGTAAGCCTTGAATCATTCGCAGGTCGGGGAAGACTTCCATCCAGTCTCTAGCCTATTACATGGGGCCAATTTTCAAGACATGGCCACACCCAATGGACCGATAAAAGGACTCGATACTACCTTTACTGCTTTCAAGGTTCCATTAAGCGTCGTCGCTAAATGGCCTCCGCCCAATTTCACGAATCCTCAGAGACGCAAATGGTTCATACCGTACTCGGCCACATTGTTCCTTCTCGCTTCGCTCGTTGTCGCGGGAAGGTTATGGACCCGGATGAACAGGAAAGCTGGCGGATACGGATTGGATGATTCATTCATACTTGGAGCCTGGGTATGCTCAATGTCGTCCAACTAGAGAATGCGCATTGCTAACAAAAGCTGCAGATAACTGGAGCAGGCTTTACCGCTCTTGGAATATATGGTGCGCAACAGCAAGATCACCTTTACTACCAAAATTTGAGACTGATGTCATTCGTAGGCGTCCACTCCACTGGACTTGACCGGCATGTATGGGACCTGCGCCCAGAAGAGTGCGTCAGATCGGGCCTCATGGCATGGTGCACTGAAATACTCTTTCTCACCTGTCTCTGCCTCACCAAAATTTCCGTTCTCTTATTTTTTCGCCGGCTCATCGATGGATCGCATTCTCCATGGATTAAGAAATCGATTTGGGCAGCGATCGGCTTCACTATAGCCTACTATATCTCCTTCCTCTCTTTCCTCATCTTCGCCTGCAATCCCACAGAAGCTACATGGAAAAGCTTGAACATCGGTTGGACGGGCAAATATAAGTGCGCCGACCGAGATGTTGTCGATCCGTTGAATGGCGTCTTCAGCGTCTTTAGCGATCTATACTCCATCGTCATCCCTGCCCTGGTGGTCCACCGGTTGACTATGCCCGCCAGTCGCAAAGCTGTGCTATACTTTGTCTTTTGCTGTGGACTAGTTGTGTTTGGTGCTGGAATAGCGCGCACAGTTTGGCTGGCGAGGTTGTACACGGATCCACTACGAGATCAAACGTGTTTGTTTTCACCCGTCCTGTATTGACCAACTTCGCATACTTACAAACCGCAGGGGTTGGCTACGATCTTCTCGTGTGGGGTACGTTGGAGATACACATGGCTCTCATATGTGCCTCTGCGCCAGCGATGAAAGGCTTCTTCTCTGGCCTCTCAAAGACCGTCACAAATCGCTACGGTACCAAATCCCGCATTACAGACGACTCCAACAGTTATCCTTTGTCGAACAACACGCCTCGACTCGGAGATGGAGAAGCCAATCTCATACGACGCGACGGGCAGTTCATCACTCTGCACGAAACCCCACGTGGAGACGATTCCTCACCCACACACGATTCCGATTCCTGGGAATGGCGTCCTGGTGAGACGAAAGCGGTCGCCGAGGTAAAATGTGTTGAGGACCCTTATTATCGGGGCAATTGGGCGGATACCGAGTTGCGGTCGCAGTCGGATGGAACTTGGACTGCGGTAACGGATGGGAAAGGAAGTGATGAGATTATGATTAGTCCCGGTAGGAGGGCGAGGTTGCAAGATGGAGGTATCTTGATTACCGAGACCTTCTCCGTGGAGAGGGGGGAGGATCCTTATGTTAAAGAGAGGCGGGTTCTTGGGTTATGAGTATGAGCGGTGGTCGTCTGTTTTTAGAATATTTGCGTTGCTAATTCATGAGTCCGCCATTGTGGGGCTTGAACTTTCAGTTTGTTATGTTCTCTCATGCAGTTTATTCTTGACTAGTCGGGAATGCGAAAGGAAGCAAGCAAGCAAAGTAAGTACAAGAAAGATTGCCTCAACCCGCCTTTATCTTCACGGTCGCGATATCTACGGCCAGAGTTTAGATTCCAGCTACTGAGTTTGCTCATTACTATCCACTGCCATTTCCGATGAAGCAGAAGAGGTCACGACGTTTTGGGCGACATGGATTGCCTTCTTCTCTGGTCGCCATGTTTCGATGGCTACCCTCTTGCCTTTTCGACTCTCAATTGCACCTGATTTTCAGAAAGGACGCACATACGACTAGACTTTGGATATCCAGGGCATTGCCGCATGTCAGTGCTCAGGACGAAGTGGATAAAGCCAAGAGTAATGAATTTGTTAATAACAGCAGCAGCTACATTTTCCACCGGTGGCAAAATATCGTTTCCGCCATTCTAGGTACCTCACCCCATCACCGACCGGTATCGATGCCGAACAGAAGAGGTACGGTATCAACTTCCCAGTAGGTAGTCAAAGCCTTTGAATCACTAGTATCCATAGACCCAACTCCCTATCTTCAACACATCAGTAAATAGAATATCTACTTACAAGTACGAGTAGATATACCCTCTTTTCTCTCGGAAAAATCCATCGGGTCCTGTATTCTCGTACTCTGGAGAGGGGATCTGTGTTGTTTCATGGATTATGTAATCTTTAGGGTTACGTAAGCAGGGGGTCTATCTAGGATTTGTACGCAGAATCTAGTAGAAGAAGAACAACAATCAATAGACAATACAGAGTTATCCTTTCGTTACACACGTGTACATTTCTTTATTATGACTATTACGACCTAGGTCTGAGACCTATCGACACTGATCAGTGTTGGTAGGTCTTGGACCTAGGTCGTAATATCGTTATAAGGAAAAATGTACACGTGTAGAATAGTATCTCTGTATTGTCTTGTATATTCTATCTACTTGTTGTGCGAACACTCCAGAAGTCAGAGACTTCAGATCCCTGCTCTGCCAAGCTATCCGCAGGAATCCACACTGGCATATTATTACTAATATACATTCTTGTCAAGCCTAACCTACTAGTAGTATGAAAAGACGGCCGATCCTATTCCTACTTACCAAATATACCTACGACTAACTGTAGACGTCACGGTCGACAATCGATTACACGAAGGAAAAAGCAAATACGAGAAGCTATCCTGTATTTTATTCGGAGTTATCCAAAAGTAATTACATTTTTTAGGGGGTGTAACTCAATAATTACACTACCTTATAAAGACTAATAATAAGTCAATAATTTTTACTAGGTATTACTAGGTATATTTGAGCTAGATAATTATAGAATAATAATCAATTATCTTCTAACCTATCTATTGTAGTGGTTTTTAATATCCAAAGATTATTATTATTGTTAAGTGATTATTTATTAGTAGGGTTGATAAGGATTATATTGATTTCTATAATAAATTAACTAATTATATGAACCACCAAGCTCGAACTACTAAATCAATCATAAAATCATAACAATCATAACAACCAACCAACCTCACCAACCCACAAAACCTCAAGAAGAACCAGTTGCGGTAGAAGTGGCACTAGCAACCGCCCCCGAAGTCGTGGCCGTGGCTAACGGCGGCGCTACCTCAGCAACCAAGTTCACCCTCGCGCAGGTACCCGGAATCGTCACATTGGCCGCATATCTAACAATATTAAAAAGCTGCGGCACACCATGCGCCCAATCGCAAACAATCCAGCCCCCGATGGAGTTGTCCGTGGTGACAAGGTTACTGTTTTGGTCGAGTTTGAAATCTCCGGTTCCCCAGCCACCGTTGATGCCCGTCTGCAGTGGACTCGGTTAGGAAAGCGTGTTTGGAGGATCATGGTGTATACACTTACGGGATACCATAGATCGTAGCTTGTTCCTGTTCCCCAAGCTAGGCCGAAGATGTTTTGGTTTGTGGTGGTGGGCTCGAACCAGCGGAGTTGTGTGCCGTTGAACCAGCCTCGATGGAAGTCTAAGGGGGCTGGTTGGAAGGTTGCGGCGGAGAGGCCGGCTCCGGTGTGATATGCGACCATGTACAGGTTGTCATATTTTGTTTTGTTGCCCTGATTGGGGAGGACGCTGGAGTGGAAGTAATAGTAGGTTGTATCTGCGGGTGGCAGAGAATCTCCTGTCGACTGAGGAGCGGGAAGAGCAGATGTGAGGGATGCTGTAATGGCGAGGATGGCGGTTGAGAGTTTCATGGTGTTGTTCGTGGAGATGTTGTTTGTGTTTGGCGAGAGTATGTTGTTGGATTAGATGCAGGAGATGAATGGATGAATGGGATATAACCCTCAACAATGATGAGAGTATTGAATATATATGTTGATGCCTCTCTTCTCCGCTCGCTTTGGAAATCATCGGTTCCACGAGGTATGAGGTCACACCCTGTCGGACCACGTTCATTGGTACGCATGCCGTAAGATGGCTCTCCAGATCTCAGTCTCGCCTCGCGCGAAGTGACATTCGCCACGCTTTACTGGGTAAGATCTGCTTTGCTACTAGTTAGTCGGACTATTATTAGTATATAAAAAGCTACCCCATGAAATAGCCAACATCGTTCGACCAGTCTTTGAACAGAAACTCGCCATCGTCAGCACCAACTTGGAAATCCAAGAGACTTGCAAATATCTTCATGGTAGCGCAACATATTTCTGTGACACTCGAGGAGCAGATGAACGCCAGATCTAACCGATGTCATCGATAGCGTTGAGGCTCAAGGCATCGTGTGCATGAATTTGGTCGATCTGTCCGGCCCGTTGAAGATCCACCACTCCGGATAATCGGAAGCAACGGAATGCCTTCTTCACGATCGAATCGTCACCATGTGAGACTTGCCACCTTGATCAACTGGTGTTACTGTTGCGTCGTTGTTGCAGCCAGTGATTGAACGCGGCAGTGCTGAGAGAGCAAACCGAGGTGCCGGTGCTCGGTATATCATTCCGTTCGAGAGCTAGATCGCGATATTCATACGAAGGTAGCCTAAAGCAACCAAACGAACATCTGAACATTAAAATTCTTTTGACAAAGTAAGGCTTATGGTGTTTGGAGTGTAGATAGCGGGAAAAGGCAACACTTCGAGGGCACCCAAGCACACTACAAAATTACCCGTGCCCTGAACTAGGAGAATACAGGTATAAAAGGTACCACCTCGCCAAGTCCCGACTAAGACAAGCACAGCTTGCCAGGTAGGACAGATGATAGATATATCACCCCCTAAAAAGGCCCTTTCTTTGGGTGACGATTCTACTAACACATTCATTTTTGCCCCTCGATAGAATTAAAAGCTGCAGGACATCAATATTGTTCGCTCTTGGTATACACGAGACATATCCTTAAATTATCGTCTCACGGAAAGATTTCAAATTTTATATTTATGACATTACGAGCCGCAGACATCTATTTCCTGCTACCTAGAACCGAAAGCGGATGTATAGCTATCGACCTGACAAGAGAAAGCAATCCATACTTCTATCCAAATCTGCAGCTCATTACGTAGCAAGGATTGATCAAGGAAAGCAGCTTTAATCAATGCTTCCTACAATTTCCCCACGACATCCTTCAACTCGATATTAGGCACAATGTACGGCTGGACCAAATTACGAACCATAGTACGCTGCTCAAAAGCATATCCAAAACCAATGAGTTTCGCCTCCGTGAATCTCGCACCGAGGAAACTCAGTCCAAAGCTGTTGATGGTTAGTTATAACATTACTGGTATGAGATTCAAGCCACTCACGGAATGTTCGGACCCTTGGCAACAAGATCACCCCGTCTATTCATCGTAACAGGTGTATCCGCGGGATAAAATCCAAGAGGGACCGTCACAATCGGTGCTCCGACAATGGCAGCCCAGCTCGAAGCAAATGAGGTCGGCAGAATAACAGCATCCAAGCTATGATCCGAAATAGCCCCAAACAACCCTCCATCACCGCCATAATACTGGTTCTGTTGATAAGCTGCCCAAAACCTGGGATCGGTATTGTTCCACCCTTGTGTGAACAAGGCTTGATCCCAGGTGGCAGTATTCCGATCAGGCCAATCCTCTCGTGGATCAGCGTGAGTATAGTTCCGGACTTCTGCTAGTGATGTGACATTGTTTGGGTTGTGTGTGAGAAGGCTGAGATAACTTGCCAAGTTTGAGATGAAGTCGGAGTTGAGTACAAGTGTTTCGGAACTCGAGTTGAGAAAAGCTGCCGCCCCCGTGAAATTGGTGCTGTCCACAATCATTGCTCCTGCGGCTTTTATTGTGCCTATCGCTTTGTCGAATGCGTCAGTGAGTGGACCAGTGGTGTTGTCTGAGAAGAGGCTCAAGACATTGCGCGGCACGCCGATCCTAGCACCGGATAATGCAGAGAGATTGCAAGCAGCCACGTAGTCTGGAAGAACACCATTGTTTGGGATGGCCGATGTGTAGTTGTCGTAAGGATCGACGCCAGCAATTGCTTGAAGAATATAGGCCGCGTCTTTCACAGTTCTGGCCATAGGACCAATCGTATCTTGATGTTCAGATATCGGAATGACCAGATTCCTGGAGGTCAATCCCACGGACGGCTTGATGCCTACAAGATTGCTGTTTTCGGACGGCGAGACGATAGAGCCATCCGTCTGGTCGTGTTAGCGAGAGATCAAGAACCAATTGATATAACTAACCTCAGTGCCTAAGCAAGCAAGAGCAAGCCCAATCGCGGATGAAACACCTGAGCCACTGGAACTCCCAGAGGGATCCTGTTGCGGGTAGTAAGCACCATACACTTGTCCGCCGAGTGCCGACCAGCCATTGCTAGAGTTAGACGACCTGTAATTTGCCCATTGGCTCAGATTCGTTTTTCCAAGAATTATTGCGCCGGCAGCTCGCAGTTTGGCTGCAATGGCCGAGTCGCGGGGTACTTTTGCTCCTAGTAAGGACCAGGAGCCAGCTGGTTACATCTCGTTAGAACAGAACGCGACGCATCTGCGAACAAATCACATACCGGTCGTGTTCATTTTATCAAATGTGGCGATATTATTCTTGATCAGTATCGGCACGCCATGAAGAGGGCTGAGCATGTTAGATTGCTTCTCAGAACCATAGGAATTGGGACCATACCCGCGTATTGTGCCATTAGCACGCTCACTGTCTAGCTGAGCAGCGATTGCCAAAGCATCAGGATTGACCTCGGTAACGGCATGAAGCGTTCCATTGACTTGAGAGATCCTCGCCAAATATGTCTAGTACTGTGTGAGCGTTTGTGGTAGCGGAGCAATGGTCGTATCTAAAATCTAGATACGCAGTTCGTACGAAGACAAGAACGTGGTCAGGCACGATTTTGAGGTGATTGTGTGACAGAATAAGACGATATGCGATGGGTTCCTGGCTTTTGTGTTCAGGGTTTAAGGAGTACGGATGATTGGGTGTGTCGTAGAATGCGAGACGACTGGGCTTACTTTGACGAGATCTACACTGGAGAACGATTTGTTGGCAAGTCCAGAAGCCAGTTCATCTATTGTTATATCAATCAATCGTGGAAAAGTTGGTACTTGTCCTGATTCTCAGATTCTCAGTGGTTAGCAGGGCTAGAGACAGATATCCATGATCGACTTACCCGAGATGCCTTGCACGTCCGCAGATGCGAATATGTTGAAGAATAACAGAGTCAGCAGGATGCAATAGCTGCGAAGGGCCACGAAAACGACCATTTTGAGCAATTCAGAAGCCCCAACAGTGAAAGGTGTATTGTGAAAAAGGATGAGAGGTCAAGAGGTCAAAGGAGGATGAACTTCACCGCCGACCGCCCTAGAGATTATATGAATCTTATACTGCCGTCCATGACGAACTCAGGACATATCTGTAAACGTCTTAGATCCAGATAAGCATTGCAAGCGATCGACCTTGCCTACCATTTTGAACCAAGATGCAGCACAATCTTGCGGACAATCTTGATTCTTGAGAGTCATCGGAATTATGGTACAAATGCCATAGCGGCTTGGACAATCGTCATGATATCGGAACCTAAGCGGGCCAAGAGCCAATTGATAGTAGTTAATATGTCGCCGCGGGAATGTTGGTTGTTCGAGGTGCGCTGACGATCTACACAGGGGGCATTGACTGTCCACGTGCTATCTAACCATGATTGGAAGGCCCCGCCATGTTCGCCTGTTCGGCAACTGCTGGTATATTTACTGCCGGGGGAGAGCTGCGATAGAGCTACTGCTATAGACTTGCTCGCTGCACCAGAAATACCATGAATGTTTCTTTCAAGACGCGGCAGATGATGATTGAACGGCAGTTTTTATTTCCCTGTACGCCAGCTAACTACTGTCCTCCTAAGGGGGCTGCTGCCATTCTGTAAGCCATCCAGGCTCGTTGCTCGCAAAGCGAGCCATGTGCTTTCACACCACCCCATGCACGACACTATATATAAACAGAGATGAGTCAGATGAAGGGTATGATATACCTGCTCTTTTGGAATTGAATCTTGCTGCTGAAAAACGCTGAAAAGTGCAAAGGCCGTCCAAATGTGACAATTTTCCTTCCCATCCATTGCTCGTCCGACGGAGGAGGTGCGCAGCTGCACTACCTCCACCCTTTTCTGTCAGAGGAGCACTCAATGAAATCATCCGTTGCTTTTCCGCCCGACCTGCTGATAGGACATGCCGTGTCTTGTATTCCGACAGAAAAGATTACGCTTTAGAGAATTAAGGAAAAACGGAAAAGCTGTAGCTACGCTTGCAAATGCAGAAGAAGCAGAACGCTCAGACGCTCGGGCACACGTTTTGTTACACATATACGACGTCCGCTGGGACGCGCAATGAAGATTCGACCGAGGACTGGTGGTGGCACATTGTCGACATGGTGAACGAATTGAGCTGCGGGGCTCAGACTATTGCACATGGTGAGGTTGGAGATATGCTGTGTACTCGTATCTATCCGCCATGTTTGGCTGGTGTTGTGGGGTTGGAGTTGGAGGGAAAGATGAGACTCCATTGTTATTGTAGTATTGTGGTTTGACCGAACCAGCATGTCCGAACTGTTCGTTCTCTGGCGTGATAGGCGGTGTGAGACATCCATGTTGCATGACGGCAGTACCGTATGGGTGTTTTTGAGGTGTCTGGGGTGCGGTGAAGTCACGCAAAGGCTCAACCTTGGGCTCGATGACAACCGGTGGTGCTGCTGGTTGGGAATTTTCACGTTGCTGCTGAGCTTGTAGGAAGTACTCGACGGTATGTGCCACTGATGACAAGGTCATAGAGCAATATTTGCGGGCCAAGACCTGGGAGCGTTGAGGAAGTAGGTGTGCAAGGCTGGTGACAATGGAGTAGTCGTAGAGATCTGCCCAAAGGTCCTCGCGGATGGCTGGTCGCCCTAGAATGCATCGCGATAGGGCAAGGGCTGAACGAGCAAGCAGCGATGGTCGGGTCTGAACAAATTCCTTGTGGAAAAGAGCCATTTCACAGAGGTACCATGTCATATGTTGAAGTTCCACGTCGCCCTCTGATGCCGAATCTTGAAGAGCAATCTGAAGGAAACTGTCGACAGTAGGGTGACCGATAACCCACCCAAGCGTGTGCAAAACATGCCATTCCATTTGCAGGAACATGTCCTCGTCGTACAGCTGGCAGCACATTTGACGCAATTCTCGCACTGTGGGCACCTTCTCTTTCTTGTCGCCATATTTGGAAGCAATAAGCAGAGCTGCACAGCCAACGAGCTGATAGTGCTTCTTATAGACGACCCTTCTTGAGCAGTATCTGTCGAGGAGGTTTACAGCGAGGAAGAATGTGTCCGGGAGCAGCCCGAAGGCAGTATGGGCTTCGATCAGGAAATCGAGGAGGTAAGGGCGCATGTACCATTGAATCTCGGTTTGAATATCGATGGAGTTAACGTCTGGTAGTGTTTCGGACTGTATGGAGTGTCAGCAGGTGGTTTGGGGAAGGGAAATTGCTTGAAATACCTCCATGAACTCCATGTGCTCCAGAACGTCATCTTGGTATTCCATGGCTGTCAACTTGGACAGATCTTCCCCAATTTGGCGATGCTGAACGCGTGCCACAGCACGAAGTCGTTCTCGGTTGCGTTCGGCGACAGAGTACTGGTCGTCATCGGATTGGACGAAGAAGGAATCGCAGCCTCCATAGCGAGGCTGAGAGTGCTGTGGAAACGACATGGTGTGATGTGTAAAGAGTGTGCTTGTCTTCTCCGGGATAGACAAGTGGATTGGTAAAGGAAAGGCGTTCCGTGTGACGGATTATTAAAGAGTGACGAGTCTGACGAGAGCTTCGAGGTTTGCTGGAAGCGATGACGCTCAAGGACTGTACTTGTTAGCGTAAATTGAAAGAGTGTTGAAGGGTAGACCCACATTTGTGAATTAAACAATTAGTAAAGGAATGTCTGTGGTTGGAAAACCCTGAAGGATGAAATTTTCGAGTCACTTGCTAACATCAAGAGCGGAGCTCAGGGATGCACAACAACAATGGCGATGGCACGACCTGAGAAGAGGGCCTGTGGTGTTCACAAAGGTAGATCACGAATGAACGTGTCCACCTATTGCGTTCTAGGGAAGAGGGCGAATCGACAGAAAACGTCGAAGCCAGAAGTTGACCTGATGGCGATCAGCTCTTGACGCGTGGTGAAATTTTTGTGTGCGGGAGATGCTCACAAGGAAGTCGTGAGATTGCTAGTAGATTGTCGAGATGATGGCAATCAGTGGAAGAGCGGCTTCGTGGGAAAGAGACGGCAATATCCTGAAGACAAAAAAAAAATTAGCGTTGTCAAGACGAATAGTTTAAGTGGGTGACGGGTGTGAACAATCCATTCCGGGGTTGAGTTATGATTGGATTCCAAAGATTCCATTCACATTCCCTATTTCGGGCTATCGAGCGTTTGGGAGGTTCGATGCGTGGCTTGATGTTCGAAGTAGTTCTTTCATGACCGTGGACGACAAGTCTTCCAACCAACCCGATTCTGATCATTCTGCGTGGCATAAGAGGTTTCGGGTTGTGGATTGAAAAGTCCTTTGTTGCTCAAATTGATCCGGATTGAGAATGGAGGCAATATGGTGTGGCCAGAAGGCCTGTGACCAATGCCAAAGTGCCTTTGGTTTTGCTGTGAAATGGACTCGGGTTCTGACTTACCAAATGATGGGTGTCCAGAACTGGAATTGCCTAGGAGCTGATTGGTTTATGAATCAATGGATTGTCTTCACAGGACGGAGAAGGGCTGTGCTCTTGGGCTTGATGGAAGTCGATCGACCGGCGAACGGCTCGAGAAAAGTCTGGGCTCGAGCAGGACTATTTCGAACTTGCGGAGGGAGTCGAGGGAGTGGGGGGAGTTCGACAAGATAAGGTCTTGTGTCTTGAAGGGAGACCGGGAGGACGAGTCGGTCGGGGAAGTTGTGGATGTCGAGACTTCAGAAGGTGATTGAGTTGTGGATGTCGAGACAACTCGCCTACCTCTGCATGGCTCCGAGGTTTGAGGATTGAGGGATAGAGGAGAGGATGAGGGAGTGTCGAGGTAGTCGGAGGGTGTAAGTGAATGAGCTTGGGACTGGTTCCTTGGCCAATACTGGCCCGCTTTGCACCAGAGCAATCCCAGTCGGTTTTGCAGGTCAAGGCTTGTGCACCAGTTACCTCCCATAAGCTGGCCGTGACTCCTAGGCTTGTGGCGTTCGCAAAATGCTGGCTGAGCGACCGCTGTGCCAGGATTTCCTGACCTGTGGGACTCCTGGGCTGGAGGCACTCTACGCCGTCCAATGCACAGCTGCAGGCCTTCAATACGGTTAAAACCGATAGATAGCAAGGCACGTCTCACGTATCACGGTTTGAAAGCATCCAGACAAGAGACGCGGCATGTCCTTGTCTGCTACACTGCTGTTGTGTGCTCATGTCTTGTGCCTGCGTGCCTGCTACAAGGACAGCTGTCGTGATCAATTATGCCTATCGACGCGATGCGCTTGTCGCCCGTCTCACGTTCATCTCCGCGACTTCGTGGGCGTTGTCTGACACGGGGCCAATTTCACCCTCCACGCTCGACGCGTTTTGCTGGCCTCCAGCTGCCAGCCCAGCATGCCAAAAGCGGGAAATCGCCTTCTGCTGCGAGGAGGCCCTAAAGTGCGTCGCGCTCTCGCTAGACCCGGAACATGGATTCAAAAGTATCCCCTCGCAGGGCCATGGCTGGGAAAACCCAAGCAATCGCCTCTCTGCCGTGCATACGAGTGAATCTACGTCCGCTCATCTACGGGCCAATGGAAGGGCCTTCTCGCTGCCTTCTCGTTGCCCTCTCGTTGCCCTCTCGTTGCCTTCTCCCTGGACAAAGACAGAGACGACTCGTAGGGTATGCAGTCGCTGTTCTGCCTGCCACTCACAGCGACTAGACAGCCTTCCGTGAATCCGCGAGCATGGCCTCTGGCGTCAGTGCTGAGGCTTTTGCTCTAGGCGGTAGGATCTACCTGCTAGCTGTACCCTCGTTGTTCCCGCTACCTGAAATAACCAAAACTTCTCCTGAAAATCTTGTACTGTGTAGAATACGGAGTACTCTGAGGCGATTTGGCATGGTCTCTGGCTCGCTGTTTCGATCGCGCAATTCCAGAGACAAGCTTCTCCACACAGTATTCTGCCGGAACGAGTTCAATCTGTTTGGGAACGTGACAGTCTCGTGCTGGGCTCCTGGATTCTTTGAGCCCTGGAAATTGGGAATCCTAAGGAGCTATTTTCACATACGAGTTTCGTTCCCAAATTCCCTTGCGGCCATCGAGCCACCATGTTGGATTACACTCTGCCAAACTTCCACAGCAACGACACGTTCGAGTCGGACAGCAACTGACACCATTTCGTCTGACACCATTTCGTGGCCCGAACGTGATACTGTAGCAGAAACGTCAAGATGCAGATCGCAAGTCCACAAGGCTGATCGCCGTCTCGCAAAACATCTACTGTGTACACAGAGCAATCGTCCGACTACAAGGTCTGTAGATGGCACCGTCGATCCCACCACCTGCGAGCTTCGAAGTAGCCGAGCTTCAGACGCACCTTATTACTGTATCTCGAACCCCCAA
This sequence comes from Venturia pyrina ICMP 11032, assembly GCA_000738655.1. Classification (NCBI taxonomy): domain Eukaryota; kingdom Fungi; phylum Ascomycota; class Dothideomycetes; order Venturiales; family Venturiaceae; genus Venturia; species Venturia pyrina. Next base: position 1,155,337 of record JEMP01000025.1, on the reverse strand, counting down.
GTACAACGTGGAAATCCTGACCGGCCAGATTCGGGAGCAGCAATTACATGATATTGACATTTGATACACTGCCGGCTGATGACGCTCATTTGCGAACATGGAATATGGAAATATATATAATTCATAGCTGCTTATCATCGACAGTCTCGCACCGCCTTCCTGTCAAAGCAGGCGACTGGTATTATTCTTGGGATATAATTAATGTATGTGGCCGGTCGAGTCGTACGCCCCGATCACCAGCCTTCTGGCTCTCTACGCAATGGGCAATCGTGTGCCTGACAAGCGAGCGCTGAAACGATTGCCAGTGCATTGCCGATTAGTAGCACACACTCACAAGAGAAAGATGAAGCTGCATACAGACGTAGACGTCAACTGTAGATCAGCCTTCCAGTTTTGCGTACGGCAAAGCACGTAGAGCCTCAGGGCAACTTGTTCGAAGACGGCGCCTTGCTTTACCTTTCCTCCATTTCCAGATCCAGGTGCAGGTCACGATAAGTCGTGCAGTATGACCTGCCTCGATCCGATCAGCGCTCGCTTTGTGAGGACGCCGTGCACAAGTGTACGGAGAAGGTATGGTCCATACAAGGAGGACAGTAATAGTAATTGATGAATCCTGTCACCTGCAAAAGCCTCTAGAAGCAATTTGAGACATAGCCCGGCTATTTAATCACATCATGACCATCACCCCGCTCATCATCGCACCGCCCGTACCCAATGTACCATCAACCTCACCAAGGTCCTTGCGGACAATTCTTGAATCAGCCCACTGCAGCCGACGGCCCTCTCTCCGTTGATATATCTCACTCACGCGCAGCCACTACCCATTTACGCGTCATTTGAATTTTCAACGCGTCCCTTTCGTGAGAATGCTTCCTTTTCCGGACCTCGTCCCATCACCCGCCGGATTATCTTAATCCTTTCAACGGCTGAAGCTGCGGATCATTTTGGTCATTTCACTCTGTAGAACTACGCAGAAGCAACGACTCGGTTTTGACTTCGTCATTCCGCTGAGGCACAGACAAGCTCTTGCTCGAGTTCCACTCTCAAACAATCTCGTCTGTCATGGCCTGTCGGATCGTCTCATTGTTACTGTGTGGACAAGAGTCGAGATGGATCCGGGGTCTATTCTAGCCAACCCCAACCCCAACCCCAACCTCTCCCGTCTGCTTATGTTTGACTTGTGTCCTGGACCAAGGTTCCAAGCTTGGTGCTGCAGCCAATCGTCATCCCCACCGTCGGACATTGGCTATCTTCTCCTTGTGGGAATCTCACGATGCGATATTATACTTCGCTCTGTTTCATCTTCCACGCGGAGGTGCAAAATTTGCTTCTTGTCAATAATCTATAATAACTTTGCAATCAGCCTGTCGACACGGACGTGAATATGCTTTTCGCTCCACGGCTCCACAACTGCCTTCTCCGTGTGACCAAATTGTCGCCTATCCTCCTGACTTCGGCATGCTCTCCTACACCTCGACATATCGGATCCGTACGGGACGGATGTTTGCATATTTGAAAGTCTTTTTTTGTCACTTGAAATCCACTCCCTTACATTGGTATGCCTCTACAGAAATCTAAACCTCACACTCGCTCGGTCCGGCGCTTCGCCAGGGTCGTACCCATTCGGGGACCACCTGCACGGAGATGTGCATTAGCTGACCCTCAGTCAACAGCGTCCGCCTGGTAACTGTCTCAATTACTATACCGGCGACAAGCATGACTACGCGTCGACGCGTCTTTGTTCACGCGTTTCCGGCCTCCACGAGGCAATCCTGCTGTCATGGCGGACTAAGGATCACCAAAGAAATCATCCAACACCTCCACACACAGCCATCCGAGAGAATTTCTTCCCTGTACAAAGCGCAAAGGCGGGCATAAGAAACGACGGCGGGGTACCACAAGGTCACTTGTCTCAGCAAACTCTGCTCTGCAAGACCGACACCAATGACGCATGACGACACTGGTGTTGAGCTGAAGACGTGGCCTCACGCCTCTTTTTTTCATTCCATCCTCACTTGTGCAGCTGTGCAGACTGCACAAACCAAGGATATTGCCTTTTTGAGAACGACGTTTCCGTCGTGAATATCAACTCCGTATCGGTAAGGCCTAGCTAGATTCGCCTTACCGCAATGATGTTATTGGTCACTTTACAGAATGATATACGAATGCTGTTGCTACGGAAGCAGGAGAAGGCAACGGATTCACTAGACTTGACTGCCACCGTGTCCAAAATTTGGAATGCTGTGGGTGGTTGGTGCGTCCTCTATCGATAATGTTGTGATTCAAAGTTCATTTCATCGATCCTCATTCTCAAGAGGTCTTGCGAGTCGCCAGTCCGCAACCAGCTTCCAATGGCATCTCTTCGCGTCTAGGTATCTTAACATTGTGATCGGCTGGCCAGACCTTTGCCCTTTGCCTACATGCTTTGACCACGTCAAACTTTAGATCAACGCGATGGCACCTTAGCCAGTGTGTTGAATAATATCTCTCCAGGAGAAGCCAACGCAGGCGTCCCGTACTGCCGAGAGATTGCTCATCTTCATGCATCATTTCCAAACCAAGATCAACATCGATAGATTCCTGGCAATACGCCTTTTGGATCTGTCAGAGCGTGGTTGATCTCGTTCTCCACTCCAAAGGATCACAGGCTGACGACAAATTTCGGAGACACAGAGGCAGTGCTAATACTCAAACGACTGTGTTATCATTGCCGTCCATCTACCTAGCATTATGATATTCTAGTACCAGCCTTAATAGGAAGGAACTTCTTAACTGAAAGCTATAACGCTACTTACCCCTATATTTCACCTAAAGTGACAATATCCCGCTTTTAAGAGTCCTGCAGCATCCGAACCTAAGAAGATCTCTACTTATAATGCCATTTCTACTTTCAAAAAGCTCTCTGACTTTGTCCTCCGGTGCTTTCCGGAATAATACCTCAATGAGCGAAATAGACCTCGATCTCACCAGCCGATTAATTCTCAGCACAGTATTTGAGCTGAAATAAGTCGTTTCGCAGGATCGTTGGCGCCCTTCTAAAAAAGAGAATATCTACCTTTTAATAAGGAAAAGATAACTGTAAGAACGATTATAATCTATCTCCCTCCTCTAATCTCTCCTATCAGATTTTAACAAGTACGTCAATCGACGCCCTAAATTCGTAAATAGCCTCAATATACCAAAGACGTAAAACTCGCGATTTAGTAAAATATCGTACCAGAACCCAAACAAAAGGTAAAACGGAGCTGAGAATCGATACGACTTCAACCCGAATCGAAATTATATAGATTCTAGGATTCTACACGCTTAATCTAGAATTTTCAGTACTACTACCGCGATTATAAGATGGCGTTATTACTACTCAACGACCTTCATAGACTTACTATACTATCTATTATATTATCGTACCTTGAGTTTCATACTTATGACAAGATACAGGTGAATTAGTAGGAAAAATAAGACAGAAAGGGGACAAGGAAGAGAAGAGTAACCCAAGAGAGTGTGGTAAAGATATATCAAATACCTATCTTCAAGTGTAGAACTCGGCGATATCCCGAGACCAAACAGAGAGCCTACTGAGACAAACAACTACCGAGAAAGTCTAGATGTACTCTCTGTCGCCTATCCACATTGTATCTTCCTTGGGAAAATGGAAGGGTAGATTCCTGGTTGATTACTATGGCCAGCCCAGCCGCGTTCCTACTCTTCGGAATCGAGAGGATTGGAGTTGCCAGGGGTTGTGGGAATGGGGATGGGGATGGAGGGGTAAGGAGGGGATATAGATAGTCCTACTATTTGTATAGGAGTATATCCAGGTGTTACAGACGCTTCCTTGGTTCGTTCATACCTAATCATAACAAATCCACACAAGCACGAAAACCATCATCATCAACAAAAACCCAAACGCAAACGCAAACGCGACCAGTAAAAGCCAAAACCCCCACCGCAAAAAACCCCAAATGTCTACCCACCACCGCTAAAACACAGGCGCCCGTCTCGCATCCGTCAACAGCTCAACCCCATAGGCCAATTCAAGCAACAGCTGTTCGCGATACGGCATCCCCAACAGTTCCAAACCGACGGGTAACCCAGCGTGCGGCTCTCCCTCTTCCGTGAAGCCGACTGGGACGGAGATGGCCGGCATCCGTAGTTGACTCCCGATAACGGTGTTTGTGGGGAATTCGTCATTGAACCTTGGACCGACCACGTCTTTGACGGTTGGTGGTGGGATTCGGACGGTTGGGTAGGCTAAGGCGTCGAGATTGTGTTTGGCCATGATGCCGATGACGAGGCGTTGGAAGTCCTCGCGCTGGTCGAGACGGGATGCGTAGTTTGGGTCCTCGTAGGGGTGGGTGTTTGATTTTGAGCTGGCGATGTCTTGCCACAGAGACAGGGATTGGTGGAATGATTTCGACTCGTAGAGTTCGTCCAGGGTGAGATCGAGGTGTGGGTGAGCCTTGAGGAAGTTGTCGATGTCGAAGTGGGAGCGGGATTTGTAGATTGATGTGAATCCTAGATAGTGCTTGAGGTTCGGGATATCGTCGATTTCCACCAATGTGGTCCCGGTGGTGAATTTTGCAAAGGCTGCCCGGATGGTCTTGTTTACAGCACCGCACTCTGGGTCGTTGTCGTCACCGAAGACGGACTTGAGGACGCCGATTCGTGCACCGGCTAACGTCTTTTCTGTCAGGTTCGATGCGTAACTTCCTCCCTTTGGTGGACCAGCAATCGAGACTGCGGTGGTGTAAAGATCATTCTCATCAAAGCCGACAAGCGCATCGAGCATGATGGCGGCGTCTTTGACTGTTCGGGTCATGGGGCCTGGGGTATCTTGTGTCTTGACCAACGGGCTCAATCCTGCTCTCGAGACCATACCGACCGTTGGTCGAAGTCCAACAAGATTACAGAAAGAAGCTGGGACTCGAATAGAACCGCCCGTGTCTTCCCCGACACCAATAAGTCCATAATTTGCCGCAATGGCAGCTCCAGTTCCGGCGCTTGACCCGCCAGTTTCTCTCGTCGTGTCGTATGGATTGAGCGTCTCTCCACTGACAGACGAACACGAGTTGTATGAGGCAGCAAAATCTGAAGGGGTCAATTTCCGCAAAAGATAGGCAAAAATACTGAATCATACCTGGCATGGTGCTCTTGGCCAACACAATGGCACCGGCATCCTTAAGCCTCTTCACCAAGGTGGCATCTTCTGTAGGAACGTGTTTGCATCGAATATTCCCATATGCAGTTTCGAGCCCCTTTGTATCGCACTGATCCTTGACAATAACGGGTATTCCGTGGAGCGGACCAATGAATTTGGAGTTTGATTCGAAATAGCGGTCCAGCGCAGCAGCCTCATCGAGTGCAGTCGTCGAAGCAGCAGTGATGGCATTTAACCTGGGTCCAGTCTGGTCGAGGGCCTTGATCCGCGCAAAGTATGCCTCTGTCAGATCGCGGGCAGTGTAAGTTCCACTTCTGTAGGCGGTATGGACTTGATCGATGGTTAGTTCGTCAACAGCCAGAATTCGCATATCCACGCTGAGTTCTCCCATTGTAGCCTTTGGGATAGCGAAATTCAAACGTGGACTCGGTGGACTCGAGTTGGATAGTTCTTGTGGAAGATGCGCTGGCAATATGGCCCCGGGAATTCGACCTGGCGATTAGCTAGCTTATCTGATAAGTGAGATTGGCGGCCCAAAGGGCGAGGGCGCACCGGCACTTATTCTATTTTAATGAATCAAAAAATCGAGGCACATGAATCGGCAGCCAGCACATCCATTGCTGATATCTGTTGAGTGGGCTTTCTGCTCCCAACTGTGCGTGGACGTTTTTAGTTGATCAAACTCGAAGTCCACAGCAGTTCTTGAGTCGGCTAGAACTATGCGGCGCATCGGATTGGAACTCGAGAATGCCTTGGGATTCATAGCTGATGGTCATGCAGTTGTGTAGACCGAGCATGTAGAAAGTCACTCCAACCGGTCTTGTACTACAGGATCAAGCTCTAGAATAGCATCTAGGTGTATGCGTATCCAGAGGCCATGAATACGGATGCTGTGGCTTCTGATAGCCGCACTTGGAGACCGAGCATGTAGAAAGTCACTCCAACCGGTCTTGTACTACAGGATCAAGCTCTAGAATAGCATCTAGGTGTATGCGTATCCAGAGGCCATGAATACGGATGCTGTGGCTTCTGATAGCCGCACTTGGCCCTCGGAAGTGAGGCAATCAAGGTTATTAAGCTCACATGCTGCAATGGTCTCGGACGATTCGTATTATAGCGGTCGATCTGATTCAGAGAGAGGCGCCCGTTGCGCCCAAGGGAGGAAGCTGGACAAGCCGCGGCGCATGGTGGAACTGACACAAATGGGATCGAGAAGTCTGGATATAACAAAGAACTCAGAGGTTTACGAAATTCCGAAGGATGTAGTGGAGGTGAGGTCGTCGACGTCAATAAAAGTCACGACTTTGCATGATTGTGCAGGGCGTCGCCAAATGTGGATAAGTCGATAAATTAAGGTTTCTCGACGTCGACCTCAGCTTTCTCTTACTCTCCGTCTTATACGGACAAGGCTAGAAGTGAATCTACGCTTTGTATCAATCCAGTTATTAACATTAATATACTCCCGCGATCTGTCTCAAGTTGTATCCGCATTTTAGCCGCTCCATCTTCCCTGCCTGCGAATCGACATTTTATATAGCCCGAACCGCTAACAAATCCGTACGAAAGGCGCCTTTCCTATAACGAATCTATATTAGAACCAAGCCAATCAAGCCGGGTATATACATATATATAGCCGAATATAGTTAAAGAGGTAGTAGTATTAGCAGCTTAGTAGCGGGCCTTAGACTATACCCCAGGCTTTAGTAGGAGAACAAAGCCATCGATCTTACTAAATATAAAGGTAAAGAGATATCTCAACCAAAAACTCGCAGATATAGCGTTCTTGAATATATATAAAAATCCCAGGACTTTCTCTAACACGAATCGTGTACCTCTAAAGACCTTACTACGACTCCAATTTACTAGAATACTATTATACGTAAAGCCTTAGCTGTACCACGCTAAGAAAGGTAAATAAAGAGAAGAGAAGAGGATAGAATTACAATATAGATACGTATTCCCCTAATAAGAATAAGAGATTTCAAACTACAATCCCAGCTCCACCTTCACTACTACAAAATACCAAACGAGAAACACTCGACAACAACCTCAAAGTCGCAGTCTCGATTCGACTCCATGGAAAGACCAATTCCTCGGTTATCCACGTACTAAATCATCGATCTCAAGTTCACGGATAGTAACAAATCCTTAAATCAAATCAATATATTGGACGTGTCCTGCGTCCCACCTCTCACCAGCCATCATCCCATGCACAAGCGCCGGCCCAACAACCTGGCTCTGGTCCCCTCGCTGTCTCAGAAGCATCGGCATCGCAACACCACTAATAAGTGCCAAGCTATCACCCAACGCCATATGCGAGCTAGCCGTCCCCACAAACCCGTCCGATGTGATAAAGTGAACGCGGAGATTGGCGATGTTTTGGCATATCATCCTGTACGATTGCATTGCGGGGGCATCGTGTAGCAAGCCTTGTAGAAGTTGCTCGCTTTTTTTGAATATGGGTGTCTCCATAGGCGATGAATAATTCAATAAACGATACTTGAGCGCTTCGCTCCCTGTCGTCCTGCTGGTTAATACATATTGCATCGACCCATACTGAGACACGCCCGTATCGTTTCATTAAAGAATGAAGCGCATCGAAACAGTTTGCTGTGATGTTCAATCGGTGGCCGCTGATACATATGGTGGTCTGAGAGACAGCCTCCCCCCAAACATACGAAAGTGCGGTGAAAGAAGGATTGTCAGTAAGGGAAACGACTGTTAGAGAGCCGCAAAGTCGGTCTGCTGATGGTTCATCGCAGGGCCAACTTTGAGGCTCTAGATTGAGCAGCCGGATCGAAGTTGAACCCAAAGGGAAAGTACGATACAAATCCATAGGCGAGGCAGAGATACTACAAAAGAGAATGGGGTCGTGAACTCTAACGCAGCAGATTGAAGGTTGCAATAACAACAATAAGATTAGAAGGTGGCAAGTGAGGTAGAGAAACGGGTTCTTTCAGCTCTGCCGTCTCGCTAAGAGACAGTATGGAATGCTTCCATACTACCCAAACAACTCTCTGATTGATTGAGCTGGGAAAGGCCTATCGCTGGCCTATGTATGAGAGCCTGCAGACGAAAGGATAGTTGACTGGACTCAAACTTAATATGTATGCTGTTAGCGTTCCTTCGCATCTAAGTGCCCAAGCCCCCAACCCCTCTCTAGATGCTCTCCGGCATATCATCGCGTTTGCCTATATGTCGGCAACACTAGTGCCTTGGCCTGGCGTAAGCACTAGAATTTGTAGAGTTTGGCTCCTACTTGCTTGCAGAGGCTAAACTTTGCTAGAGCGCAACAGTAGAGTTGAAGGTGTAGGTGCAAAGGCGATCCTAGTGGCGTTCGCCGCTGAAGGGACGTGGAATGGATTCAGTGATATGACTCCCGTGACGCAAGAGACAAAGCGAACAGGAGTACGATGGAAACAAAGAGGGGAACTTGACGATGATGGTGTTGTTGGTGTTGGTGTTGGTGTTGAGGGAAAGAGCGTGGGCAGCGGCAGCATAGGCGCAAAGCTCGGGGCGGATGGCGCTAGAATATTAGTGGGTCGGCCTCGAAATCTGGGGGCAAATTCGAGCCATGCCACTGGCATTTGTTCAGCAATGTTTAATACTGAGCGCACATACGAGATATATTCTTCCGGACGGGTATCGATGTCGATATCAGTTCGAGAGTATCTCTAAGACCAATATATAAGCCTTAGTCGTACACTTCTACCCTTTTTATAGGTTTATATATTGTGAGATCCAACGACAGTAAGGTAGGTCTACTTGTATATTCTTAACTCAGCGTCCCTAAGAATAGCAATACCGCCGAAATTCACCTACGATTGGGAGATGACAGCTCTGCCTGGTAGGTTATTTATATATAGGAAGCCGACAATATCACCGTTGTTGAACGCTGAGCTTAGAGTAACAAAGTCCATCAACATCTTGCCAGTTCTAGTCTCTATGAAGTAGGTATTCATCTTCCCGCCAAAGCCTAGAAAGTCTCATCAATAATATTTGGACATTCTCAAAACTTTCCATCACGACTTGATCGCACTCCAGGTACGTGCAGGCATCAGCTCTTATGAAGACGACCGGAGAAGTGAAAGTCTTATCCACGCACTTTAATTGGTCCTCAACAGGAAACAACAAATCAAGGAAGCTACCTGGGCAATCTCGGTTCATCTAGGTACTCCGTAGACAGTCGACAATGATTGCAGAAGACACCGACAAGACCTCCATTGTAACATCCTCATTTCCGGTCCCCAAGCGTCCTCAATCCAATCTGATCCCAATACCCGTGGACAAGGAATCCTCCCCGCACCAGACCCTTGACTCGTTTGCGACGGATGGAATACCCACGTCGAGGCCTGCAAGCGCCTTTGCGCTTCGACAGGGCTGATGAATATGTTATAACTTCCGCTTCGGCTGCCATTGCAGAGAATTGGTGTCTCTACGATAATGCCATAATGTTTCTTCGCCACGCTTTTCAGAAGGTTGTTGCCCTTTTGGGCTTCTTGTGTGTGTTTTCTTGCGCTCGGCAGGATAATTGCACGGCGAGCATTACGAGTACGGCTCCTCCTGCGGCTGGATCAGGAGTACAATTGCAGCTCTTCTCGTACTGTGGCGGTGATTTGAACGTTACTGCCTACATTGAGGTAAGTTTGTGAGAACATGATGCATCTTGGTCCCCATGTGTATCCCCTTTTCCAACTTTCTTTGCTTTGCACATGAAAACACCTGTCAGATTCTACATGTGGGCACTATCTTCGCTTTGAAAGTATGAATGACATGGAAACCTCTGATCTTCGCTCAGGATGTCAACTACGACAAAATCGTTATTGTCTACTATACCGACCGGTTCAACAAATCAACTCCCGTCAACTCCATCGCATTAGACTACGTCTCCGCCGTCACCGGCAACGAGAAATGGCAAATTTGGTCCGCAAAGACCCCAATCTACATCGATGGGATCACGGAGCTTGTCAACATCACGTACAAAGCCGTTAATATCAACAAATTCTACTCTCAATCTCTCCATATCCCAGTAATTGCATCAGGAGGACCGGTACCTGCTCCTCTCGCTGCACCAGTTCCATACGCGACACCGAATGGATTTTCTGATGATATCACATCATGGCTTGCCGTTGGCGCATCTTCTCAGATCGCGACATGTAAGGCGAAAATGTTCAATAATATCAATAGTGAGGGAGCTGCAAATGGAACAGTTGTGGCCTCGACTTCTACCGCGAACCCTGATTACCACTATAACTGGGTGAGAGACGCTGCGTTAACAATGGATGTTGTTGTCGATTTTTATGAAGCCGCCACTGTACCATCAGCAATTTCGTATTACGAAAGAATCCTCTTTCAATACTCGCAGGCAAGAGCAGATCAACAACAGGTCGGTGGATTGGGCGAACCAAAATTCTACCTAAACAACACTTTGTTTACCGGACCATGGGGAAGACCACAGGTTCGTCTCTCCCATCCTTAACAATATTCCACAATTCACACAATCCCTAGAACGACGGACCAGCAGAAGCAGCAGCAGCTCTAATAGACTTCGCTTCGGCCTACCTCTCCAAAAATGGCTCCGTCGAAAAAGTTCGAAAAGAAATCTACGACTCAACAACTTACCCCACTTTCGCTCCTGTAAAACGCGATCTCCTCTACGTGGCCGCAAACTGGTCCCTCGAATCCTTCGACCTCTGGGAGGAAGAATCATCCTACCACTTCTTCAATTCCCTCGTCTCCCACCGCGCGTTACGCATCGGTTCCACTTTCGCACTAAAATTAAATGATTCAGATACTGCTTCAACGCTTTCAGTAGCTGCTGATGCAGTGGTGGCCGGGATGGGTAGATTCTGGGACGAAAATCGCCAATTGATTTTGTACGAGTATGGCCCTGTTCTAAAGAACAAGACGAGTTTCAAGGACATTGCTGTTATCCTCGGTGTCCTACACGGATACGCCGACGATGACATCTTCTCCTACACAAACGACCAAGTCCTCGTCTCAGCATACCAAATCGCAACGAGTTTTCTGAGCGTCTACCCCATCGCCAAAGTAACGCTCGATTCCGCCGGCGGCGTCCTAGGAATCCCAATCGGGTAAGTCCCTTTTCCAATATTTCCCATTCCCAAAAAACAATCTCTCTTACTGACGAGGAATAGACGCTACCCAGAAGATGTATACAACGGCACCGGGACAGCCCCCTCGGGCGGAAACCCTTGGTACCTAGCAACAACGACAATGGCCGAACTCCTCTACAAAGCAACCCTCGCCTTTACAACCGCCAACCGAATCGTCGTTACGAATACCTCCATCCCCTTCTGGACCTACTTCGCCCCCAGCGCCTCTCTAACACCCGGTACCACCTACCCCAGCACCAGTCCTGCCTTCAAAAGCGCCATTGGCGCCCTCGAGGGATGGGCCGACGCATTTATGCGGCGTGTAAAGTTCCACGTTCCGATTGATGGACGCTTAGCAGAGGAGTATGATCGGAACGATGGGATTAAGAGGGGAGCCGAGGATCTAACGTGGAGTTATGCTTCTGTCATCACGGCGGCGATGGCGAGGGCGAGGTCGAGGAACGATACGGGATATCCCCGTGGTCTGGCTGATTTGGGGTTTACTTGATGGAGTGGGCAAGAGGGGGTTTGTGGTCGATGGTTTGGGGATTGGAGTTGATGTGGGTTGGGCTGCTGAAGAGGGGGTTTGTGTTTTCTCGTGTTTGTTGGCTTCTTTTGGCGTTTTCTTTTGGGGGGGGGGGAATGGATAGATTGGATATGCCACGTAGATTTGGGGTTCGGGATCCATAGACAAGACGCGCGTAAAATCAACAATTCGATGGAAATAGAACTAGGGATTGAGAGCGGAGAGAAAATAAGCCAGCCACACAGCCAACGACTTGTTGAAATTATTCTACTGAATCCCCCTTTCCGCCTGGTACAAACCAATCTAGACAGCATGCAAGTTACGCAACAAATCCCCCTTCACCCCAACCCCCAAAATCAGAATAATAACCGCTGACACAGGTCCAAACCTCCCAGAACCGCGGTCCCGATCCCTCAACTCCATTCCTTCGGGAAACAAAGATCCTACGGAATCGGGGATAAGAGGTTACCCATACACAGGATATAAGTTACACAACCCCATCGAGCCGTCCAAACAAGGAAGAGCCAACGTGGCACAATCCGGTCCAAGGTAATAATAATAATTCCACGTCTTCAATTTCCAATCCATATTCCAGCAGACAGTGTTTCCTCTATTCGTTGTTATATGGGCGGGGAGGTGAGGTGAGCAGGAGCAGAGGGTATTGGGTTAGCGGGTCTTTGTATAGCACAGGAAAGCGTTCAGGGAACTCATCACTCTTTACCTAAACGAAGAGGGATGTTTCTATTTCATCTGTGAGAATGTAAGGGCAATAACGGCATCTACTGCGTATTTCCTACGAATTTCGCGCGACGGGTGTTCAGCGAAGTATATGGCGCAACTCTCATCCTCGCTATTTGGTGCGAGCTGAAGCGGCTACTTATGATTAGGCGCGTTCGCACCAGCAGGATCGAAAGGAGTTGGAATGGAATGGAATGAAATGAGATCTGGTTTTGTAGAGTGCTCAGCGGGATGAGGTCGACAAAGCCATGAATGAACAAATGTATGCACGACCACCAGGGAGAAACCAATCAAAGGGACATTCCCACTCGATTTCCTCACGCCCGCTCAAACCCTCTCTAAACCGAACCTAGATGTAACCAAAGAATTGACACGTTCAATCAGAAAGAACAGAAACAGTCTATGATTTCATTACTCATCGAAACACCACCTCTATACATCATCACCCCGATTGATTCCCCTACCCCCATAATGCGTATCAGTATTCTCCCACCCATCGTCTTCCTCCTCATGATCATCAAAGGGCAACTTAAACACCTTTTTAGGCGTCGCCTGTCTCGCGCCCCAAAACCTCTGCTTACCCCTCGGCGTCAACGTTTCCATCTCAATATCTTTCTTATCATCAAACATACCACTCGCAGCGGCATCTTCCGCAGCCCATCTTTTTTCTTGATCTTTAGCATGTTGATTGCTCCGCCAGAACATGAACCACATTGTTAGGGCGGTGAGAATCGCTGACCCACCGATTACGCCTCCTACTACTGCGCCAACGAGTCCTTGTTTGAGGAACGCGGAACCACTGTTGTAGTTGTGCGGGATTGGAATGGTGCCGGGGCAGAAGGTTGTAGGTATGACGTAGTTATTCTTCTGATACGCCTCCGCGAGGTGGAACTGCGAAGATTCAAAGTCGAGCATGAGGTAGACCTGTGTGAGGAAGGCGGTGGATAGGTAGAAGGGTCCATCGTAGTTGTCGTCGTCGTTTTCTTGAACTGGCGAAATGTTCGTGACGTTCGAGACGATCGAAGAGGGCAACGTGATCTTGAAATCGCCAATGTGGATCGTCATGGTTCCATTGAAGGGGTTGTCAAGACGAAGGGACTTATCAGAGTAGTCTGAAGATTTGGCAGAGAGAAGATCTGCGAAGTTTTTGGTGACTCCTGAAGGAAACAGCATGGGATATCGATCAGTCGTTATCCTTGCCTCAAAAGATTTGCCGTTGTCCATGATGGAATTGTTCTTGAAGTGCAAATTGCTAGGATCATCGATTGTGATATCCGTCACAGTGACCGGAAGGTAGTCCGAATTTGCGAGATCCATCTTGTAAGTGTGTACTGGATTCTTAAACCGGCCAGCATCGTACCCGCCAAAAGTATTGCTGCCATTCACAACTCCGCCTGCCCGTTCCATTCCAGTACCAATGTAGAGAGAGTATGTCTTTGCAGCAATCCGATTGAGCTGTGAGAGACGTTCTAGAATCGTGGACGATGAACCCATTCCTACTATGCCTGGGTCGGCATCTCCAGCATTGGCGAACTCGACCGGGGCATCTTCCGCAAGGGTCTGGAAGGCGGAATCTGTGAGGAACCAATGTGTATAGAGATGAATATCGTCGGTTCCCTTGACGCTTTGGTTTGCGATATCCTCAGAGTCTTTGGACGAGTAGTGGGGATCTTCTTTAAATCTACACGCAATTAGCAAGGAACATGAGAAGTAATTAGAAGCTGATATTCATACGAGGTCGATAAGTTGTACTTGACATTTCCACCGGTAGATCCCATACAATTCGTCAGGTTGCTGTTTGAACAGAATTCGGAAGATGCGAAGCTCGTTTCGTTCCGCCGTAGCGATGGCCAGATACTCTGATTCTGAAATGGATTCCCCACTCCAATGAAGCTTCCATACGGAAACGCATCTGTGCCATTGACGACTCTCTTGTGTATATCGACATAAACGGGCTGTATCGAGCAGTTCGCCGCCAGTATCGACTCCACCAAAGACGTCAGCAGCACCGTTGCGCATAACCTCGCCATCTTGCCGATGCGGTTGAGAGTTTTTCAGCTACTGGTCAATCCTGCTATGCGACCAGCGGCAAAATAGCTGCGGAATGGAAGTGTGTAATCAATGAGTAGTATTCTGGGAGAGAGCAGGAAGATAGAGGGAGATGGAAGAAAAGGTTATGCGCAGTCGTTCAGCGTCAGCTTACGTTGAAAGCTTGATATTGGCCCCTACCTCAGCCCTTGGGAGATGGCGCTGCTTATATCTCGCCATCCGAGTTCACGCCTGAGAGCCTGTGAGCCCATCATCTGTCGTACGGAGCTACGCGTTGCGGGGTGGCCGCAGAACTGGTCAAACACAATCTACCCGCGAGCGGTGATATAGATAGAAATTTTAGGAAGAATGTCCAGCATGAGGGTGTGACAGGCGTGTACTGCAGGAGGCGATCTCACAATGAGCCAGTGAAAGGTGGTGTAGGAGTTTTGGTGTCGCATGAAGATCCCAGGACGGGCCTCCAAGCGCTGGAGGCTAAATGACCCGCTTCGGGGAGCACACCTTTGAGTGGAGAAAATGTGTATAATTAGTATCCAATCTGCATGGAAAAGGGCAAAACAAAGTTCCTCCTCTTGGGCGTCAGCCACACTGAGAAGGCTGTTAAGAATATTTAAATACATGACTACAGCACGCGGTGTCTGCAATTCACTGCCCCTCGAAGCATCTAGGTAATAAAGGGTTATTGAGCTTGTAAAGAAGCTTAGACCTAGGTTAATATCGACCCTCTCCTCGAAATGATCGCTCAAACGCATCACGATATCGCTAGACCTCAGGAGATATCAATCTCGAGTCAAGAGACGAAAAGAGGTATTCATGACTGTCCACTGCTGAATGTTGGTATCGATATCTATTTCCCCATAACGCTTGCCGCCCAAAATTTCACTTTCCCTTCCAAGATATTGGACATGATCGAACTCCCACATGAGAATGCTGTTGCGTCGACCTCCTGTAGCGACGCTGCCTTGATTCCTCCCCTATAATACAATCATGTACATGCATTCATCCATGCTTCGTTGTTGCCTACAGCTCATCAAATCAAGAAAGCAACGTAGATAGCTCTGGACAATAATTCTTCCTGCGTACAATGTACCAAAAGATGATGCGATTTTGTTGGTAGTGCTGTTAGCTTATAGTGACCCATAGCTCGATCAACCCTACTTCTCATTGTCTTCCAACAATGTCCAACGTTTGTCGTTGACTTTTGATCCAGTGCGGTGTGCAAGTGTTGTGAGTGTTACATGAAGGTCATCCTTCTTGCACTTGGGAAATCTATTTATATGTCAGCGAAAGAGTTTCGTGTTGTGATGTAAGACAGTGGACGTACTTGGCCTTGAGGTGTTCCAGCATAGCAAGCTTGGTCATGGTACTGCCGGCAATTTCCTGTTTGAAAGCAGGGAGCAGCTCAGTTGAAACCATATGGCCAGCCTTCATGGCCTTTGTAACTTTGGGTATTTTGCCGCTCGCAGTCAACTGGCCATTGAATCCATGAGGCCGGTCCTGGAGTGGAACGCGGGGTGGGTTCATGAGACCCATTCCTGGCAACAAGCCTGGTTCCTTTGAGTTCGGAGGAGCGACAAAAGAAACTTCCTCTTCCCAATAAGCGCGTGTGAAAGGGTCGATCGTTGGTGGTCGTGGGTCTGTAGCAAAGTTAGATCTTGTCTCCACGGCAAGGCAATTTGGGAATTTTTACCTAGGAGCGCTCCCATCTTCAAATTCGAGAAGTCAGCAGCCTGACCACCGTCTGCGGCATGCAAAACTCCGGACGCGTCCTCCCATTGCAGACCTGTACATACTGGCACCAAGTCATTGCTCATCTGGCCTTTGCGTCCCTGCAGATAGTCGGGTGGATTCTCATCGTCTAGAAATCCTTCCAGATCCTCGTCAGCTTCCTCTTCATCCTCTTCTCCATCGCTATCGACATCTTCTCCTTCCTCTGGCTCTTCCCATTCGGCCTCCGAGTCATAGTCGTAGTCCAATTGTGGCAGCAACTGCTGGAACGGATTGCGGGCAAGTTGTCGAGCGCGCTCCAGAGATTGTGGTTTGGTCCAGGTACCACAGTAAGGCGGCCGTACGTCTTGGCCAAAGTGTAAGTATTTCATTGTGCATAGTTGCAATAGAGCTTCAGGTCCGTCGTCTGAGTCTGAGCTCAAATCAACAGGTTGGTGAGATGATCCATGAATGCGCTCTATGATGTCCTGAACGGGAAGTGGTACGTATCCTCGCTCCTCCTTGCAGTGAGCTAACACTTCCTTGAATTGAGGACTCAGGGCAGAATCTGACTCTGCAGTTGCCTTATCTGGTGTGGCCTTGAAATAGCTATCCAGGTGCTCGTTCACACGGGCCAATTCCTCTTCGAGGGGCAAGAAACGGTTATGGGCTGCCACTGTAGTTTGCTTGGGCACACTGAACGGTAGAAACCTCATGTGCTTGATCTGTTGTTTCGAATTAGATACCAAGTTCAACTTTGGAATATCAGCGAATAAGGATTCTACTGGTTCGCCTGGTTCCAACGATAAAGACTTCCTCCTCGCATCGTCCTTTGCTATGAATTTCGCAGGTGATGGGCTGGGAAGTGTTTTTAAAAGTTTGGATTCGCTGAGAGGGGCTGCTGGCGATGATGGTTTGGGATTCATGAAGAAATTGGTAAGGCGAGGTTGAGCCTCAAAACTCTCAGTAAAGGGTACACACAAGCTGGGGAGGATGATACTCACACGCTCTTTCTTGAGCTTCGCTTCTTCGCGGGCGTTCTTCTTTGCTTCGGCCTCTGCGGCCTTCCTCAACTTTTCCTCTTCTTTGGCCTTGGTCTCCATCTCTTTGGCCTTGCGTTTCTGTTCATGCTCTTCGGCCTTCTTCTTTCTGTCTTCCTCCTTCTTAGCGGCAGCTTCTGCTTTCTCTTTCTCTTTGACAGCCTTCTCCTTTTCCTTGACTTCCTTCTTTGCGGCCTTCTCTGCCTCTGCTTGAGCCTTTTCTACGGGATTGAGCTTTCGACGCTTTGCTGGCGGAGCAGTCTTCTGGGTGTCGGAGGCGGGCATGTTCGACAAAGAGGGATTAGACGTTGGCGGTGGGGTTCGAGCTACATTGGCTATGGGCGGTAACTCAGAGACATCTCGCGAGGACGTATCTGCCGGACTGGAGAGTGGAGAGCTTGCAATTGTGGAGTCTGCCTTGACTGGAGCGTTGGGCATTTCATCGTCGACAGGTTCATCTTTGGGGAATTGACGCTTCGGCGATGGTGCGGCCACTATGGTGTCTGCCATTGTGAACGGAATAGTCGTTAGACAGCGGGTTTGGCGGTGGACAGTGGAGGTTAGCGGAGAGTATTGGTAGTGGTTGTTACAAAGGACGCGGTTGGTGGAGGGTCGACGCGTCTCAGACGTGATTTGGGTGAAAGGCTGCCTCGGAGCGCATAAAAATATCATAGCATCGGCTCCAAGGGGTTATTTAAGCGACGCCGAGAACACCAAAACCAAACAACTTTTATCTCTTCCACATCCACAAGCCTGTCATAACAATACGCATGCCTCATAGAGAACTCCGAATAGTGGGCTCGTGAGACTGTCATCTTTCAAGTCTGCTCCATATTCACTCCATATTCCCCTGAGGTCAAGATCTGGGCTCGCAAGCTCCCATCTCGTCTTCGATGAAAAGCGTTCGCTTAAGTTCGACCATATTGTGAAGAACAATGGACTCCCCGAGTGGATTGCGAGACAGGTTTGTTATATCATGTGTTCTTTGCTCTTCATACCATCTCTTTGACATCAATGCATTTCCAGCCCGCTGATTGCTTGATCAGAGCTTGGGTCATTGACAGAGTTGAGACCATCTTCGAACAGCAACTGGATGCCATCAGCTCGGACGATCAACATCTCTCCGTGACAATTAGAACCAGAACTATCCCACGGCCATCGACTTCAGGTTTGGACAGCGTTAAAAATGCTGCCCCAAGGACGCGCTCTTTCCAATTTCCTGGGAAACATGAGAAAGAAGCCTGGAGATACAGTCAGCTCGTCGCGCACGCTTCTTCCCTCTGCTCTGACATGCTCTAGCTGTTGTGATCCGGATCCTTGAGCTCATGCACGACGCGCTCATCAACGATGTTGTCATCACAAAGAGGTATCGACTAATGACAGAGCTGTCTTGCATTCTTTTCAGGTCTTCCGCTCACCTGTCCAAGAGACATATATTATAGGGATCCTGCGCTATTTTCCAAGCAAGCGGTCGTTGATCGCTATGTCGATGACCTGGCGTGTACCTTTGGTGTTCCTAGAGCTCTTCTCAATGTGGTGCGCATCTGAAGGTCCATAATGATTGCAGCCATCCTGCTAATTGCCTACAGACTGCGACTGCGAAGGGCCTCGTGGCCGGTGCTTTCGTCATCAATAGACGAGACGGATCAAGGGCTGAAGGCTGGTCTGAGAGAGAGGTAGGCTACTGCCAATACGGTAGTCACCAGCTGACGGGTTGTCAGGGCATGCTTGTGTCCTCGCTGTCGACTGATGAGACGGTCGATGTGGACAGGGTGAAGTGGATTCTGGTCGTCGAGAAAGAGGTATGTGATCTATATTGATTGTCTGAAGCGGCAGTCACTGACCCGGAAGTAGGCAACATTCCGCTCACTTGTTTCTTCAAGCCTATGGACGTCACTTGCTTCTCACGGTATTTTAATCACTGTAAGAGTTGCCTTCAGATATGAGGACGCAATCTCGAGCTCACCATGGCAGGCCAAAGGTTATCCAGACATTGCGACCAGATCCATTCTGCGATCGCTAGCTATGCCATCCTCTCTCAACCACATGAAAAAGTGTCCACTATACGGTCTGATGGATTTTGACCCCGATGGTCTGGACATACTGTCGACATACAAACATGGCTCCAAAGCGCTAGCCCATCAAAGTGCAGAACTCGTGCTACCCTCAATACAATGGATTGGAGTCAAGGGCTCTCACGTTGGCCAGGAGGATGATCTTCATCAGACGCAGGGACTACTTAAGCTCTCAGCTCGCGACCGCCGCAAAGCGACTTCGATGCTGGAAAGAGAGCAATTTGACGAGGGCGGATCTGAGCCGGAGTGGCGCAGGGAGCTACAAGTCATGCTCATGCTGAATGTCAAAGCTGAAATCCAGCTTCTGGCAGCTCGTTCGGACGGTCTTGTCGGATATCTGAAGAATCTTGGAATCAGTTGAACGATCCATGGGATCTATAGGCACCCTTACTTGAGCAATGTTGCGAATGTGCACAGTTACATGTTCGTTCCATAAGCATCTGTGTATGTGAGCAAGTCAGACCATATTCGACGCGTGTGTTGATGTGCTTAAGCCACCAGGGGAATGCATTATGCCCGATTTTTCAACGCTGAATGAAGCATGAGTTTGCCAAACGCTGTTCAAGAAATTCTATTAATTCAATTCTTAAGGTCCCGACGTACGCAAGGAGAACGAGGTACAATTCAGAACTTCGACCCGATCTCAGCTGCTCAAAACTCAACAGATATCCTAGCCTTCAACAAATTCCCTTCCAGAAACTTCTCCTTCTGTGCCCGATTTCAACGCTGAATGAAGTATGAGTTTGTCAAGCGCTATTCAAGAAATTCTATCAATTCAATTCTCAAGGTTTCGACGAACTCAAGAAGAACGAGGTACAATTCAGAGCTTCGACCCGATCTCAGCTGCTCAAAACTCCACAGCCATCCTAACCTTCAACAGATTCCCTTCCAAAACCTTCTCCTTTTTACCCTGCAACTCATCAACATCCCAAGTACAACTCACGTACCGTCCGGAAAGCCATTCTCTCCTCTCACTAGCAAGCCACACCATCGAATCTGCAGACAACTCGGGTTCATCGATAAGCACCGCATGCATCCAATCTGGCATTCCATGCGCCAGCTCCGTCTTCACGCCGCCAGGATGTACCGATAGGGCAATTAATCCCTCTTTCCCATACTCGACCACCAGAAATTCTGTGAATCGACAAATAGCTAGTTTGGCTGTTTGATAGGCGGACGCACCCGGAGCAATCCTGTGTGCACCCACGGAAGAAATATTGAGAATCGTCTTTGTCGGGCTGGCGAGGAGGAGCGGGAGAAAAGCGCGGGTAACCAGATACGTTCCTTTGACATTCGTAGTCCACGACGCCCACCAATCCGTAGGAGTCGATTGGGCGACTGGTAGCCAGGGACTTTCGAGGTACCCGGCATTGTTAATCAAAATATCTAGATTTTTGGATTGTTTGGCAACGGTTTCTGCGGCTGCGGAAACGCTGGATTCGTCTGTGACGTCGAGTTTTAGGGTGATGATTTTTGGTTCGGAGCGGTTTGCTTTTTGGGCTGCGGATTTTATTTCGGGGATCAGAGAGTCGAGGGAGGAGCGTGCTGCTATGATTATTGGGGATGCGCCTGCTTTTGCGAAGCTGAGGGCTGTTGCTCGACCGACGCCTTTGGAGGCGCCGGTTATTAGGACGGATTTTCCTTCGAGGTTGGCTTTCGTGGGATCGATGGAGGGATATGTATTATTGTGGATTGTTGGAGTGAAATCCAGACCTGGGATATTTATTAATTGTTTTGATTGAATGGCAGTTTACAAGATATGGAGTTTACCTGCTGATGAGAGTTTGCCTATTGGGTTGTCCGACATTTTGATCTATTGGATGATAGGTTGATAACGTGAGAGGTACCGGAGCATCCTGCGGGTGTATCTGAACGTCTATCATTTTATACATCTCGGACAATCGTTTACGTCATTCCAGGTGCGCGAAATCCACAATGTCTATCGTTTCTTCTTCGGCGCACCCGACTGCAGTCCTAAAATGCTCATACCTTATGTCAGAAAGGCTTGAAGCCGCTATCTCCGCCGCAAACTCCTTCCGAGCTCCGGGACGACAGCGAATCTTCCACCACAACCACAACAAAATCATCGAAATCGAACACGACCAGCAAGCCATTGAGTAAACGTCCTGTGGTCTTCGATGGCATGATACCACTCTCCTGTCGGGTCCGAATGACGATAGCTATCCCGCCCTGAACTGGCCCGCCCCCGCTTGCTGACCATGCAAGAAACCACATTGGACGAGCAACACCATACGATAAGTACAATCTGCGCGGATCGTCCAGATACATCAGGCCACCGCAGTTACCAGCCGCTTGAGGAAGGGTATCATAATGCAGTAACGTGTTTCTCATGTAAGTCACGGATGCAGCATATCTTGGCCATGGATGGATGTTCTTGGATGGCCATCGTCCTTCGTCTCGCGGTCAGAATATCTCTTCCCTACAGTTCCACTGAATGAACTGTAATAATCACTGACACCACCCCTTCGATCATGGCCTCCACGGTAGCAGTCAGCCTAGATCAAAGCGCTAGCAGCGATCACAAGCGACTCCGAGAACTGATCCCAGACGTCTATTTAGGGAATTAGGACAGGCACGAAAAACAGTCTTACAAATGTTTCAGGGGTCCTTGCCCATACAAAATCCCTTCACGATGGCCTTACTGGAATAGTGGCTATTTTGATCAATACTGATTTCACGACAATTTTCCTCGCGCAGATTTCTTCAACAATGGTTTTTTTGCAGGCATCTTCCGTTTTCATGGTTCTGGACAAATGACTGGAACATCGACCAAGGCAAAGACAAAAAAAGGCAGCATTATCGTCGTCGTGGTAACAGAAGCGCCCCTCTAGCTCCAACGTCTAGCCAAACGCGCAACAATCAGTATCGTTCGAGTAGGCGGCGTCGGCTATATGCCCTCCGGCGATATATTCCTCGCCTCCTCAACGAGAAACGAGACATCTGTGTAAACTGTGGGAACTGTGCATCAAAGCATTGATCCTAGGGTTCTTTCTGTGTTCCCGGTTGAAATTATCGGGGATAATTCTATTAATTCTTCGTTTGAGGCTGTGGTGGATCGTACGGGGAAGAGTAACTATAATGGGCTTTGTATGGTGGAGGATATGACGGGTTCTCTAGGGAAGGAGGTTAAGACTTTGCCGATTGAGAGGGTTAGGGATCTGATGGGAAAGTATATTTGAAGACTGGATACTCGAAGCACTCACTCACTTGGTCCTAGAATATTCAGACAAAAAACTACTGACATCTTTTCTTCGACAGATAAAAGAACCAAACAAGAGGAAAACATCAATTGCAAAATCAGTATGTATGATTTATTATTCTCCCCTTCGAGAATCTCATGCTTCAACTCTATCTCGATTTCCCGGTCCATCTTCCAAAAATCCAAAAATCCACTTTTGAACAACCAAAACGCAACTCCGAAATGTTATCCATGCTTTATTGGGGGTATCATCGCTTCCGTTCCATTCTCTCGTCAGATTCCTTGACAGTTGTCCTATCATCCTCCGAGCTGGTCACCAGAGGCTTTGTATAAAAACCCCGACTTCCGTCGTATACTGCAAAAAAAAGAGACTCCCCAAAATCCAAACGACTCAACTCAAATCCCAAGATCAGACAACAACAACAACAAAAAAGGTATTCGCTGCTTCTCCAATAGATGCTTGACAAAGGCAAGATCTAACAAGCAACAGAATACTTCCTCGCCCCCCGAGCACGAGCAGCACACAACCTATCCTCACCATAATAAGAAGAATAAGCCGCATTAGCAGCCTCATGGTGCGCCCTCGCAGCCAACTTGAAAGCGGACCATGCCCTCTTGACGGCGCCTGGTGCGGCGATGGAGGTTTTAGAGGAGGTGCTTGACGTTGATTCGTTGCGGGAGCTGCTTGGGCGGGGGTGTTTGCCGGCTGTTTGGGTTGGGAATCCGTAGTAGGCTTCCCATGCCATTTGGGATTGACGCTCGTGTTCTTTGAGCTTTCGGGCGATGGATTTGATGCTGGTTTTTAGGGAGGCGGTGGATGTGATGCTGGTGTTTCGGGGGGCGGTGGATGTGATGCTGGTGTTTCGAGGGGTTGGTGAGTCGGTGGATTCGGAGTGGCGGGGGAGGGTGTAGATGAAGGTGGACATTTTGGGTGGTTGGCTGGGTGGTGAGGGTTGTTTGTGGTGGTGAGAAGATAGATGTTTTGATGTTTTGATAGAATAAGAGTTGACGATGTTTCGCTCCAACCTAAAGATGTCTGAATACTGGTGAACCGAAAGTACAACAACCGTCACGATCCTCACCCTCCTTATATATCCCTCCAAACACCCTCCTCCCATCACAGTCCCATAACCACCCACCACCACAAAAAAAATCTCTTCAAACCACCCTCCCCCAAAACCCTCCAAACCCTCCCAAACGCCAACCCAAAAATCCTATTTACGTCCCTCAAAGTGGATATTATGACACCCACCCCTCCCCAACCAATCACCCACCCGCCCAGAAATCGCATATAAAGTAATAGCGTGAAAATTCTGAAAAAAGGCTCCGACTGGCCTAGCAACCGAGGATTCCCCATTCGCCATTGAGCTCGGAGCTGGGCCCTCGGCGCTCGGTGTTAGCGTCGAATTGCGGATAGAGAGGGCGAGCGGGCTCGGGTTGCCGTTAGGGGAGATGTGAGTCTGGGTGCGTATATTTCAGATGCCGTTTGGGGAGGGGTGGTGAGGGGCGCGGACAAGGGCGTGTGTGTGTGCGGTGCTGAGATTACGTATTTGACGTACGAGGGAGTGGGTTTTTTTCTTTTTTTTTTTACTTTGCTTGGGTAGGGGTGGGTGGGTGGCTTGTGATGGAATGGATGTTGGTGATGAGGTATTCTGGTGTCATTTGTGCTTTGGAAGACGTCTTGTTTGAACTTGTTCGGTTTGTCTTTGGCGTGGTAAATGAGGTTTTTGACGGATTCGGCGCTGGCGAGACATGTATTGATTCGCGAGCCCTTCTACTTCGCAGTGCGCCGCACCACGAGTCAATACTTGATATTCAGATCTATGGGCGAAACCACGATTCCGACTTTGAACAAGCAGGGACTACAATGAGACGTCTTTGAGCTGAGCGTCCATACGCATCGATCATATGTCTTTGAATCCCTCTTTCCGTAGCTGTTTTCTCAAGCCGGAGTTGTTAGGGATAATGCTGCTATATAATCAATCTCCTCCCGAGATATTACTGTTCACGATATTCATTTGTAGATTAAGATCGATACTAATTATTTCCCAGCGATGTTTTCTCTCCGTAAAGGTATATAGCGAGAATCTACACTATAACCATCTCAAATCAGTAGGATTTAGGAATACAGCAAACCTTATAACCCAAAAGACCAGGGAGCACCGAAAATAAAGCCATTGACAGGTTTTACTTACCCAAATGGGAATAAATGTTATTGGTACCATAAATCGTTTCCCTTGTTGCAAACTACATGAATTGAAAACCTTGATGTAATCTGAGGCTTCATGCAGGCTTCGTCGACTCTTCTCCTTACTATTCTATTCAGAGGGGCGATGAAGCTTCATTGTTCATTTTTCCAACTTTGGATTTGAGATGTATATCGACAAATTCTAGGTAAATCCATAGAATCAGCATGCTAGAAGTTTAGCAATATCGATATTAGTTCAAAAGCATCGTACAAATCCAAATAAATGCTGGGTGGACGTCTGCAAGCAAACGGGACCCGTGGGGTAACTGTTGTGAAGGAGTGAGATTTGTGAACTCTGGAGAATAGGTGTTATATCTCATCTGGCAAAGCAAAGCAAAACCTTGCTCAACCCTTAGGATCGATCAGAATGAGATGCCTGATGCATTACTTTTAAAATAGGTCATCGTCCCAATCCCAGGCAATCCATTCGAGCCAATCTCACCTCTCCTCCAAGCTTCCAACAATACAGAAACAACTCTCCAACACAAAGATCCCACGCCATCCCATCCTACCACCCCCTCTCCTCCTCCTCCTTCCGCATCTCCTCCCGACTCCGCGCAACCCGCGCAAGCCGAGCGAACCGCGTAACATGTGCGAATTCAGCCTTGGACTTCCATTTCCCATCGCTCCTATCAAGATAAACGCAAGAAACCTTTTTGGCCTGGCAGGATTTGCAGTCATGTGAAGGAGCACCCCGACCACGGTCGTCGCAGACCGTTTGCGATTTGGTGCAGTTCAGGCAGCGACCTAGACATGTTTTCCTGTGACGCCAGATATTTCCTTGGGAGCATGGGCGACCGCAGAGGGGACAGGTGCCTGGGTCGATTGGGATGTTTGCTTTTGGTGGTATGGGGGATGGTGTTGAGTTTAGGAATGTTGAGAAGTTTGGTAGAGAGGTGGAGCTGGCGATTATTTGTGCGTTGCGGTCTGAGCCTTCCGAGCTGTCGAATGAGGTGGATGCGGTACTGAGACCAGGGAGTTGTGGGGATGTAAAGGACAGCGTCTGATCTGAGCTGTTTCCGGACGATGATGGAAGTGTATTCTCGATGGAGGGACGTTGAGCTTGCTAGTGGTCAACTTGTTAGTTGTTTGTACTCGATGGATATACACTTTTACTCACAATCATCTCATGTTTGTGGTTGATCTGTCGCAGAATATCGCGTTCCTTCTGACTCCGTTGTAGAGCTTGCTAGTTGAAAGGTTGTCAGTCTTGTTTACTCAGTACTTCGGGCAGGACTCACAATAGTCTCATGTTTGTGGTTTATTTGGACCAGGATATCGCGTTCCAACTCGCCCCGTCGGATTCTTTCCAGCTGCAGCAGAAGGTCATTGATATCATGCTTAATGCCCCCAATGTGAGCAGCGAGCTGACCTTGGACATCCATGACTGAGATTTTGTTGTTGTTATTGAGAGGAGATGGATGAGATGTCAACAAATGCTTAACCTCCGATGGTCGCTTCGAGTTGTGTATGTATAGAAGGTAAATCAAAACAAACAACATTCGAAGATAGCATACGATCAGTTCCCAGCCGACTAGGGCTCGCGGTCCAGATCATAGTCACACCATTCTCTTTTGACCATCGTCAGATCTTGACGAATTCTTAGTGAAGATGATTGATGTCTCTCAATCTATGAAGCCTTCGCGCTGTGGAAGTGAGTCGCTGAACAACAACGCCGACATCGCTCCATGGCGGTTTCTACCTCTCTCGGGCGGGATCGAAGTGACATTGTTAGAAATGAGTTTTTATTTCGACAAAGATATCGATGAAGTCCTGGAAGGTTTTATCTCATGTCGCTAGAAATCTAGTGACGTCAGCCCTTTGTTGGAAAGGTTGAAAAAATAAGTCGCAAGTATAGGAGTATGAAGTAAAAAATGGAGCCCAAAATTGGTAACAAACCGGGATGGAGCCTACATTTTGCCAAATTTGGCGGAAAACACTGATTGCTAACCTCACTCCTTTTTCCAGATCCCGCTGATCCTGCTCAGCACCCGACTCTTGGTCATACTGACATCCCAATATCCTGTCAACCCAATGAAAGTCCAATTTCCTTCTTGAGGTGGCTGCTGCGTCTCCGTAATCAAACCAGCCGGTTCCTCTCTCTGCGTTCCCCATTGTCTCCAAGCCAAACATGGCAGCGGAGAGTTGCCGTCATAAAACTCCAGCCCAGCAATAAATCCAGGCGTGGGAAGGTAGCTAACAACGATTTTTGAGATCTGTATGGGAGTCTTTGGTAGCCCCACAGCAGGCAAATTGACAAATTTCCTGGCCTCGAAATTGGTAGCTCCTTCCCGAACGGTACAACCATCTTCTGGCTCTTTTCCGTCACTAGAAGGTGGGTCTTGTTGGAAGCGAAAGCCAATACCGCCAATCGCATTTTCAGCGCTTCTGCTGAACTTGCTGTGGAGTACGGAATGATGATACGCATGTAGACTAAGACCGACGATTGGATTATCATCACTCTTCTCTTCGTTCATGTCTAGAGATGTGAACGACACTTGGCTCCTGTGAGGGTTTGGACTCGGGCCAATGACACGTGCGAAGAGCTCTCGGTCTCGTTTGTAGTAGAGCAATTTTTTGACCACTTGGTCGTTTGAGAAGTAGTCGTCTTTGGCATCGTTGTGGATGAAAACAGGAAGTCGAGCCTTCAGGTTTTCAGGGTAGGCATAATTTGGCCTCTTCATCTTGGTGCATTTGGTGCTCTCGTCGAAATGAGCATAAGCCAGCTCTGGGTGGTTAACCAAGCGGGCCGCTTCCTCAGTGATGAGTGTCATTGCCTCACGACACAAGAGACGAGCTTCGTTGAGCGCTGTGGGTTCGACTGGTATTGGATCGCGGGTCGAATTGTTGATGGTCAAATCGAAGGCTGGCACAATGTACGGGTCGTCGATCTCGAATGTTTCAGCTCGTACAAGTTCTCTGTCCACGTACACTGTGGGGCTTATGATATCTGAAGCTGAGATGCCATGTGATAGCGGTGATGTTGGCGTTGATGAAGTTTTCACCTTCTCGAGCCGCTTTGACCCCCCCTCGGCGGTTGGCATCGTCGAAGTAAAGCCCTTGGATACGGCGTGGTCTTGGACCGAGGTTTGCGACGACGTTTCTACTGAGAGTTTCGGCATTTCTCTTACTCTCCATCTGGTCATATCGGACATGACTGTAATACTTTAGCGTTCACATCACGACGATTGAATGTGGCCTCTTACTATAATCAATGCGTTTCCAAAGCCGCTTGTATCCCATGTAAGCATCCCACAGGTCAGCAGTGTATATACTGCATGGAGCATAATTGAGAATGAGATTTTTGCTGCTCCATAAAGTCTGCCGAGTCTTGTATAGCTTCGCATTCGGCGGATGTCTTGGTTGTGCTTCTTGATCTTTGCTCTCTTTCTCCAACTCCTCCCGTGTTCTCATTGATTCCTGCTCTTGTTCAATCTTCATCTTCTTGTAGCGAAATACTTGAAACGAACGGAGAGATGTATATCTTGTGAGGATTGCACTGGTCCTTGCAGGGCATTGTGCGACCATGGTGGGAAAAGCATTGGCGACCTGAATGACAGACTGCAATGTCCACGCGGCATCTGGTTTTTTAATCTCGCCACCGCCAGACCAGTTGACTGAGATGGTCATCGCGGTGTCTCGCAGAGCTTGCGAATGGACCTTGTCGAATTGCTCACCGGCTCCGACCGAGAGTGGCGATGGTCCTAAGTTCAAGCTGACATCGAGTGCTTCTTTCACGTGCTTCAATTTGCTTTTGTCTTCTACCTCTATCGAGATTACCGCAGCGAATTCGCCGCCTTCATAAAATCCTGAAAAGTGTTAGTTCTAGAATGGAGAGGTGGACAGAAGCTGTTGAGCATACCAGAAATGAATGCATCACCATATACTTCTGTAAAGTCCTCGGCGGGAAGGTCGTCAATGGGCTGGAACTCCATTGTCGCCGGTTCAGCATGGGTATTGTTATTCACTGTGACTGTTACGACATAACTCAATTGCGAGTTGAGAACTTTGTTTTCATTGACGAATCCAGCAGACGCATTGCCATGGATCGTTCCATATTTGATGCTAGCGGAAGCAGATATGTTGAGAGCATCCATGATATCGCTCATGTTGTCAATTGAGCGAGCTGAGTATGTGACACTCTGGCTAGATTTATGATCATACTGTTGGGGAAGGAAAAAGGGTAATGCGGCGCCTTCAGCCGAGTTCAGTAACGTGGCCTCGTTTTGTTTCGATTTTTGAGCATTTGCAGAGTCCCCAAGGTCAGAGGTTTTGGCATCAGCGATAACTTTCTCGGATCCCTCATGTTCAACTGAGTTTCCATTGGCGGTGGGAAGAAAAACATCCTGTAGAGCATTGATTCCATTTGCGATAGCATGCTCTACAACAGGAGATTCAGGAGGGCTGGATTTTTGAAGGCTAGACGGGGACTTGGACACATCCGCGGGTGGATTGGTCGGAACTGTAGAAGATGCAATTTGCTCATTTCGTGACAGCGTAGTCAAATTTGCTTGCTCTGTGGGAGCGGTCTTCGAAGATAAAATAACTTTCACAGCTTCTTCAAGGCGGAGCTCTTGCGTGTATGTATTGAAGCCTTGGCCTATCAAGAGATTAGCGTTGTGTGATGTTCATCGCATGTTCAAGGCCACAAACCCAGCCGCATAGCATTGGAGAAGGGCGCTGTCAATGCCATATTGGTAGATGTCAACGATTCAGTATTTCGATAGCAGCGCGAGATAGAGAATAGGATAACATTTCAAAAATCATTCTTGCCGTGCAAACTACTAAAAGCAGGTCAAATGTCAGCCTGGCCAAATCATCCCGCCCCAAGAAGCTGAGAGGTGCCAAAGCCGGCACAACATCATGGCTGTGGTGGTGACGCCCCCAATGAACTCGGACATCTTTAGCAAATCAAAAACTTTGTATTGTGAAGCTGAACCCAAGATGAGTCGATTCTGCGGAGGCCGCAAGATTATGCAAGCCATTGCTGCGGGTGTCAGACCAGTACGACGAAAAGGGGTTCAAAGCTGACCGCTTTTCAGAGCGCCAGCAGCAACATTTGAAGACCCATAGCGAGATACGAGGGTGTGGAGGAAGCAAGGCTGCGCGGTGTCTGGGACCGTTTCGTCCTATTGTGGTGGGCAAGCCGGATCCGATGAGGGTGGCATGGTTCCATCCCATACTCTTCTGTGCCTCTCGATCCGCGTAACTGCGGCTGCATCATACTGCCGCTTGGCGTTTCTCGCGGAGCCTTTTTAATGAAGAAGAGAAACGAAGAGAGGGCGAGAAAGAGACCGGAAACATGATGCAAAAAGGTCACTGCGACCGCTTACAAATCCCGAATCGAAGTCCCCTGCCGTCCCGAGGTCCTCCCGAGCTGGGGTTTTGGACCTTGAATGAGCCTCCACTTGATGAATAAAACTTGGAATTAAGTCCCTTCCATGACACAACAACCTCGATATAGCACGCGACAGTGCAGAAGACAGCAAAAAGATGGATTCAATTCTATCAATGTGCCTTTGCAAGCCGACCTCACAGAAGGGTACCCACATCAATGGCTTCTGAACAGATAGGGGCAACCAAGTCTCTTCCTGCTCGAGAAATAGCAACTTATCCTCGAATACCAATGGTTTGACGACTATGCGCCGTCGGAGCAAAAAGCAGTTGCCCACGAACAGATTCGAACTATCGACCTTCTCATCACGTCGATACGAGTGAGACGCTCTACCCCTGAGCCACGCGGGCAGGGCTGAGTTGAATGCGTGCTGTACGGCATATATTCACTGACTTCTTAACTCCGAAAATGGAGGCCAGCTATTTGTGAAGTAATCCTACACTATACACTGTATGACTTCCACATTGTAGACAAGACCAAAAATATCTCATAACACAGTCTCAGCACCAAGACACTTATGACGAACTGACATTTCTACAACGCAAAGACTAGTTCGCAACTCTCAATTCAGCTCGTTCTCAAAAAGATAATCTCAGTCTCCTCGACTGCTCAATCCATAACGGTAGGATAACAGGGATGTTTTGGGTCGGTTAATATATCTACACGAACTCGGCGTAACATCTATATTCAAAGGCCGTCAATTCGCTAACAACTTTGATAAAACAACACTCGATACTCTATACCAAGCTGTAAGCTTTGACACGAAACTTTCCAGTTGGGTTCAAGCTTTGAGTGCTCCATAAATCATGCCAAGACGGGAGTGACCGCTGTTAGAAAGCTTGGTATGCGGAATGGATCCGAGCATCAGTGTCTCAATTAGCTTGCACAAGGGTGAATATGGAAAGACATTGCGAAGCGAGCGTACTGAAGTTCTCCGCCATGTGTTCGGTAATTGGTCACGAGATCTCTGATAGTTAAGTTGTAGGAACATGTTTTCATGATACTGTAGGATAAGACGCAAGTGGCGGAAGCAATTTGATTCGGACTAAAGCTGCGTCGTTCAATGTATGATTTCGTGATGCCATCTTTGTCCCCTGACCTCATTCCCGCTGTTCCTTCTTCGCCGCTTCGAATGATTTCTTTGTTCGTTTTTAAGCGTTTACATGACGGCGCAGCTGCAGGATTCGCCAATGCCGCAGCACTCGCAGGACTCGCCGCAAGGGTGCTCAATTGGCTTTGGCTTAACGATGGAGGAAATGCTGGAGGTGGTGGAAGGCATTTTTCTGTTATTTGAATTAGTGGTGAGACGATGAGGTATAGAAACAAGAGGCGTACGATGTTGATAGATGGATCTAAGATTATGAGTTATGGTGGTGAGATTGATTCGAGTTGACTTTGGGATATGATGGAGGGAAGGAATTTGCAACCAGAAGCCAACTATTTAAGCATTTGAGCGAAAATGTTTGGACTCGCGCCACGGCAAGGGTCGGACTCCTCTCAAGGCGGGTGAGCGGCATTGCATATTGCGGCTAGCTGCTTCGTCCAATTGCACAGCCTTGTGGATACTTACTTGCCATGATTTCGCAACCGGTTCGTAGCTTATCTAGGTCGATAATTCGCGCATTTCATGCGAATGGTCAGTTGTGGCTGTAGCATGAAACGCAGGCCGTAAAGCCCAGCAGTCATACGTCAAAGTATCCATGGTCTCGAGTTCTTGCGTTACTAGTTGTTAGCACTCTCGGAAAGGAAATATACCTGGTATGCGTTCGTTGCACGTCTTTGGTCCTTTTGGAAATGAACTTTGCAACCGTGGAAGCTACTAAGGTCGACTTTGTTTAAGCCACGTTGATGACGCAGAATGGCTAGGTCAGCATTAGTGATGGATTCGAGCTAGACAAGGAAATTAGACGCAGGAGACGATGTCACCAGCAATCTCATGTGCCGTGATGCAGTGATATGAGTGGATGCATGGAGGGACGAGGAAGCGAGCACTGTGCCAGGAATCCTGTTTTGGCCGAGAACATCGAACAAAGCACTTTCTCGCCCTAACCTCAGGATCCTTTCTGCCTTGGTCTCATCAATGATGTGCGGGAAGATAATAACATTTCTCTTAGCTTCAGACGAAGACTTGTGGTTGTAGAGAAGACAGCAGTTCTGCATGGCACTCATTGGGGCCACGTTTCGGGATATAGGCCATAGAAGGCGTGTACGAGCGTCTGGGAGGTCAGCCATGCTCAAACGCATCATCAACATGGCTAGGAGATGAATGAAGATGGCGAGGAGAAGTCCCCAATGACTCGTAGATGTTGAAAGGAGAGTTGACGTTCAAATCTTCCAAGAGATTTGGGCTTGGCAAAAGCTTGGTGAAGCTTAATTTTCGCGTCATTTTGTGTCACTTGGAGTGAGACGGTCTGGAAACACCACGACGCCATCATCTCACTCGACTCATGCATCACCACCCACGATCTTGGAGATACTACCGTACATACCTCGCCATTCAGCAAGGCCTAACGAACGGCCTCTCTGTGTTACTCTGGTTCTTGTTTGCGGCCAAGGTATACCTTCTCACACACCATATTTTTGAATATTACATCGCATGTGGCTATGATTTGTACAATCCAGGTACGTCGGTCAGCTAGACTTTACAGGAACACGCTGAATGTCATGGCTTGTATGCAATGCTCTTCAATACCGCACCGAATGCGGGAACAGTTGGGATAGAAAATGGCTCTCTCCCGTTCCCGTACAATGGCAGGTCTGGTCGCGCATATTCGATTCCTTGCTTTGTAACAAGCAAATTTAGGATGAAGGTATCGACATCTTCTACAAGACCAACACTCTCTTCCTAGCCGTGGACGGAAAATGCGACCTTCAAGTTCTCCCTGGCCGGTTCCCATTCTGGTCGCGTATCAGGCACATCAATGTACAATGTTCCTATAGTCGCAAGGATAAATTAATAGAGCTGGTGGATCTCCTGTCCTCCCTAGACGGCCATGTAGTCATTCATGAGCTGCATGCTTTCGCCAAGGCTGAGGATGCTATCAGCATGCTCGGAAGTCTCAAGGTTGACGAGTGTATCCTCATTCGGACAGATGGGAGAGCGCCTATGATATCATCCGGGGATGCTAAGGAGATCTTTGTCAAGATGGTCTCGTGTAAGTTCCTTTCTACACCCGAAGTGCAGAAATCTAGAGTAGAGCCTGACGGGTATTGCAGACAGTAATCCAGCATTCGAGGTTCGACAAAATAGACCCAGCTCGGGGGATGACGATTTGGCATCGTCATGGAAGACGTACTCTCTCTTGCCCTATTGTCAAAGGAGAAAAACGAGGCAGTGCCCGATAGGTCAGATGGCAGCCACTCATGTGTTGAACTCAACAACACCACTTCCTGTGTCTGCTGCGTTGCAGAACACAAGTCGACATGGCGAGCATCTGATTAGCACGCAGTTAAAGAGCATACAACTCACAGATACTCTCACTCTCGATCTCTCAATCCCATCATGTCTACCTCTGAAAAGGTCAAGGCCAGCTCATATGACCAACCTCGCAAACCCCATTTTGTTCCGAGTCCTACTCTTTTCAACGTATTCACCATCCATCAAACTAAGGGCCAGTTCACGACACCAGCAGCTTTGTTCCAAAGCGGGAGGGCAGAAGAATTCCAGCCCACGGGAGTTCAAACACATCAACAACTAGGAACAGAGACACACGGAGCAAATCAAACTGTTCACCCGCGTCCGGAGCTAGAACATGTCAAGTGAGTAAGTTTGGTGCCCGTCGTGCTCACTGAGATTGAAATGAAACACGAAGACAGGAAACACGAACAATGGTACAGGCCGTGAGCACGTGGTTTCAAGATTGAAACAAGTTTGAGAAGGATTGGTCGTGCGAAGGAAGTGATTGGGATGGTTCTTCGGCTCGGAACGGAGATCCCGATGAAACCGAATCTATGGTTTGGCCCCCTGAGCCCTCAGCACGTGTACAATGGCTCGTGAAAGGCTCGTGAACTTCTTTTCCTCATTCTTTTATATTTTTGGTGTGACACGATATCTTGGAACGGTATTCAAATTGTTTGTTCACCTCGGCAGCCTTGTCTTATCGAAGTCTTTAAACCCCATTCAATTCTTTCGTGCTTCTCATCAATCATCGTCCAGACACACCTCTTCACATCAGCATCACGGAATTCAACAACAAACAAACTTACAAATTTACAAACATGGCGAACCAAATAACGACAGAACATCTCAACCGCAAAACAGACTACTTCCCCTTCCTCTCCCTCCCCGGCGAACTCCGCGATCAAATCTACCATCTCGCCCTCCAAGGGAGACCCCACGAACCCCAAGAATATCACCCCCATATCATGTGTCCAGGCAGCGAACAATTCACCTACGCCTCCCTCAGTTCCAAAAAAAAACCAAACTTCAATTTCCTCCTCTGCAACAAACAGATCTACCAAGAAGCCATCGACCTGCTCTACAAACTAAACCACTTCGACCTCGAAATCATTAACTTCCAGATCCCGGCGTCGCTGGATCATTGGCCGTTTTGGACGAGGGTTAGACATCTGGATGTACATGTTTATGTTGAGGAATCGGGGTCGTTGGCTGCGTTGACGAAGGTTTTGGTGGAGAGATTGGGGAGGGTGAGGATTCATAGGTTACATTTTGTTTCGTCGGTGAAGGGGGGGATTTTGGATGAGTTGGAGGGGCTTGCTGGGGTGGAGGTTTATGGACCGGTTTCGATTCATGTCGATACGACAGTTGATGAGCACCTTTCTGTTAAGAAGAGGCTTGGGCCCATCTTGACTGAGATGACTGGTAAGTTTTTCGTTTGCGTGGATTGGTGTGGTGGAATGCTAACCTTTGTTTAGGGAATGGGGAATCGGAGATTGAGGTTCAGGCTTATGGGATGTACAAGGTTGATGCTTTCTTTCGGCCCTGTTCTGCTTGAATGGAAGTTGTAATGAGATGGTCTGAATCGAGGCTGAAACGCATAGATCGAGTGTCTCGTTCCCGGGACTTGATTCGAATCCATGGCTCAAAAGCTTTTGTCTTCATTTTCTGCACACGTCGGTCT
The DNA here is from genome assembly GCA_000738655.1 of Venturia pyrina ICMP 11032. Lineage (NCBI taxonomy): Eukaryota > Fungi > Ascomycota > Dothideomycetes > Venturiales > Venturiaceae > Venturia > Venturia pyrina. Next base: position 1,119,987 of record JEMP01000025.1, on the reverse strand, counting down.
CACCAAGTGATCTTATTCATCCCCTCCTTGTCATCAGGCCATTGATCAACATAATCCGTATCTCCATCTACCAATTTCTGCAAATTCATCTTCGTACTCAATCGAACATTGAACGTATACGCGTTTGTACTCTCCTCATTAGCCTTTTCCTTGTCCTCCCAATCATTGATATCACTACCCTTACTCGCCTTCCCTGCAGCCCGATGGTGCGCCATATACGACGGCTGTGCCGTGTAACATTTCCTGACCTGTCTTTCACCAAGCCCATCGCAGTATTTGCGCAGCATAATATCAAAGGGGGATTCTAGGGCTTTGAGGCCGACATCGTAGAGGATTTGGCGGGCGGCTCTTTGAGAAACGGCGTAGGCGAGGGTGCAGACTACTTCGGCTGTGTGACTGACGGCTCGTGTGTGGTTTGGATAGGTGCGAAGGATCTCATCGCTGCCAAAGCCTAGATAGACATGCTGTTGCGAGGGTGCGGTCTGGTCGGTTATAAGTGCTCTGCCTTGTGGTAGAGCCGGGTCTCGCTCCATGGATGGGAATCGAGCACCGCAATGTCCAAGCCAGAGGACATCCCAGTCGTCACCGTATGGACTCGATTTTGGAGGGATTGTGGATAGTTTTGGGCCTGGAAAGATATCCATGTGTCCGGATAAATCTTCTTTGGGTGTCGGGAAAGTTGGGTCTGCGTATTCCGAGTTTCCGTGCGCGAGTGGCTGTGTCAGGAGGTTTACCGCTCCTGCGAATTCGTAGAGCTGGGACTTTACTCGGATGTCCCAGTCTACATCATCTTCCATGATCAAAGCTGTTGTGAGATCTTGATCCACCACTCTGTGCCTTGAGTCAGCGTTTGTCAATATGTCAGTCCGTAAGCACGTACTGCTGTAATGCGTTGAGATGGGCTCGCCAGCTCCCTCTATTTCCTAGACTGCTAAAAGCTTTTACGTCTCCAGGTGGGAGTACTTTGTCCAATACATCCTTGCCAGCCACGCCATCTACAAACGAGCCCTTGATACCGGTCACTGCTGTTGAAAGTATGAAAGCGTCTCGGTGATCGGTCCTGCTCGGCAGGCTAATAGCCAGAATCTTTTGAAACTGAAAAAGAGATTAACCACCGAAGCCTATCACTCTTGCAAACCACGAGATACCTACACCCAGAGTCTGATTATAGACATCCTTCAACAAACCAGTCGCCGAACTTGGAATAGCCGACGAAGCACGCGAGCTGAAACTGGGAGAGAAGGATGAATACTGAGAAAGCGAATAGAAGAACAAAAGGACCAGAAAAACAGCCGCAACGCCAACAATCTGGGTTCTATACACCAACATCATGAAGCACAGGAGTCGAAGAGATTCAAGAAGTGGAAACAGAAGAAGATAAGAAAGGGACCCCACAAAGATGAACAAAGCCTCGACCCCTTGGCTGCTTTCAATGCAAGGACGGGAATCATGGTGAAGAACCAGTGGGCCCTGCAGATTGGGATAGGCGAGGCTTCGTTCTTGAGGCCGGCGCCGGCTAATGATGGTGTGGAGAGGCTCAGGTGGTAGGATTGGTGGTGGAGGTCTGATAGTCTCAGGGGCGCGTCTGGAGGTGCGGGACACTTTCCGCTTAACAATGCTTGTTTTTTCCCATCACCCCCTTTGTTTTCTCCCTGTGTGCCTGCATCAGGACCACACGACTCTTCTGTCAAGTATCAACGGGTGCAGATTTCACTAATGTCCCTCTGTCAATACAGTCTGGGGTACTTGAGGAGATGAAAGCTAGTCCGGCGCCTAGGCCACACTACTCCGTACTCTGAAGTATGCACGGCCATCTGTACTTATAGACACGCTGTCTTCTCCTCTCGATTCATCCCTTTTGAGCATTATCGGCCAACCCTAACTTCGAACATAGGATATATTTATTTCAACTCTGAAAGCAAGACCTTTCATCCCTCTCTACGCGTTTTCTTCTTCCACACACACCTTTGCTGTTGGCTGCAATCATCAGATCCGCTGTTGCTGATTCACGTTTATCAAATCATGGCCCACAACAGTCTTTGGGCTGTTATTCAAGACCACAAGCTCCTGGCGTCCAGGAGGTGTTAGGATGGAGAACAGCGTATTACTAACCTCCGAGGTACATCTCCAAGACAGGATGAAATATTGGTCGGCAAGGGCCTCCACCAAGTAAGGGTTGTTACTCAGATTGGCCACCGAATTCTGAGCCAAACAGCCATGTAGAGGAGAAATCTTGCAGATGATATATCAGCTCTCACCATCAATTGAAATCTGGACTTGGATTGCCAAATCATTCGAGATTGACACACTGGACAGGCCCCATTTGTCCAACTCTCTTCTGAAAGCACAGACTATCGTACGTTGTAGAAAAGGAAATCCCCTCTGCCACACCGGTTCATGATACAACCCCAGGATCCTCAGGGGCTATTGCGCAGGTCCAATAATTCCGCATGCGGGGTGCAGCCGGGCCATGGACTTCACCAATGACATTACCATAGATCAGCCACATCGGGTGAGGCCACACAAAAGGATTTCTTTGGGTGGAACCTGTGTCTTGAGAGAAATTCGGCTCGCATCGGACTTGTCGGATTTGCAAAATTCTCTTTCTTCTGCCTCTCCTTGTCATGCTAGAAATCGTAAACCAAGAAGTTTCTCGACGACTCACCCTTGGACGACGTTGCACGATATTCCATTTCTAGCGTCATGCCGCCCTCAATTGCTTGTAAAGCATATCTCTTCCTAAGCACCATCCCCAGATTTCTCAAATATAGCTTTACATCCATATTCACCCCCAGCTTCCTCCAATCAAGGCGATTGGAAACCGGAATTTCACCCACAGCATGGCTCGACGGCATGCGAGGAATTGCCGCCTTCCTGGTTTACGTCCGCCATTTCGCAGCAACTACCCACCCAGATATCCAATACGGCTGGGGAACGAACGGAGAACATCGCAATTTCATTCATTTGCCATTCTTTCGGCTCTTGACGGCGGGCCCGGCAATGGTTGCACTTTTCTTCATCATCTCGGGTTATGCGCTGAGTCTGGGACCACTGAGGGCGATGCACCATCAATCCGTTGAAGTTGCTTTGGTCAGGCTTTCTTCGGCTACGTTTCGAAGAGCTGCAAGGCTTTTCTTACCAGGAGTGGCATCGACTTTCATCGTCATGGTGTGTATTGGTTTGGGTCTGTACGAGAAAGGACAGGCTTCGGTGACTCCGGAGGATATGCCAGGGTTCCACGAGCCTCAACCTCCCATGGCCGGCAAGGAATCTTGGAGCTTTCAATTCTCCCTCTGGCTCTTTTGGACTTGGAAGTGGTTTAACGTTTGGACTCCGATGAACCACTGGTACGATGTACATCTCTGGACCTTGCCTGTGGAATTCCGTAGTTCGGTGGTGCTGTTTATGGCCTTGGTCGCTTTTGCCCGTACACGACCTCGCATCAGGCTTGGTTTTCTGTTCAGCTGCATAGTATACTGCCACTACACCAACGCCTGGGAAAGCTGGCTCTTCTTCGCCGGATCCTTCCTCGCCCAACTAAGACTTCTCCAAGAAGAAACAAGCACACCACCCCTCTGCATATCCGAACCAAAAAACGAGTCCCAAGAAGAAGAAGAAGAAGGAAAACCAGCATCGAACAAAGATCATGCCCGAATATTCCTTTTCATACTCGGACTCTATCTTCTTTCCTCCCCAGATATCATATTCAACCCTCCCGCAGATCAAGACCCGGAAATCCCCTTCACGCCCCCCTGTGCACCAGGCTACTGCCTCATCTCCCACCTCTCCCCAACCGGCTGGCTCGAACCCTTCCGCTTTCCCCACTGCATCGGTGCCTTTTTAACCGTCTACGCAACTTCCTCCTCCCAAACACCGATACTTCGCTCCCTCTTCGACAACTGCCTCTCCATCTATCTCGGTAAAATCAGTTTTGCGCTCTACCTCGTTCATGGACCCATCATCCATATGCTAGGATTCTGGTTGGTGCCTTGGTTTTGGAGATGGACCGGGACGGAGACGTTGGTTAGGAAGGAGACCGGATTCATGTGGGCTTTTGCGGTTGTGACGGTGGTTGTTATTTGGGCTGCAGATGTTTTTTGGAGGGCGGTCGATTTGAGATGTGTGGCGTTTGCGAGGTGGTTTGAAAACCGGGTTATAACTGTTTCTTGACACTCTGAGAACAATAGACTGGGGTTTTTGAGTAAGCTGGATGGAGACTGTTTAAGTGAGACTCCATGCAATGGTTGGACTCACCATAAGAACGACTGAAGTTTAGCTAACCCCTTGTGTATATACCATCTTGAACAATAAACTTAGATGCCTCATGGATACACAAACACCGACAACCAACACGAAAATACATTTCAGGCAAAAAGAAGCTTGCTTGATAGCAACCAAATTCCCAGCCGGTATCTCAACAAACCATCCGATGTGGTCTAGTGGCTAGGATTACCCGCTCTCATCACCGAGCACCTCTGTACCGGGTAGGCCCGGGTTCAATTCCCGGCATCGGAAAACATCGAGCCTTCTGTTTGGCAGACTCTTCTTTTTTGCCATTTCGTTGGTTGGGCGTTTATCGATTGGTGTGGTTGTGGGTCCCGTATTTTTTCCTGCAAGGCTGATTGGTTTTTTGGGGGACGGGGTATCGATAAGGGACGGAGTGGTTCTATGAGATCGATGTTTTTCTTTTCTTGATTGGATGGGATGGGATGGGGATTATTGTTATGAGTTCTGTCTCATGGCTGAAATGAAGGAAGGGGAGGGGATTTGCATGGCTATTCGCGGGTGGTCAAAGTGGGATAGAGTAATGGATTGTTATTTTGCTCACACTATCCATGGTTGATTAGACTTTAGTAGATTCGACGCTCGCAGTTCCCTCGCTGCTGTATACAAAGGTTTCTTTGGGCGGAAAGGCAGTGCTTAGTGCAGAGTAGAGTACGAAGCTTGAGAAGAAACCGTAGAGATATCCGAGCTTGTAGAGGTGGATGGCGCCGGCTGATACGGAGACGGAGCTGTTTACCTGTGGTTTTGTCAGGGAATGCGTTGCTGTGAGGATGGGCGACTTACTGCTGCTGCGAAACCTCCGATGAGAGGTACACAGCCTGCAAGCCATGCCGTGACAGCCCTCCAGTTTGTGCCATATTTGTTGTATTGGTATTTGCCTCCTGGTATATACATTTCTTCGACGTCGTAGGTTTGGCGATGAACGACGTAGTAGTCGGCTAGAAGGACTCCGGTGATGGGTGCGAGCTGTGCATCGTTAGTATTCAAGGTTCGCGTCATATGTAGAGACGGTAACGTACCCATATGATATAACCGTCCATGAAGTTGAGCAATGCGGATGCCGAGGAGAGGATGTTCCAAGGTGTCAGAGCCCATGCACCAACGAAAGCGATGATGAATGATCCGCGTCGTAGATTAACGTACTATTTTGATTAGCTACACCTGTTCAAAGTCTTCCGTTCAAACATACCGATGGGAACATTGCGTTCAGGTCATTGGCAGCGGATACGCAATTGGCGCTGATGTTCGATCCCAATTGAGCCAAAACGAAGGACAAAGACACGAATGCTGCTGCAGCTCGCGCTCCTGAACTGCCGTTCCAATGAGACATGATTGTTAGCGGGTCCCAGATCTTTACTCCGTATAGATCAGAAGCAGCTCCTGCAATGATGACGCCCATGAAAGACATCAGCATGAAGCTCAGAGGTATGACAAAGATCTGACCAAGTATCATCTTCGGGCTCTTGGCGTAGCGAGCAAAGTCGTTGATGTTGACAGCCATGGTTCCGTAATTTCCAAGCATAGACTGGATATATTAGTGTTTTTCTCCTGGTAGGACTTGCGGTTCTCACATTTAGCCCATTAAGGAAGGCCCATGAGTATGCCGAGCCAGCTAGAGAAGTCTTCTGCTCCATAAGAGTACTATGGAGGCCACCTCCGGAGACGTGGCATGCCCAACCAAGCAAGGCAAAAACCGCAGGCAAGCAGATGACCGTCTTAGCGTCGAAGAACCACTTTAGATAACGAGGATGGATGTAGTGGAATGGTAGCACGATGATGAAATACACCACATACGCTGTTCAGTGTCAATTCCCGTGACTCGTCTATTTACTTTTGCTGTAGATGGGCCTACCTGTCATCATCTGAGTAGTGATGTTGGCTGACTTCGGCAGCGAATTGGGCACTTTTGAAAAAGACGGCCATATAGCAATGATCACAGCATTTACGCAAATGGCTCCATTGTACTAAGTTCCATCGTTAGTACATGGTACTCTGCTGAAGTATTGGCGAGTAGACGAACCGTGTTGATACCATACCAGAAGAAGCCCACTAGCAGTCGGATGAAAACCACGACGAAGGAGAAGTAGAAGCCGAAAGATGAACGGCTCTGTATAGTGTATGGGATATGATATTTGGCGCCAATTACCGCATTTGCAGTTATCGCAAGCGAAATCAAAAAGTGGCCGAGAAAGATGATCCCAATTGTTGTTCCCATAGAGAATCCGAGGGTCATCAGACTTGAACCCAGACGCAGATTTCCAGGAGCGACGGCATCACACAGCCAGTAGGTGATGACTGTCACAGTCAGTATGCGGGAAGCAATTGGGAGGTTGGAGACGTACAGTGGTGAGACCTCCATGTTTGCATTTTAGGAGGTACCGGCTCCAAATCTGTCCATTATTAGAACGGTCTCTCAACCCGGACTTCACCTACTGACCGGCATTGCTCCATCTTCCGTGCTCCGGTTTGGCATCAATGTCATCCAGCTTGATCCATCGGTGAAAGCGCTGGAGAAAGCTAGAACTACCGTTCGCAACTTGGGCTTGGCCTGCTTCTCTGACCTCGCCCTCGTATGCCTGAGACGCGAACTCCCGGTCAGCGACACGCGCCGTCTTCGATGACCCGGCCATTGAGGAGCGTTGTCACTAACACTCGGCCTAGAGAAGGACTGTGTAGTGGGTGATGAACAGGTGTCATAATTAGAAGACGCAAACTGCTCCCAGGCTCTTCAGGACCTGGCTGCCATGCGTCGATCTCCCCCAAGGGCATTCTTTGTAATAGTACATAGTATGATAAGCATCGTGTCTCGGCCGGCGTCCCCCTGGAAAAGAGAGGCCATGCCGCCATCCCTCAGGGAAAGAGAGGCCATGCCGCCATCGATGTTAGATGATGCCCTAACAAAGGTTGGCCTATGTATAGGGGTCCACCTAGTTGGGACCGCCAGCTCGGACTTCAATCCGACCTCAATCTATTCTCATCCGAAGCAATAAATCTCCCCCGCGCCCACAGCGAAGTTTGAGACTCTTCCGCAAGACTCAGCCGAACCTCTTCAGCCTCCTCCAATGGACCGGCCTCCAGAATCATCATTTTCAACTTCATCACGGCCGAGATCCCCATACTGCGAGCACAATGAACGTCAACTCGACCACAAATTCATCCAATGCCACTCTCTCATCCACGACTGTCCGTGGGAAGCGTCGAACCCAACGGCAGCCTCTGGTGTGTCGTGCCTGCACCAAAAGCAAAGTTCGTTGCGACAAGACGATTCCCTGCTCGAGATGCCGAAAGAAACAAATCCCATGCGAGCGTGAAGAAGTCGAACTCTCCTCCAAGAGACAGAAAATTGCCCATGTTGCTGAGGGATCCGAGGCTTCCGCCACTATTGGAGACGTAAAACCTTCAATGTTAGTGGGGACATCTGAGTACAAAGTGGATCAACCGCGCTCAGACGGTTATACCACCACTTCGGATCGTTCCGACAAACCCTCAGCCCCTATCGATGCCAAAAGCACAAGCATAGCTCCAAAGCGTCGCTCGCAGGCTGCATTTGAAAATCTAGCAACGATCGTGGAAGGGCTTGCGTGGGGGAGACATCAATGTGTACAGTATCCGCATCGAAATTGTTCGCGAGTGGGGACCCCGTCCGATCAGACGTCGAGCGGAGCGTTGTCCGTGAATCTGCTAGCAGAACTTCCGGATATATCAATAGCCCGGCAACTTGTTGATTTTCACGTACGATTCCTATCCTGGGCTCACAATGTTCTTCACGCTCCTACTTTCCTCCGCCAGTGCGAGGCTTTCTGGACTTCAGCAGCAGTCGAAGACGGCCAATGGCTCGCTGTTTATTGTGCGGTTCTCAGTACATCCGCCTGGAGTATCTTGAATTCTCGAAATTGCGTTTACGACGTCGACGTTGTCAAGTTTGCACCATCCACCTGCAGGATGTTTGATTTGATGATGGATATTTTAAATGGCGAGCAATTTATGAGCAGACATACAATCTTCTCAATACAAGCCATTTGTATATCAGGCTTGGTCGGCAACATCTTCGGAAAAAGCGATTTACTCAACACACTGGTCAACGCAGCTATCCGTATTGCACAATGTTTGGGACTACATAAGATACCTGATGAAGAGGCTGGAGAAATTTGGGATGATACTCTTGACAGAGAAGTGGGTCGACGAATTTGGTGGAAGTTGGTTGAGATGGACTATCATTCGACTCCTTACACAGGTTCTTGCTCCATCAACGTGGGCCACTTCACGACCCGACTCCCTCTGAATTGCAATGACGGGGATCTCATAGGCCACGATGAATCTTACCTTACTACCAGCACCTACTCTGTCATCATGTCGAAAATGAGTCTTTGCATTCCGAAGTTGCTTGATGGCATCTCAAAGTCAGATGATGTCACAGCTCGATACGAGCATGTTATCAACATCGATCGACAGATGCGAAAAGTTGTGACCAAGATACCATCTGCAATTCTTCGGGATCATGGAGCAGCAGGGAGAGGTCCGGAGTGGCTGACTTTGGCGCGGCGAACACTGGCTATTACCGCTGCAGATAAAGTAAGTCTTCAAACGAACAAGTTGCGCGACCTGAGAGATTTGAACTCCGAGCACGGTGAAAAGCTACAACTGTCGAGTGAGACATCTCTGATTGTCGGTCGATCCCGGTTTCTGCATCGACCTCCCGCATGGATGACCATGATCGACCGATTCAATGACTTTTCCGCTACGCTCAAAGAAAAACTACTCTTCGTACCATTCTTGCCTAAACCTTTCTGCCCCGCCTCCAAATCCAAGTAAACTAATTGATCTCTAGATTCTCATGATACACCGGCCATTTCTTCTGAGGAGTTTCCAGTCGCCCGCTTATCTGTTCACAAGAACTACCTGTATTTCCGCCGCAATGACTATTCTTCGGGAACACGAACAGCTGTGCGAGGCGAGCTCTGGCTGCCCTCCTATCTGGGTCCATTCAGCCTTTTGCGTAACAGCGATAGTTGTGATATGTCTAAACCTGCTGTACTGTCGCTCGTCAATGACCTTGGAGAGAAGACTGCATTACGAACACCTTATTCGAAGCGCTGGGGCCCGACTAAGCCTGTCTAGAATGGACACCATGGCGCGAAGAGGTGTTTATCTCATCGATGCCATGCTGGATGTAGAACTTCCACAGTTGACATCCCCAAACCAACCAATCGACGACACTGGCAAAGCAGAGTTCGTCACCATTTTGAATCGATTTCTCGAGCAGGATCAGCAAGACACACATGGTGGTACCCCTGTTCTGGTTTTCGATGAGACCCAACTCGCCATAGAAAATCAACTGGATGATTTCGACACGTGGTATCATCAAATGTTCGGGTGAGTCTCTGGAATCGCCATCGGAGGAGAGATTGAGTACACAACTGCCGAAGACACTCCAGCCGAAGCTCGTATTTGGATAGGAACTCGCCCGAATTTGTATCAATTTCGAGACCTATATGACGTCGGCAATCTTTCCGCACCCGGACTCGCTTGATGACCCACTCATCTCGGCCGAGATTTGTCTCACTCATCACCTCCGTAACAGTAGACATGAATGAATGATATAACAGATCACCATTCAGCAGTCGCGACGGATTCCAGCAATACCAGTCATCAAAAATGCTTCTCGAAAACAGAATACGAATAGTTCCACTGAGCGACGACCTACGAAAATCGTCTCGACTTGGAGCAGAAGTGCTCTTACCGAGGGCCAGTACTTCTTTCGACCTGAAATCACTTTCAGTGGAAGACAAAGCGATCTTGCGCCAAGCTTTCTACGACCATGGAATATTGTTGATACGAAATCAGCACGACTTGAATCCTGATGTTTTGTACGATGTAGCAGAATTGATCGACCCGCATCCTACCCATTTTCATTCTGGTGGCAAGAGACAAGTTACTGATCCAAAGAATATACTTGCTCTGAACGGCTGCAACAGATTGCCTCGCGCCCCTCAAGTTACTGTCATCGGAAAAGGGCACTATGAGGGGTATGAAGGCATACCTGAGCTGGACTTGAAGCACTTGGTACGTTTGCTGTATTTCAGCCTTTGGGGTCATTTACTCATGTCATTCCAAGGACCATTTATCGTTCCACGAAAACCCACTATCAGAATCCCAGATCGCGGAAGGGCTCACAAGGCCCTACAGGTGGCACATGGATGCTCCACTGTATGAGAACCTGCCTGGCTTTGTGACATCAATCCGAGCCATCGAAGTGCCCAAGATACCCCGTCAAAAGCTGCAGTTTCCAGATGACACAAGCATGGATATTGCTGCGGGCTCGACATTATGTAAGAGCTACACTCCAGGCTTTTGTACCTTGCGATACGCTGACAAGCCTAGTCTTCTCCGGCGCTCGAAACTTTGAACTCCTATCACCAGAAGAACAAGAATTCGCCATCAATACCACCGTCCACTACGCCCCTCGAGCCTACGAATGGATGCGAAACTGCAAAGCCACAGCAGACGGCCTCTCCATCGAAAAAGCAGGCCGAGAAACCCCACTCGATCAGCTCCCAGACTTCGATTGGGACAAAGTTCAATCCTTCCCAGTAAGTATTCCCGCACACCTCCTCCCCAAAAAACCCACAACTAATAACCACCGAAGATGGTCTGGCAAAACCACGGCAACAACCAACCGCACCTCCAAATCCTCGGCTGCTGCGTCTACGCCCTCACAACCACCGATCCGAAAACAGGCCACAAAACAACAATCTCCGATATCCAAGAGGTACGCCGGATTTGCCACGGGTTGCAGAGCAAAGTGTACAGACCCGAGAATGTGTATGCGCATGATTGGAAAGAGGGGGATCTGGTGCTGTTTCATAATAGAGGGGTTATGCATTCTATTTCTGGGCAGTTGGAGATGTGGCCCGAGAAGAGGTTGTTGTGGCAGTGTAATATGGCTAGTGGGGCTGTTCCGAGAGCTTATGGGAGGGGGGGGTGTTGAGGGGTGGTTTTTATCGGCGGTGGGTTGGAAGTTGGGGTAGGGTATTTTTCTTGGATGTATTTGGATAGAGGGGTTTGTGTGACGTCTTGGTGGGATTGGGTAATTCCCAATCGTTCCATCTTTTGGGGTCTTTGCGATGAAGCGATGTCTCGAAATTACTGGAAGTTCAATCTTTCGGATGGCTGGGAACTCGTCGATGTCAGATCAATGTTAGTAATAAATACAGGTCTGTATAGTTACAATCCACAGAAGAGACTCAACGCAGCAAAGGTTGCACCTCATCCCCCTCCCTCTCCTCTCCCAAAAATCCCCTCCACTTCCGTCCAACCCACTCCCCCCACCCTTCCTCACTCCTCCTAACCCACACATGACCCCTCCGCCCCTCCTCCTCCCTAACATGCACCGTCCATCCTCCCCCCGTCCCAACCCAAGCCTTCCCAACCCACTTCAGAAACCTCGCAAGGTACAAGAGAACGAACAACCCGACGAGCGTAGCCAGAATCGTACCGGCGGAAACGAGGAAAGACGTTGTTGAGCAGTTACAATCGAAGGTACGGAGTTCCCAGCGTTCCTGCCAGGGGAGGGGACAGATATTCTTGTGGAATATTGGTTGGATGATATTTGGGAGGAGGGATGCAGGAAATTTGGAGGAGGGGATGGGGAGACATGTTGCTGACTTTTTTTGGATGTGAGCTTTCTTTCTATTTCATTCATAGGCTAAGAAGGGAGATGGGAAGGGATGGTTAGGCAGGGATGTTCTAGTTGGCCTTTTCATTGAGATGGTGGAAGGGTAGACCGGGTGCATGGTATCCATTGGTTATGAATAAGATGGAGACGTACATAGGGACACCATCCGCAATTGTGCTTGCTAACTATGCAGTGGCCGCAGTCTTGGATTCTCCAGCATTGATGTAGATGTTTGTCGTCTTTCTTGTTCGTGGACCAGAATGAAGAGGTGTTTCGAGCCAGGAGGACCTCGTCGAAGGTGGCCATAGTATGAGTGTATCGACTGGATAAAAGGGGAATTGAAATTGAAGGGCACGGTATAGAATTTTGAAAGAAAGCGACGAGAGATGAGATGTGAGGCTGGGATGAGGGGTACTCGTAGTGTGATCGAACGACTCGGATGGTTCTAGTGGACTCGAGGCACGAGAGCACGTGGTGACGCGCGCTTCCCTCTTCTACTATGTAAACTCCGGCCCGTCCCCGTCCATTCATCCAAGATCAGCGACACACCACATCCCCGTCGTCAACTCAGCGATACACCACATCCCCGTCGTCAACTCAGCGATTGCTGTTCACCATGATCACAAAGCCCTTGCCAACAGACCTCCCTATCCATCCCTTCTCTACCGCTGCTGATTTCGAAGCCTTCCTCGAAGCACCAGGCATGTATCTCAAGCTTGCGAAGAAGTCCTCCAAAATCCCAACCGTCACTGGGGCCGAAGCCGTCGAACTCGCGCTCTGTTTGGCTGCATAGACAGGAGAGGGAACGGCGTCGATGATAATTGGTCGTCAGTGCGGCGAAGAGCATATGGTCACAAAAGAATGTCGCTACAATAGGCGGACTGATTGAGGCAGGGAGAATGAGGCCAAAAGGATTAGCTGCAGTTGAGGCTGCCAAGTCTGATGGGAGAGGGAGCGGGCGTATGCTTGTCCCGCCACTATGATTGTGCCTGATGACTTCGCTGATACGTTGGCTGGCAACGATGCGGCTACTGCTTTCTTTGATGGCTTGAATAAGTCGGATCAATATTCGGTGCTTTGGTGTATTGAGGCTGCATCTGCAAAGTCCCGGGCTTCGCGGAATAAAGTAACGGTCGAGCTACTGGCTATGGGCAAGGTCCCTGGAGCTGATGCTAAGGCAGCAGGGAAGGCTGAGAAGAATGCCGAAAAACAAAAGACTGTCACTAAGACCACCGGAAAGAGGAAAAGAGGAGAAGATTTGAACGAAGTCGAGGAGCCCCTAGATGTGGTAACTAATTCATTGAAACAGCCGCGCCGCGAGGGTTTACGCTGTTGTTCTTTTTTTCGCTCTCAGGGATAATTGAGGCAGATGGTCGCAGTCTCCTTGGTGTACTTGACGTATGATCAGAGTAAGATTTCTCATCATTACAGGTTTTCAGCCTGATCCCAAGCACCAGAAGACAGCCTGAGCTTTGATTTGTCGAGGTCGTAAACCTGTGCATGTAGTGGTGAAGCAGATAGCTTCGAATAATCCAATCAAGTCTAGTGACTCTGTCATGGTCAATTCCAGTCGGTGTTGAAATCTGAAATCGAATAGAGGGGTGACAACCTGATGGTCTCGTTCTCAAGTATCCACAACGCGAAAACATCAACGCCCACAACTCTACTCGAATTGTTCTGTGCGCAAGATGGCAACGGCAACATCTCTCGTCAAGATCACAGAGGCTCCCAACCGGGAAGAATTCGCGCCTCTTGTCTTGGATGAGACTCCCACGACATTCTTCGGAAGCAAGCCTGTCTTACACCACCATTCTGCCAATGCCACCATTGTTGTCGCAAAGTCGCAATATGACGAGTTCATTATTCTACAGGACCTACAGACCACAACAACGGCGGCCGGAGGAGCTCCGAATGGCGACTCGGCTGTAGAAAATGTCACGATAACAGGCGTGGAGGCTTGGGTCACATCGAAGTAAGGATTGCGCCTGGAGCTCAATTTTGTAGATACACCAGTACAACAAGCTAACACATGAACAACAGAGATTTCACACTCTTCTCTCCAGCAACAGGCAAAGGAATCTCAATTCCATACCCCTCCATCGGTCTTCACGCGCTCGGCAGCTACGAATCCAAGGCTGCCATCATCCTCCAACTTAACCTCCACGACGCAGACACCGTGAACTCTGACGATGACTTCGAGACGCTAGATCTGAACCTCATTCCCACCGAGTCCCCTACCTCCAATGGAACAGACGAGACACCGAACCCTGCGAAATCGATCTTCGAGGCTCTCTCCGCTTGCGCAGACCTACATCCCGACCCTGCTTCAGACGAAGAGGGAGAAGAGGAGGCAGAAGATACTGCGCCGGGCGCTGGTGGATGGATCACGTCGGAGAATATGGATCAATTTCTTGATGCAGATGGGAATTTTATTGGGGGTGGGGTTTTGGGTGCTGGTGCTGGGACTATTCGGACAAGAGATGAGGATATGGAAGATGCTGAGGGGGACGGCGTGGAGACGAAATGGTCTCGAACGGAATAATTAGGGTGGTGAGATTGAGATGATTCAGGACAAACAATCATGGATGCTACGATGAACACGGCAGGACTTTTGCTCGATTGCTCAAAAACTATATGGTACGTCGCATCAGATTCGATTTAATGATCTCTGACTGATAGCCCAAGGAAGATCCTCACGATAGTGCTGCATGAACAGCGTGCAAAGGGTGTGGTCAAGGATGCCTAAAGACAGACTCTGGAAAATGGGGTTTCCAAAACATCGGTTTGGAGATGCCAGAAATTGTTTTAAGAGTTACCCAGAAATGGAAAAGCTTTAAGGGCGTTTTGTTTTCCTGGCAAGTATCTGGCTTAAAATCCATGAAGAAAAGAATCCTGCCGGGCAGCATCATATTGCACAAGGCGCTATCAGGAAACAATCGAACACAGCTTTTATCATTTCTGCTATCACGGTCACCAGGCTTGCAGTTCACAAGTAGCGAATAACTCTCCATCGACGACGCCTAATTCTTCCAAAATAGCCATGGCAAGCTCCACCAGATCATCGTTTCTCGAGCCAAGGAGATCTGGGTCCATTAACTCTCTCTTCCAACACGGAAACGAGATTAGGTGTTGGGGCAACAGGTGAAATTGGTGTCGCCGCCGTCCGGGTCGCCTCATGTATCGATTGCTGTTTAAACGCAGATACTGTAAGGTCTCGCACTCGATCCTCGCTGGGTCTTTCTTTGAATCCTTGTTTATTAGAGTTCTGCGACCCCGAACCCCGTTCTTACAGAGGGCCACTTGATTTTGGCCTATTGGACAAGCAAGGAGCGCTCGACTCCGTTCTGTTACATAAGCAAAAAACAGTGGAGCCTACCACCTCGTCAAAGCGACGGGAGTAAGTTCTTCCCCAATCCCCATCTTTCCCTCGTCGCCTCGCTCTGACCTACCAATATCTAATCCTCACTTACTTTATCAATTTCTACCCTCCCGCTTCCCAGCTGCGTGAGTCCACCTACTCTCACTCATCCAAAACACGGAAATCAACGAGCTGTTTCACTTCTTGAATGACAGTACCCAGCACAATCCGACTATAGAGGTTTTTACTCGCAGCGTACCTTGCAACATGGCTCACCAATGCACTGCAATCCAACACCCTCGAACGACGAAAACAAGACTCGATATCATGGAATTGCCAATCGAGCTTCGCCATCAAATCTACGATCATGTTGAGGCCGCTTGCTTCTACCGTGATGTAGATGCACTTATAAAAGTAACTCCATCTTCACTTCGCCACCTCAAGGAATGGCTCTCTGAACGCAAGCTCACTATTCAAAATTTGGGCAAAGTCAACTCAGAATTCAAGAAAGATGTCGAGGATTATTTTTGTCTAGCGCGATTACGACCACCTATTCGTCCCGATGTTATATTACACTTTAGATCCATGAACCAACTCGGCCAACTACTCCTCGAAGTCGGACACCTAGGTCGACAGAGAATCACGAGTATCAAGTTTGAATGGAACGAGAAAATAGAGGCTCGTTACTGGGACCCATTTTGGGGGGGCACATTTTGCGGACACGCGACAGATTTACCGATGTACGATATATTATATCAAAAAGATACTTCGGCAAAAATCTTTACCCTTTTGGCCGATTGCTCTAATCTCCGGAGCTTGAAAATAGGAATCGACCCGTACATAGTATCGCGAGCCAAACATGGTCCTTGGTGTCCTAATGAACTTGCCGAAGTTCTTGACATAGAGGAGCAGGATCTGTTCGATTTAGATGGCTCCAGAGCACTTCACAACGTACGACTAGGACCTCACGCCTCCGTGGAGTTGGAGTACAGGGATACGGCAAATTTGCGAGAACGCTTCAGTTTGCCACCTAGTGCTGCGCCTCCAAGCAGATACCTCGAATGGCTGAGAGACGGCATGTTGAGACCTCGAGATCAACAAGATGTCAACGCCAGAATGAGAGGTATGAAGCTTGATATCGGGTTCTGGGAGATCTTGCTACATTCTCTACTCGATAGCTGCAAGAGGCAAGAAGGCGGCAGATGCATAGATCACGAGGTTCAATTGTCATCAATTATCAACTTCAAGTGCATCGACAGATATCTTCCGTACCAAGAGGAACTTGAACAGAGAGTAGTGGATTTGGCGGACTTGATGACGGATCATCAGGTCAGTGATGAGTTTGTGTGGAAAGAAGTGGTTGCTATTGCGGATTGTATGGACTCGATTATAGTCTCTTGATTGTTGCTTTGTATCGCTGTGTCTATTGAGCGTTAAAAGATACAACGTCAACGGTAATACTGTCGAGAAAATTGAGAGCAAGAGCAAGTCGAGATTATCCAGAGTAAGACCAATAGCTAATAGTTGCAACGAGAGCAAAATCCATAGCAATATTAATTTTACTGTCAACTGCGGTACTAATACCAATACTAACACCAACCCCAACACCAACCCCAACACCAATACTAACACTAACACTAACACTACCACCAATCCCAATCCCAACAACCAACCCACAACAACTAAACTCACCAACTACATCATAATCCCGCGGAAGCCGAGACTAAACAGAATATCGCATCTCCAAAAGAACAGAAAACAATTTATCCTAGATAAACTCTTCCTCCTCCTCCTCCTCCACCTTCTTCTCCTTCTCCTTCTCCTTCTCCTTCCCCTCCTTCTCTTGATGACGAAGTACCAACCAAAAATTCCAATTCCCCGTCACAGAATCCTCAGTATCTACTATCCAACCACAGATTTCCAAAATATATCTATCTATCTAAAAACAAAAGGATGAAGGAATAAATATCCTTATCTCACTCTCACTCTCAATCCCAATCTCACTCTCACTCTCAATCTCAGTGTCATCATCAGCAGTAATTATAATCAAAAACACAACCCCCACCCATCCCAACCCAAAATACTACCTAAACCCAAACCCAAACCCAAGCCCACACCAACACTAACAAAGCCACAGCACTCCATTCATCCGTTCCAGCATCAAGAAACAGCACCAAGAGAACTGATATAATGATATTGATATATACATGAGCAGGTATAAAACAATGTAAACAAAAAACAGCAGCCCGATAAAAGGTTTCGCGCGCGGGGAACTAAGTATCTATAAACAATTGGGTATACGCATTTCGCATTTCGCATTCCGCACCACCATCCACAAACAACAGAGTAAAAGAACAGAGTAAAAGAATCAGGAGCCCCCCATCTCAAATGCCATACGCCATTGTTCATGCCACGCTTAATAACCCCAAAACACCTAATGATGACTCGAAACCACGCCATCACCATCCCTCACCGGCGGCGTCCCCAAAAGGTGAATACTGGGTACACCCAAAAACCTCGCCTCCTCAACCTCCTTCTTCCTCCTCGCATCCTCGCCTGCCTTCCTCGCCGCCTCCTTGACCGCTTTCTTCAATTCCTCCTCCGCCACCCTGGCATCTTCAATCGCCTTTTCCTCCGCCGTCTCTTTGTTCTTCTTTTCCTGCTCGTCCTTTGCTTTCTGCGCATCCTCTTCCAGGACACGTTGAGGGATGACCCGTTCCCAGTATGCCTCTTCCACAATCTGTGTGGAATTCCGCTCGACGACGACGTTGCCGTAGTTGTGGAAGATTTCGCTGTGGGTGCGTGACATGATTGTTTGGAGGAGTGCGTCACCCGTGTTTGGTTTTAGATGGTCTTTTCCGGTTGTGAAATGTCGTACAAAGGTACCGCGACACTCGGATCCCTGTTCGGGAAATCCATTCCCGTCTGAGCAATTGAAACTCCTGAAATCGGTGGTTTCGTTGTACTTGTAACGGATGTGTTCTCCAAAAGCACCTTGTTCCGCCGGCCAACCATCCCGGAAACTGTCGCATCCTTCGAATTCTGCTTCGTTATCTGGGCAGGATATCCAGTCATCCAGCATATCGAAAGTTCGGGAAAGATTTTGGGCAGTGATGAATCCAGCGTTGGGGTTGACGACACCGTATTTGTTGTTTGTATAGCCAATCCTGCCACCGGTGTTCACGTCCCAGATTGGATCGAGGGGCATGGTGAAGGAGGTTTCTTCGGTGAAGTTCCAGCGGTTGAGGAGCCATTCATAGGGAAGGTTTAGGTTCCGGAAGATGGCGTCTGCGTCGATCATGACGACGATGCGGTAGTCCTTCAATGTTTCTCGGAGGGTGGGTATTTTGGTCCAGACGTTTTCTCGTGACTTGTTGTGCCATTCTGTCGTGTGGATGAACTTGTAGTCGTAGCCGTGGATTTTTGCTGTTTGCTGTTAGTCTACTTTCATCTCGATTTCATGCTCCGCTGCCAAATTGCGGGACAGAGAGTGAAGTGTTCAATGCCACCAAATCCAGCTACTGCCTTTCAAATCGAGATCAACAGCTCAAGAATTTCGGCAACTCAATGAAGAGAATTGCCAGAAATATATCGCCCAAAATCGCAAGAAATAACCAAGATCTCAAAGTTCCTCGCTCTGTTCAAAGCTTCCCCTCTAACTCATGCATACGACTTACCATAAAGATAATGATTCAACATGCCCGTCGAAACCCCCTCTATACTCTGCCAATTGAAATCCTCACTCATCAACTCGTTCGTCCCATTCAACGGCCTCGTATCCACATCAATGATACACAGATTCTTTCCAAATCCCTCAGTCCATATCGTCTGATTGGTAGTGTAGACCTGCCCATCCGTCGGATCTATAAACTCAGGCGCGTCAAGGGGATGCAGCATCGGCTTGTAGATAGCACGGATGGCATCTTCGAATGTGATTTCCGGGGGAGAGAGTTGCTGAGGTGGTGGAGGAGGAGGAGAAAAAGGAAGAGGTGTTGAGGGTTTTTGTTCTGTCGTGGATGGGGAGACCAAAGGGATGCTGCAGGGTTGTTCTTTGTTAGCTGGAGATCTCCCGCTGATGCTCGACAGGGGAGGGTTGACTTACTTGTATTGATGGACCTTTTCGCGGATATTCCGTAGGTGGTTGGAGTCGCGGAAGGAGACGAGAGTGACGAAGATGAAGGTGAAGAAGGCGCCTACGGAGAGGGCAAGGTAAGCCGGTCTGACTTCACGGCCTGGCAGCATCATGATGGCGGCAGGGCGGAGGAATGTAGACGGCGCGCAGGAGGGCGAGTCCCGAGTCGAGCAACTGAAGCGAGCCAGCAAGCAATTCTGAAGCAAGCAATTAGGTATGAAGCAAGCAATTCCGAAGCAAACAGGACTTTTCAAAGAGTGAAAACGACAGCAAACAGTCGGAAGACGTTCAACAAGGAGGCCTCGTCGATTGGCAAGCTGATGGGGACCCGGTCTTCTTATCCATCAGTCATTATCAGCTTACTACTACACGATTGTGGCGTTGAGTAGAACACAACCAGCCTGTGGACCGATCGGCCTTGCACCGCCTTGAGGAGCTAAACTAGGCACTGAGGTCTTCTTCCCCTTTTGATCCGAGATGAGACGGCTTTAACACAATCTTGCCTCCTTTCTTTCTTCTCGGTGGCTTCTCTAGTCTTGGAAATGAACTTCGAGAACACTCATTATACTAGCCTCAGCCCCATACATCAACACAGAGAAGGAATGCACACATTCGATGTTGAATGATGATCACCATTGATCAAGACCAACCATTGCTCCACCTGTCCTCGAAATCGTGTACAGCGTTCCTCGAAATCCGTATGTCGTGCCAGACTTTTACCGCCGCGAGTAACCACAACCCCAAAACTCTTCATCCACGTACCGTTTAGTCTCCTCAAAACCAGGCCCTGGCTGTACAAACACTGTATGCTCGCCTAGTCTAGCCGACTGTGCCCATCGTCAAACAGAATCCGTCACACAGTGCAACCGACCTGACGTTGTATGATCCGTACAATTGAATGAGGATACATATTAGGTATATTTTCGACGAAGTAGATGATGTTACATTTGCCTCGCCTCCTGTCCCTTCATTTCTGGCCGTTCAGCCTCTAATTCGTCCCGAATCACCGCGAATAACATATCGCCCAGCACCACAATCAATCCTAAACTCCATACCAGCGTAATGGCGTAGAAGAAATTGGCATTGCCCGAGCCCGCATAGATCCAGAGATGATAGAAAGCTGGCCCCAACAACGTTGCGTACATGATTACGGCCGTCGCCAGGAAGGAGTATCGCATTACTGTTGATCAATGTTAGCTTTCTGACACTCGTCAACACGGTCGTGTGTCCAACTTACGAGGGAACAGATGTCGATAGAGTGGGACTACCCCCAAAAACAAAGAAGTATCCGCGATACTCGGGTAAGGCTGGAAAATCGCGATGATCCCGAGCATCGCCACAATCGCAAAAAGGGGTTGCTTTTGGAACCGAATCGACAGTCCACCCACATATGACGCCATGTGAAGCCAGAAAACTCCTAGGAAGAATTCACGGAACGAGTCAAACATCTCGATGAAAAAGTACCACCAGAGTCCGACATTTGGCGTTAAATCGGGCAGTAGTAAATATGTGCCATAAGTACTTGTCAGGAACTGCCATGATCCTGTTGTCAGGTACGACAAGCCGAGCAGCGCCCCTATTGCGACCGCTAGTCCAGCAAAGTGCGTAACTGTGAATGTGGTCGCGCTCTGCGTCTTCTTCGTTCTGCAGCAGTGTAAGCTTCTTACCATAAATTATCGATATTGATTTTCGGTCGAGTTTTGCAAGTGTGTTCGGTTGCGAGAGGGACTGACCTAGACGTCTGGTCGTAGCAGAGTATCAAAAGCGGCGGAAACAGCAGGACTGGGTACAGGGACAAGTATGATGCCGCGCTGAGGGCTAGGACGAAGGTCAAAGATTGAGCTCTTGCTGCGCTTGCAATTGCGAAGAGGATGAAGGTGTTCGTGAGAATGCTTGTGGGTCGTGCAATACAGGTTGCGATTGTAAATGGATTAAATAAGTAGCTGTACTCTGTCAACAAGATCCATTCAAAGAGAAGCTTTCGGTATCGTACGCTGCTGCAATTGCTGTGCTGCCATATCGAAACTCCTTCCTAGGAGACGAGAACAAGCGTGCAGAAACAGACACACCAGTCTCAGCGATCAGTGTGAGCGCATGTGCACTCAGCAGGTCTAGTAATATGAAGAAAAGCCCGGTAAATAAAGGATATCGGGCTGGGTCCGGAAAGAGGGAGAACAGAGGGAGGAGTAGTGGTGCTTGGTGGAATACGCCGCCATCGTAGGGGGAAATGCTGTGGATGTATAGGAACAGGCCTTCTTGTACTATGCATAGTCATTAGCAGTGCTCGCAGCTCGGCTAAAAACAGAAGACATACACCTCTTGAAGCTCGTCACCGGAGTTGAGATCTCCACACGACCAGTAAGGACAGGTGGTAGAGAGGGAAATGCCGTGAACAGAAGCAATCGGATCGCTACGGCGGAGCCGAACAAGAGGGCTTTCTGCTTGTCCATAGCTGGAATCGCATGCTATCGGGGTATTGAGTGCATTGTCGCGATCGCTCGTGTTGGGAAGTCAATGGATCGCGGTTTATGTCTCGAGTCCCAAAATAGCACACACGTGATGTGATGGCAGTGGGCTCAAGTTCAAGGTTTCTCTACACTCATCCTTTCTTTGCCCTCGATGCTTCAATGTTCATCGACTCGACTGGCACTGGCATCAAAGACTGGGCACATAAGAACTGCTTCACTGTGTGGACCAGATCAATGAGATCTCCCTACTTCTCCAAATAGCCAACTCCAACACGAAACACTTCTTGACCAGGAGCCATTTTGCATCGCTTGGGAGTACCGCCTTATTCCCAGCATACATCATGCATGCCGTGCTTCAGACACCCGAACTGTTCGACATCATTCTGGAATTCGCTAATTTAGAAGCCTCTCCAGAGGAAGCCAGAGCATCGTGGGATTGACCAGCAAGAGCTTTCTAGAACAAGGCCTGCATATTGCCTGGCAAGATGTACCGAACATATTGTATTTGATTCACAATCTTGGACGGCCCATTGTCACCGTTCACTAGACTCGTCTCGACGTTGAGAAATGCACGACTTCGAAAGGTTGACGTAACAGGCGGCGATTGGGTATCTCGGGCTGATTTTCACGATTGGTTAGGGACAATGAAGAGAGTACTTGATATTTCTGCGCTCATGTATTTCAAGGTACATCAGTTTGAATGGCTCACCACAATCGGAGGTTGGAGTGATATTCCCTCGTCGCGTTCTTTTTCCAGCAAGCAACTTGGTACATCTTGACCTCTGGCTCAGTAACCCTTTCTAAGGCATGGATAACTCATTTCTCAAGGAGATGGCAATTGCATGGCCGAACCTCGAGACAATGGCCATAGGTGGCGCTGTAACGAGGAACAGCATGGGCCTGATTGATGTTGCAACCTTCGCTTTCGCGTGTCCAAAACTCGTCACCGTGGGCTTGGAGCTCGACGCCATCGACATCCCGAACCACAAGACTGGTACCGCCACTCTCTGGGACGGAAGCAACACAACATTCCAAGAGTTGAGAGTCGGTTTTCTAATACCAGTGACTCGGAGGCTGTTGCTGGCTGGCTATTGCAAAAATCTCCGAGTCTGCTCGCTTTGGAAGCAGGCTTTGTCTCCTTGTACGAGGTCGAATCTCTCCAATGGACGACAACTCGAAGTATGAGGCTGTATTAGGAGTTGATGATCCGATTTTGATAAATTTTCGGTGCCCTAACGATACGAGGTCGCTAGAATATTAGCGATTTCGATTTGAAGTTTGGATTGTTTGAATGGAAAGATTACGTTGTGAGTGATGGAGGCAAGGAAGTTCATTGAAAGGATGAAGACACTAGCTATTGTCGAATTGAGCACCCGATGTTGTCAGTCTTGCTACGATAGACATATGCTCTTTTCGCTCAATATCGAGCGCAGATTCTTCGAGCAAATTCTTTTTAGGAGAAGCTATTCATTGCAAGGTGTTTTGCAAGCAAGTATCCCTTCACCAAAAAGATGTAGGGCGATCAAAGGCGACGAGAAGTATCAACAGCCCATATCGAACAATCGCATATACCAATCTCCGCACCCAACATTCTCCATCGCCCCATCTAAATCCCAGTTTTCCTACTTTCTGGAACCTCGCCTCACTTTCCCTTGGTCCCTCAAGATGCCCTGTAAAGGTTTCAAACACTGACTTCTCACTCAGGAGCCCATCAATCCCCTCGTCTTTGTCGGCGTATCAAAGACACAGCCCATAACCTTCTGTCTGTTTGATTCGCAGATCCGGCAACGTGGAATGGCACGCTCCAAGTCTTTCCTCGGGTTTTGGAGGAGGAGTGGACTTTGGGGGATCAGGCTTTGGTTCCGGAGCTTTTGGTGAGTTGGGCTTTATTGCAGGAGACTTTGGCGGATCGGGGCTTGGACTCGCCTTTGGCGGATCTGGGGCCTTTGTTGGTGGCGGTGGTGACTTTGGCGGTGGCGGTGGCGATGCTGGTGGAGGTTTTGCGGTCAGCAGATCTCCTATGTTGGATGCTGCTTTTGGGTTTGGAGTTGCTGAGGATGAGTTAGCTTGGGAGACGGGATTTGGTATGTGCTCTTGCGGATTGTAGTAATCGTTGGTGAGGCAGACGAACGAGATGGTAGACCACGACTTTGGATTGGGGAGCGTAAGAAACTTACCAATGCTCGGATTGGGTGCGGGGCTAGGAGCGGCGCCAGGAGTGACACCGGGAGAGGCACCAGGAGAGGTACCAGGAGCGGCGCCAGGAGCGGCACCAGGATTGTGTGGCACGGGTGGGGGAGCTGGATTCTGACTTCCTGGAGTCGACATAGGAACCCCGAGGGCGAGAATAATTCCATTGCCGCTGCACCAAGTGCCGTCAGCAACGTGGACTGACTCAGCACAGCCGCGGTCACAATGTCCCCATGACATTGGTCCAAAGCAGGCTGGTCCAATCGAGTAATCGGGACACCAATTTTGATGCTGCTCCTTGTTGCAGTCCCAGGCTATGACGGAGGCTGACAAGGCTGCCATGATCAAGGCGATGGTATGGGCGTTGAGATGCATGGCGACTGCAGTGTAGACTTCAAAGGAATGGCTGGATTGGGAAAGGCGAAGTCGAATGTCAAAGGATGGTAGATAGAGATTGCGGCCCATGGCTTCGTCTATATGGATTTGGGTGACAATAGTAAGCCTTATCGGGTCTAGATGACAATATGAAGACCTTTCTGACCAAAGAGAAATCGTGGATAAGGTGGGAGAATTCGTCAAGCATTATCGCAGTGCAGCCAGACCTCTGGTGGCCAGGGCGGAAGAATGAGGAATGCAATGTACAGATCTGAGATACCTTGCTTGTGATTTAGTGACACGCTTTTCCGAATTTGCGTAATCGTATGTAATTGTAAGGCAGAGGTGCTAGGTATCCAGCGCCCATGGACAGTAGAGCCGCACCCCAAAATGCAGGATCGTCAAATGCAACGACACCGCCGGTCAAGTGGTAATCAACTAAATTGGAGACGGCCTCCATAGACAGCATTGAGACAAGGCTCATGCCAAGCGCCGTTTTCAAAGCCGCAAACATCTCGAGCCTGTCTTTCCCATATCGAAGTAAAACTGTCTCCAGCGTGATGGAGGAAGCAAGCCCGGATGCCAGGGAAATGGCCATGATGGATGGCATTCCTAGTTCTGGATAGAATGTTTGCAGAGACCACATTGCGCTGAAGTCACCAGCGGTGCACCCGATGAGGCACCGGAAAGTGTTAATAGCGGCTCGTCGCCACGCAGAGTTGGATTGCCAAAATTCAAGTTGCGTGATCTTTGGGCTCTGAGCTTTCGTATGCCGGCAATGACTGTCATGAGCCATGCCTTTTTGGTATGTTGGGGACGGCAAAGGCTCTCTTTGTCTGATTCTCACTGCCACAATGGTCTTCAATGATGCTCGCCCGGGTAGTGTTGGTAGGGAATGTAGTCTCATTCGGAGGACCGGTCGGGGAGTCCAAATCCTGATCATGTCGATGAAGGTGAAATAGGAATGATAGATGATGGATGAAGATGTGGAATGAAGTAAGTCAAAGAATGAAGGTGAAATGGACGGGAGGTAGGTTGGTAACAAAGGAATGGGTCTAACTATATATGGATCAGCCGATACCTCCGTACCGTATTCATCTCACATCTCCCCTTCCTCTCTTCGCTTCTGCACTTCTTCGAATACTCCACCTTCTCAGACTCGAGCTCAAATTCAACTCCATCTCCAAATATAGCCTCGGAAGCCAATCTCTTGAAGTCTTTGGTACACTAGAACCCCGCACTCGCTCCAATGGCATCTCCCTGAGCCTACTAGCCCGCCTCCACAACATCGTGTGTTCTGTGCTGTCTTAGAAAGTCACGATATCGACGCCAGCTTACAGAAGCCCAATGTCGTGCAGCATCTCACCGAAAATTGGGGCAGATTCACGCATTCAATGGACACCTAACATTATCACGATTGACGTTGATTCAAAGCCACAGCAACGAACTTCCGCGACCTTCGCGGATGATGCTTTTTCTTGCGAAGCATCTGAATGTCATCTCAAGGCTTATTAGTGGCATTTTCGGGCCCCCGTCATAAATTGGCAGGTGAAGCAACCAATAGAAATAGATTAGTGACCCGCTGCCATGGAATTATGGAGTAATTACATGGAATAATTCACCCAGCAATCTTAGCTTCTCATCTACTACCGTATGTAGGTAATGGTCTAGCATGGGCTACTAGCCGTCTTCAGTCCTGCATTGTCTTACTATGTAATACTTCGACATCCTGCCAAATTCGCATCGGGTGCTGGTCTGTTCCTGACTTTTCTCTCTCATTCTGTCTTCCATCATCCCTTTTTTTTCTGTTAATTCCTGGGAAATTATCCCACCTTGCAAAGTCATGGCTTTAGTAATACTCTCTTTGGTTGCAACAACTCTGGCAACGTCGGGCTCTTCTCTAGAATTCCCGATCCCAGCAGGCTACAAATTGACAAAATATTCTGCTTCATCACTTGAGCCATTGTGGGCAAAGATAGCATCTCCCATTGCGCCCCCAAAATATACGAGCACCGTCGTCCCAACTCCAGAACCCGCTACCTACCCACAACCGAACGATTTCCACCCTCTGGTTGCGTCACACGACACCAACCTTACCAATCTTAAGCTGCCCAAGAATTTCATCTGGGGGGTTGCATCCTCAGCCTACCAAATTGAAGGTGCCGCGAAGCTTGAAGGTAATCACCCTGGTGAATCCGATATATGACTTGAGCTGATGAGCTTCTTCAGGCAAGGGGCCAAGTATCTGGGACGCATTGTCCCATAATGTGCCGAATTTCGTGGCCGACAACAGTACTGGAGATAATTCAGCTGAGCAGTACATGATGTACAAGGTTGATGTTGCACGTATGAAAGGTTTGGGCGTCCCAGCGTTTTCTCCCAGTTTCGCGTGGCCTCGCTTCTTCCCAACCGGCAAAGCGAAAGATGGTGTCAACGAAGAAGCCGTCAAACATTATGATGATGTTTTAAATGAGTTGACAAAATCGGGCATCAAGCCTGTAGTCACATTGTTCCATTGGGATACACCTCTCGCGCTTTTCCAAGAATATGGAGCGTGGCTGTCTCCCAAGGCTGTGGATGACTTTGTTGACTATGCCAAATTCGTCATCCAGCGGTATGACAGCGTGGTATCGACCTGGTATACGGTTAATGAACCACAATACTGCAATTGGCAGTTCTCCGAGTATCCACTCGATGGAAAGTACTATCCCATTGGCGGCCAAGATCTCAGCAAATTTGCCGGCAAAGAAGGAAAGATCAGGGCAAGATTTCTATGCGGCCATTACACCCTCCTCGCCCACGCACGAGTCGCAAAATGGTACCACAACGAGTTCAAAGGCAAGGGCCGGATCACATTCAAGAACTCCGGAAACTTCCAAGAACCGCGTACCCAATCTCCTGCCGACATCCGTGCCGCACAACGCGATTCCGATTTCTCGATTGGATGGTTTGGAGGACCGTGGACCGATGGCGATTATCCAAAGTCATTGCGTGACACCCTTGGAGATTTGTTACCGACATTCACGCCCGAGGAAAAGAGTTTGATCAAGGGATCTTGCGATTTCTATGCCATTGACCCTTACACGTCTTTCACACTTTACTCGCCGCCTGACGCAGAAAAGTGCTACACTGATCGCAACAATAGCGGCTACCCAGAATGTGTTTCTTCCACTCAATCTGTCGCGAATGGATTCCCCATGGGTCCGTCGTCGGATAATGGAGTCTCCTGGCTGAAATCGACGCCACAAGGCCTGCGCAAGTTTTTAAAACAGATAATGGTCCTCTATCCATCCGTTCCGGATATCGTGGTTTCAGAGATCGGGTTCGCAGAACCCTTCGAATCGAAATTGACGAAGATGGAAGACATCCTTTGGGATCTTCGTCGTGCTGTAAGTATACCTTTTCCAGCTCCTCGAATTCATGGAACTAATGATGGTAGGATTACTACCAACATTATCTCGACGCGATTTTGCAGTCTATACACTATGACCATATCAATGTCACTGGTGCGTGGGGATGGTCCATCTACGATAATTTCGAGTGGTTGGTCGGTTCGGATGTGAGATTCGGGATGCAATATGTCAATTACACATCTCTTGAGCGCACTCCGAAGGCCAGCATGTTTCAGTTTTTGCACTGGTTCAAGTGAGTTTTCTCCTGCTACGTGCTGATATCTATTGCGGGTTGGTACTGACGATTCATAGGCAACACAGTGCGTGAGCTTGATGAAGCACCGGTAATGTAAGAGACGAATTAGTAAAAGAATCAATGACAATTTTCAAGTCTGTTCGGTAGTATTCGAGACAGTCCTTCACATTCTTAGCTCAGTAGGTAGCCTTAAGCTCACGTTTTATGTCGCTCTCGTATTGCCCTACTTGCTTCACGCCGTTCGAACGAGGTTATTGAGAAGTGTGTGGTGTCTCCATCCAAGCCCGGAAAGCTATAATAACAAGATTCGTGAAGGATGTTCGATTACTTTCTGCTTCCATGCGATCCAGATCACTCCTAATTTGCTATTTAACGTGTCGAGTTGTTCAACATCAGTATCGCAAATATCCCAATATTCCCCGCCCATCTTTTTGCCAGAAACGTTAAGAGTAGTCCCATGAGCAGAAGATCAGTAACTCAGAGAACGGACAAAGTCGAATCGTTCCGCCCCTAATACATAACCGCTCGCCCACACGCAAACGGCGCACATCCCCAATATTCCCGCATTCCAGCACGAACACGAAGAGGGCAAACCGAGATAAAGTCAAAACCAATCTCACTTCTACCCGTCTCTCCACAGCTAGGCATTAAATGTAGACGCAGTATCACCGGCTCCCCAAGCCATCAAGTAGAAAAAGCCAATCCCATTCCAGACGTGTGATCTTGTGTACATACTGTACGGACAGTGTGTCTGAAACGGGTATAGATTAGGCGGTTCAGAGCATTCGCAATTGAATCTGTTATGAAGTAAGGGTTGAAGGAGTAGGATGATTATGTTACTAGTTGGAGGTAAGTTTCCGCCAAGTGTGAGTGTTGAGGAAGAATAAACGTGCGTTTATGCAATGGTTTTGTTAAACGTCATCTAGGAAGTCTGGAAAAGGTATCAGAAGTATGAAACCGTCTTCTGGGTATTCGGTCCTTGCAAGAGCACAGCTATTGAAGGTTACTCGCTTGCTGAAGTCATGAATAGATTGACGCGGTGGTGTCATTATTTCCCTTCTGTGGAAAAAGTGTTTGTAAGGTGAGCTCGACTTTCCAGGAAGAGGCAAACAGTGACTAATCGTACAGAGATATACGCACCCACGCCCTGCAAAACCACGGGCGTCGAATGAGGTCCTCGAGTCCCATAGCCAATTCGTTCTCTAGATCTTCCATAAACCTGTCAACTGCTCTTCGAACTCTTCACTGTCAAAATATCCATGAGATACGAAGCTCTGGAGTAAAGCCCAGAACCGATTGCGCCCTTTGAGCGAAGATCCAAGTGATACAAATACGTGTTTTGCAGATGGGAAAATATCGCCCATTGTAGATATGTGATGATTTCTCTCCAATAAATCGTCCAGTGTGATGCTCAAAGCATCAGCCCACAGCCAGGCCGATGAACAGGCTTTCTAGAGTGTACACAGTGCCTGCCGAAGACTCGTGGAACACGTACTATGAGTCCTATTAGGGGTACTGAAGAATTGACGTGCAAGCTTTGAGTCAACCCACATTCATATCAAAACGGCAATTTTCCGCAAACAGAAAACAACAATCTCGCCACAAAATCATCGATACCGATCTCCAAAAGTAGCACAGTAATGAAAAACATCATCAGAACCATCTTCAAAATTGATAAAATCAACTCCAATGCCACGACTGACTTACAAATCCTACTCCACAAATGATACAACTGATTCTCGAGTCGACCCAGTAAAAATAACTCAACCTAACGATGTCCTCCTCGATACAGACGTTGCTGGATCCAAAGAAGCCTTTAGTTGAAGTTCAAGCCCCTTCAATCTCTCCTGTAACTCCTCCATCTGGCTGATAATAATGTCCGGATAATTGAGATCCACAAAAGACATATCCTCGTCATCATGCTCGTCATTCCGTTCTAAGTATTCGTCCAGAATCGATTTTTGTGGGTCACTTGTAGTAAAACGGCCTGATTTCTGGCCTGAAATCTCATCAAATACATTGGTATTTGCCGAGTTGATGGATTTCACGACGAAAATGTCGTCTTCGAAGGTAGTAGGAGGATTCTGTGGTTCGTTCGCTGAGTCCTGGACTCGAGTACTATTGATTGAGACCTCTCTGAGCTTGATTGGTAGGCCCTCGACGCGGCATAGGTCTTCTTTGAGCTCATGTGCTGTTCTTCTAGCCTCCAAAAGCCAGTCTGGGATGTATTCTGGAGTCTCTTGAGGAGAGGAAAGGTATGCAATGAATCGGAATAACCTCTCAAATATGACTCCCCCAGGGAAGTGCGTGCGTACAGAGCAGTGATACACATCCGGGTAAAAATCAGGGGTAACATCGAGAGTTGTCGTGTAAAGAACAACAGTGGACTCCCAAACTGCCTGATCGAAGGCGATACCAGCAGGGGATAGAGAGTGATCCATGCGGAGGAAATGAGGCCTTGACTTGATTGTTGCAAAAACCTGAAGATGCTCGTTGACCGCTTGACTTGCGAAGGAAACGAGCATACACCTTGTGCTCGTTGTATGGCGAAAGCAAGTGTGGGTGTATATGAAGTTCTCCAGAGCAATACGAACATCCTCGGCTTCGAGGTGAATAAGCCACGGGAGCACCAGGTCAGAGCACTTATATTCCAGGAACATCTCATTAACCAAGTACTCGAGCTTGCATGGAACGGTCTTCTCGCTCCATTGTGACATATAGGAGAGCACAGACTTGATTTCCCAAATCGGAAGAGTGCCTAAAGCCTGATTTTTAGAATAGCTCTCACTTCCACTGCCGAAACAAGGTTCTGATAAGGCAAAACACTCACTTTTCCCGTCAAAATTCAATACGATTCCCTTGCTCTTCATTTTCTCCACCAGCCAAGCTTCCACGGTGCTGCAAATAGCATTTTGAAGCGCGTTTTCCCAGAAAAGGAGCTCTTTGGCAATCTCAGAGGAGGCTATGTCTTTCCAGGTAGTGACAACATCAACGTTCTCGATGTATTCCGTTCCGCAGGGCCCTTGGCGCTTGAAAAGCTGCAGTTTTGGAATGTAGACATCGGGAAAAGCACGCCAAAGTGGGTCCGACTCATTGTAGACGCTCAAATTCATGGTCATTGTGATGGCAGGGGAGAAAAGAGGCGATTTCAAGCAAGACAGAAGTTGTTGTTTGGTGGAAGTGAGTATCATGATGCGACCAGCACCAACAGGCAGGCGCGTCATTCTGGCAGGAAGAGATACCTACATTCCGGCACGTCTCTTTTACGAGGAGCTGCAAAAGGTTTGTTATGCCCAACTCAAGATCAATGTCGCTAAAATCCTGGTAAGGCGACCTGTCTTAGAACAGTCGCCAGGAAATTATAATCCGCCATCTTCTCCTATCTGACTTCCTTTTCAAACCTGTTACTTGTCTCACCCATCTCTCAGCTTCCTTACATTCGACATCAAATCAAGTGAAGCGAATGGAAGGGACCCGTGGTAATTTTAGCATAACCACGTCTGCGAACACTTCGCCAAAAACGATGTACGAAAGAGGCGATGCAAGCGGACAATCCTTCAAGTTTCATTCAGAAGTCCTTGAGCTTGAGGCTATGACAATATGGCGGGGGCGGGCCTCCCTCTCGCCATGCTGCTTCCATTGTTTCCCATCCATAGAAGTCGTTGGCCCTTACGTTCGACAGTGCGAGTGTCCAGGATTTTGTAGTAAAAGGAATACTAGAATACCGTAGAAAGTCAAACACCAGGATTCTGTGTAGGTGGTCAATTCACTGCATTAGGGGCTACAGGGACTTTCGGAGGGACATTCGGCCGACGAGACCTCATCTCGTCAATCTGGCTGTTAGTTAGCAAAATACACTATAGATTCCAGATTCTTTGACTCAAAATGTATGCCAAACCGTCCATTCGAAGTCGTTCTACGAGATCAATTGCGCAATCTGAGGCGTCTCCCTCCACCTCGTCGTCGCTCTCCACCACCGGTACAACGGCCGTATAATCTTGTCTGTACGTGGGTATTTTACCCTCTCTCCCTCTAGCCTAACAAACGTGTGAAGGGACCAACCTTGACTATAAAACCGACTGTTTTGATGCCGATATCGTGTAAAAATGTGTCATCCGCGATACCACTGATGGCGCCGCCCTCGCCGAAAGCCCGCCTCGACTCAATGGAGTCTCTCTTGAGCTTCATAATTGGGCGAGAACCAGGTTCACAACTGAGAATGCGACGACATGACTCGCTGTGTATGCCAGGCTGATTGAGAGATTAGTCGCAGTCCATCTTGACGGTTTTGCTTGCACCAACTCTGAGTTCATGATTCATGAACCATGCAATACAGGGGCCTACTCACTCAGGACCTGAGAACCAGGTGTCTGTAGGAAAAGGATGCACTAGCACTCTTATGTCACCGGCGCAAAGTGTTCTACATCGGTCGAGGTCGAACAAAAATTTACTCTCTAGGTAGAAATATGTGCGAAGGTTGTGGATGCGCCGGTTCGACATAAGACGCAAAGAGAACGAATTTTTCGGTTTGTCTGGGGTGGTACCTGTGAAAACCACCAGCAACATAGGGAGAATGTGAGTACAGGTCACATTATTTGGAGACTGTGAAGCGAGAGCAGAACATTGCGCGGAGAATGCTCACCACGACCAATTCATAGCGTTCCGTCGTGCTGCATCGCCGAAGTCAGCATCGTGCTTCCACTGTGAGCTCATTTTGCCGTACAACGAACGTAGGAGAGCACCCATACTCGGGATTAAGGACAGCAGGAAATCAACTCTTTTCTGCAAAGAGCTTCATTGCAGACTGCGCCCGGTGTATGGCATCTCGGGGCTATTGTAAAAATCTGTGCAATGGTTCCGTCGATTCCAATCAGCTATGAGTTCTATTGACCAAATCCAACACGTCCGAACCGATATCGCTGGCGATAAACCTATGTCGATTCTTCCTGCTCAGATTCTAACGAGTTAAACAATATTAATATCGAGTTGATGACATCCTTTGCAAAAGCTAGATCCACAAGTCTTCGAAGCGATATCTCAAACGGAATCCATGTTCGCTCTTGTAGTCAGTTGTTCATTCTTATTGCCCAGCTTGGAAATTTGAAGAAAAGCATCGACGCCGTAGCCCTCCAGACTGTGAATCTCCAGGCTACCTGCCCAGTAGCCAGCATAGATGCGACTCATGGGCAGCCCAACTCCGAGTCGCAAATTTGGTGGTCGACTTGTGAGCGAGCTCAAAGAGTTGTCAGGGCCGTGATGTGGAATGTGAGCGGATGGTGAAGAGAAATGCTTCCCAGCATCACCGTGGTCAACCTGCACCTCTTGCATTGTAGCGGCCAGTTTCGGTACACGGTTCAGATTTTGTAGTCGCAAGTCTTTCCTGGGCCCCTTGCTGAAGCTCCAAAGGTGCGGCAAAATTTCTTTTGGGATGCCACCACCTCTATCACAGATACGGAAAAGCACCTGCTGGCCTGTTTCGCAGATCAAGACCTCGATTGGGGGCGGCTTAGTATCTTTGTATTGCGGTTGCTCCAGCATCGCCTGCATGGAGTTTCGGAGGAGCTCTCCGATCATGTATTCAACATGGCTCAGGATGTAGGGAAATGTGGCTTGGAAGTGTCCTTTGATCTTGACTTCAGGCACATTGCACGATGGACCATGCTGTTCCAGCATCAATTTTCGAGTGACCTCGGCGCATCGTTCCACTATCTCTTTGGCGTTGCATCGCAACAAGATTTCGCCGACTTCCTCCTGGTTTGGATCGTGCTGAGAATGGCTCGCATCCGGGAAATGCCATGGCTCGTGGAAGGTCTCGGTCAAGGACAAATGCTGCTCTGCAATGACGCGCCGTGAGATTCGCGATCGTAACATAGTAACCATGAATTTGTCCGTGGCCTCAGCTTTCATGCGACCTTGCACTTCAAGCACACCCATAGCTAGTCGTGGTATTACAGTGAGATGGTCTTTGAGCGTCTCCTTCAGTGTCTTGCAAAACTTGTCATTATCGTCAAGTGTCCGAATTTCGTGAACCTTCCGAAACCTGTCGAAGGCTTTATAGTATAAGTCATAAACATGAAGGAGGTGTTGGTTTTGTAGGACGGCGTAGGGGAGCTTCTGCATCTCTCTTAAACGATGGGCAAGTCTACACCATCTCTATTAGCTTCTGTCGCCGCACTGAGAGAGTTGCTCCAAGATGGTACCTAATGGGCAGCTCTGTTCGCACATAATTTGCGCTTGTAATGAGTCTCGACTCAGTCAAGGTCCTCCCGTAGTAGGTCAACTGGCGCAAAGATACAGGGCGAGCCTCCTTCTGCACCCATCTGACAGAGTCCCATATTAGCTATGTGTAGTGGAGCTTCCACAGGCTGTCCATACTCATCGAGGGCGACGGTTGGACGCCATGGTATTTGCGCAGGGCCACTGTAGCTCTCGGTGCTTAATAACCTCAGGCCAGCAGGAAGATCCAGCAGCTGGCGTGCAGCGTTCGCATTGGGCCGTATCGTCTGCCTCAATGCCATGAGGTGTATGTTTGTTCGGTGTCGCTGCTGTGAAGAAGGGCATCTGCTCCATGCATGGCTAACAAAAGCAACTTATGCGCGGGGCAGAGGGAAGAGGCACTGGCGACGACAATTGGATCAAGGCACATGCAGGCCAGAGCAGTGCGTGGGCAATGTGGTGTACCAACGAGCAATGCACGGGGATTTGGAGGCTGTTTTCCAACAGTGGTCAGTGGTGATGGCGATGGGTGACCTGGACGATGAAGCGCAGCGTAGTTCTATAGAGTATCTACTGGAGGGTGTGGAGATGTTCTATCCCGGTAGTTCTGTAGTTCTAGTTCTACAGTGACAGTGACCTTTCGGCGGTGCCTTGCAGACCGTCGCTGAACATACAATTGCCAATCCCCCAATGGCCACCTCACCATCTACAGTCTAGACTCAACTAGACAGATACACAATCCTTCTCCCCGGCGTCGTTGTGTGCAGCTCTCTCAGGTCCTAGGCAATTCTTACCAAAACTCGTCATCACTGCTCTCCAAATCCCCCATCACCAAGAACTACTAAAACAATACCTACGCAACGCTTCCCACCACAAGGACAAACGCAAACTCGCTTTGACCCCGTTTAGCACCACCTCTTTCAGCGCCCTCCTCCTCCTCCGCCCTCTCCGTCTTCCCTCTACCACTCCCTCATCACTCAAGACGTCCCTCCTACACCCAGCTGCTACACCGTGACCTGCTCACTTGATTCACTATGGACCATGTACGTCCGCAATCATCCGTCCACGTATTTGCCTTGATTCTAACATCCCATATAGGCACCCAGCGATATGGCCATCGACTCCGAATACGATGAGAAGCTGGAGGTCGCTGAGATTCCTGGCGACGAATCCATGGACGAAGCTGAACCTCTCGAGCCGCTGATTCGCGCCGACGACTTTGAGGCTATCAAAAAACGTCACATGCCCTTGATAGAAGGCCTGGAGGTTGAAGCAGAAGCTATAGACACATGGACAATTGAAAATTGGCGGACTCTGCCCAAGCGCACAAATGGCCCCGTCTTTCATTCAGGCGGATATCCTTGGAGAGTTCTCTTCTTTCCACAGGGCAACAACGTCGACCATGCCTCCTTTTACTTGGAACACGGCTTCCAAGACAAAGTGCCGGACGACTGGTATGCCTGTGCCCAGTTCATGCTTACACTCTGGAACCCAAATGATCCCACGGTATACGTAACTCATACCGCGAACCACCGTTTCAATGGCGAAGAGGCTGACTGGGGCTTCACGCGCTTCGCCGAGCTTCGCAAGCTGTTCCAACCTCGGTGGGAAGACCACGATCGGCCAATGGTAGAAAACAACTCGGCCAAGTTGACTGCATACGTTCGCATCTACAAAGACCCAACAGGAGTCTTGTGGCACAATTTCATAAAGTATGTTCCATTCCGCATTCCAATTCCGACATGAGACAATGATAAGAGGGATACGTTTCAGTTCACGCATCTTCCCTCTCAAGTCGTCAAACATGCTAATCAATCTTAGTTACGACTCGAAGAAGGAGACGGGCATGGTGGGGCTGAAGAATCAAGGCGCAACCTGCTATCTCAACTCACTCCTGCAATCGTTATATTTCACTCACGCATTTCGTAAGGTACGACCAGCAATTAGTTCTCACAATTTCGAGCTTCCTTACTAACCACGAGACAGGCCGTCTACCAGATACCAACCGAGGATGAGGACGATACCAAAGCAAATAGCGGCTACGCTCTACAACGTCTTTTCTACCTTCTACAATCGAGCGACTCCGCCGTGTCGACGAACGAACTTACACGGGCATTTGGCTGGGACTCGCGGCAGATATTCGAACAACAGGATGTCCAGGAGCTCTCGCGTATCCTGATGGAACGCCTAGAAGACCGCATGAAGGGAACTGAAGCTCAGGACGCGCTGGGCAAGATGTTTATTGGAAAATCGAGGACGTACATCAAATGCATCAATGTCAACGCGGAGTCTTTCCGGATAGAGGAATTCTGGGACATTCAACTGAATGTGAGTGGCAATGAGACGCTGGACGATAGTTTCAGGGACTATATCGCTGTAGAGACAATGGACGGCGAGAACAAATATCAGGCCGAAGGATATGGTCTACAGGACGCGAAGAAGGGTGTCATCTTCGAGAGCTTCCCTGAAGTGCTACACCTGCAACTCAAGCGATTCGAGTATGACTTCAACCGCGACACGATGATGAAGATTAACGATCGTTACGAATTTCCTGAAATATGGGACGCTTCGCCATACTTATCCGAGGAAGCAGACAGGTCGGAGCCTTGGATCTATCGTCTCCACGGCGTCCTCGTACACAGTGGCGATCTCAATGCGGGCCATTACTACGCGTTCCTGAAGCCGCAAGCGGATGGCGAATGGTATCGATTTGACGACGACCGTGTGATGAAGGCACTTCCGCGTGAAGCCATTAGCGACAATTTCGGTGGCGAAGCTTCGCCGCAAGCCAACGGTCAAACTGCGGGTCAACGTAACCCCTACACGCGCACCTGGACACAAAAACGCTCCAATAATGCCTACATGTTGGTCTACATTCGGGAGTCACGCTTAAACAACATTTTATCTACGGACGATGATGTTCGACCACCGGAGCATCTGGCAGAAAAGTTCGCGAGAGAGAGATTGGTTGCTGAGAAGCTACGCAAGGATCGTGAAGAGGCTCATCTGTACATGGAGGTCAGCGTCGCAACAGACAAACAGTTCAAAGCCTTCCAGGGTTTCGACATTGTGCCATGGAAAGATTTCGTGTCCGAGGAGACTCAGCCCAAATCTTTCCGCGTCCAAAGATCTATGTCAGTTGAAGAGTTCATTCATCTTGTAGCCACGGACATGGGCTTGGAAGTCAAGAAATGTCGCCCGTGGGCGATTGTGAACAGACAAAACGGGACCTCAAGACCAGACCGACCTCTTTCCGAACCGGATATGAGCATTGAAGATGCAGCCAACCGCTATGGAACCAAGAGCACAAACTTCCGTGTATGGATGGAGGTCTCTGATGATACAGACAAGGATGGACACGTCATATTTGGAGATGCATATACTGGCGACAACCCTGCATCTCGACCCATCGTCCTGTTCCTGAAGCACTTTGATGTTGAGCAACAGACTCTTTTTGGCATGGGTCACTTTTACGCATTGCAACAAGACAAGGCTGCGGACCTTGCTCCGCATGTCCTAAAGATTATGGGGTGGCCAAAGAACACGAATTTCACAATGTTCGAGGTTAGAAATTTCCATCAAGTCCGAAAACGTTTGCTAACTAGAATTTTCAGGAAATCAAGCACAACATGATTGAGCCTATCAAGAGCAAGCAAACACTGGCCCAGTCAGAAATTCAAGATGGCGATGTCATCACAGTTCAAAAGACATTCTCGGAGAAGGAGTGAGTGCAGATCTCCTAGGGCTGACTACAAAACTAACCTTTTTCTTCAGACTATCTGTGTTTGCAGCTGCTGGCAAGCACACTGACGTCAGAGAATTCTACGACCTTCTTCTGCACAAAACCAAGGTTAGATTTGCTCCCAAGAACAGCGAGGACGGCGAGGAGTTTCAGCTCGAACTGTCCAAGAGAATGAACTACACGCAGCTTGCGCAAAAGGTTGCTGAGCGTCTTGGTCCAGATGTAGACCCCACCCACATACGCTTTTGTCCTGTCAATGCTACCAACGGAAGACCTAAGGCACCACTACGACATGTCACGCATCACAACCTTGGTGCGATGCTCACGCCTGGATTTCAGACATACGGACAAGCTCTGAACCAGCGACATGATGCGCTATATTACGAGGTTCTCGAAGTAAGCTTGAGTGAGTTGGAGACACGCAAGGTCATCAAAGTGACATGGCTACCTGAAGGACTTGCAAAAGAGGAGACTTACGAAGTTCTCGTCCCGAAAAACGGGACAATCGCTGACATCGTTGCGGCTCTGCGGCGCAAAACCCCCGCCGGATATATCACCAATGAGATGGCGGGTCGTGTTCGCGTCTACGAGACGCACGCATGCAAGATTTTCAAAGAGTGCGCACTCACCTATCCTGTCGCCAACCTCAATGAGTTCATTCAGTTGTACGCTGAGCCAACGCCTGAAGGCGAATTTCTAGGAGAAATAGACGAAGAAAACGAGTACCTCGTGCCAGCTTTGCATTTCGACAAAGAGCCGAGCAAGACACATGGCGTCCCTTTCTTGTTCTTGATGAAGAAAGGCGAGGTCTTCAAAGACACCAAGGAGAGGCTTTCTAAGCGTACAGGAATCAAAGGCAAAGCGCTAGAGAGGATCAAATTTGCGGTCGTTCCTCGTTCATCATACGCCAAGGCCGATTATCTCACAGATGGTAAGATGCACTCATATCAACTTTGCTACCATGCTTTCCGACTAATGATATTGACAGACGATATCCTCTGGGATAAGATGACAACCGGCGAAACTTCCTTGGGGTTGGATCACCTGAGTAAAACTCGCAACAACTGGAATCGTGCAGACTCCATCTTCATCAAATAATTGAAGCATGATTTTGACGAAGTCATGCGGTCACGATTGAACGAAGCGACAGTGTCACAGTGAACAAACTCTGGTCTAGCTTCGTAACGTCATTGAGCAACAGCGCGGCTGCTTTGCTTGATTGCTTCTCTTTGGGTTTGCTCTCCTGTTTGGCGCCTGGTGTCTTTTATCCTTGCTTGGGTCGGAAGCATGAATGTTGACAGAGACTTCAGTCCGTCCAAATGCGGACAATTTCGATCGCATGTGAAGAGCTGGGTGCAGTTTGCTAATGCACAAGTGTCATGGATAGGTCGATTGGGTCTGGTCTGATTGGGGACTGGTGGATACCTAAGCGGCTTGGAATGGCTGTTGGCGATCACATATATGTCTGCATTGTCTCTCACTCACATGCGCTATTAGAACGACTGTTTTTATGGCGCTTGCGACGATAGTGCGGGGGAAAGCTTGCAGAAGCTATGCTCGCCTTGTGCGTACGATACAAATACATGCTTCTTCGATCATCTAAATATACGCAAATACTCGCTGACTAAAACCTGATTTCTTGGGCGAAGAGCCCGAGATCAACTATTGCTCCAGAGTTCGTTTTGGGTTGAGGAGCGGACGTTCTTGTGCTCCCTCTTTTGTCTTCGCAGTCGTTTGTTTTCCTTTTTTTCCGTGCCATTTTCGCTACTTTGCGCTTCGCTCACAAATCGCTTAGACACGAGTCTCTCCTTCATCTCTACAATTTCTGCTGTTGCATTTACGCGTCGTCTGTTATTCCATCGCTGTGGAGCCGGTGGGGACAGAATTAGCTTGAGGTGTATAATAGTACTTCCTGTTACGCGTGAATATATTGGAATGTTTATCAAGTATTTTGTCCCCATCTGTGGACCGGCTTTAAAGCGATTTCATTTCGGGTTGCTTATATCCTCTGACGCGAACGGGATAAGTGGAGAAGATGAGAGGCGATATAGTTGAATTATGTGAAGGAGAGGTGAGAGGTTGGTGTGGAGAGGGTTTTGAAATAGTTTTGATGGGGGGATTGTGATGTTGGACCTTGTACGTATAGTACTTTTTGGTTGAGGTTGTACTACTTCTAGCTACTTGTTCGTGTGTGGTGTCGGTGTTAGTGGCGTTGATTTGGTGATTGATTGGTTTGATGGGGAGGTGGGTGTGGATGGGATGTATAGAGGGGTGATGATGAGTACTTCAATTGACTCGGAACTATATCCATATCCGAGCTGTGACATCTTGCTAGTAGGGGACTAGGGAACATTGGTTTTGTAAGTAGGAGAAGGTGTTCTTCACCAAAATCACTTTCTTACCAATCCC
The DNA here is from genome assembly GCA_000738655.1 of Venturia pyrina ICMP 11032. Lineage (NCBI taxonomy): Eukaryota > Fungi > Ascomycota > Dothideomycetes > Venturiales > Venturiaceae > Venturia > Venturia pyrina. The sequence continues at coordinate 1,079,490 of JEMP01000025.1, read as the reverse complement.
CTCTTCGAAGTCCCACTTCCAGTAGCAGGGACAGGTGGAGGTGTAGTACCACCTGTACTCGTTGGCAATCCACTACCTCCCGGAGCCTTACCAAGTCCACCTAATGTTAGTAGGTCTTGGACCTAGGTCGTAATAGTCGTAAGAATGAAATTGATCTATTACTTCGGCGAAGCAAGTTTCTTTATATGTCGCTTCCGCGCTGGTGATGCTAAGGAAGAGCCGGAGTAATACTTTATATCTAGA
>JEMP01000025.1:1007943-1071216 GCA_000738655.1 Venturia pyrina ICMP 11032 | reverse complement strand
AACGGGATAACTAGGCCCGTGCGTTCGCGGTTATAATCCTATATTATACGAGACTACGCTCCTTAAACTCCAGTATTTCCCTTAGTTCCTAGATTTCTTTCCTCTAATTTATCCCCTACTCCCTTCTCCCTGCTCCCTAGGACTTATTACGTCCTTTACTTATACAATTCTCGTATATTACCTAAGTTGGGTACGTTGCCTATTCCTCCTCTCGNCCTTATCTTCTACCTATATAAGGAATTATTGTTTTACCTTTACCTTCTCTTCCTCTATATAGTTATACGAAATATAATTCGACTTCTTATATACCTAATAGCTACTCCCTAGGCAAGTATATTTATATAGTTAGAATAGTCTTCTAAATAGCTTAGATTACCTTCTATGCGAAATAGGTTTCTTCTTCTCCTAAGGCCTTGTAGAGCTAGTGCGTAGTAGGAATCTAGAAGTAAACCTAGGAGGTAGTATAGCCTTAGTATTCTCTATAAACTTCCTATCTATAAAGTAGATTTCCGTGTAGTACGACGGTTCTTAAGAGGTATATTACTTATAAGATACCTTCCTATTCTAGTATAGAGCTAAAGCAGATTTTAGATCTACCTAGAGGGTTATATAGGTAGTAGTAGGGCGTAAGAATACCGATTCTAGTTCTCGTACGCCCTTATAGGCTTAGGTTATAGCTATAATTAGATAGGATAGGTCTCTATATACTAGGCTAAGAGCCCGTTATATAAGCTTAAACCTATCTAGTATCTTCTATAGTACCTCTAGGAGTAGAACACCCGGGTTTTTAGACTTAGTTTATATAATATTAATAGATAGCTAGTCTCAGTAATACTAGGCTTAATTCTATTTAGTATTAACCCTCTATTCTATTATTTATAGCACCTAGTCAAAGGATATCCCCGTGCGGAAATAGTCGAGATAGAACCTCTTCGCNGAGATTATACTCTTTAAATTCTAGTATTTCCCTTAGTTCCTAGATCTCTTTCCTCTAGTCTACCTCCTATTCCCTTCTTCCTACCCCCTAGGACTTACTACGCCCTTTACTCGTATAATTATCGTACGTTGCCTAAGTCGGGTATAGTACCTATTCTCCCTCTTATACGGTACTAATATCCTAGAGTTACTATTTAGAGTTAATATCTAGCTTTCCTAGTCTTAGTATAGAGTCTATCTCTAGGTACCTCCTTTCTTTACGTAGTACCCCTAGTAGCTATCCGTACGACGGATCTATACTACCTTCCTAGAAGCTATTTTAGCTGTATAGTCTCTAACTACGGGCTGCTAGACTTAGGGCTAGGGTAGGAATTAGTAAATCTATAAGAAGGTAGAATATCTTTATCGCTATCGTACCGCTTCTTATACGTAGGCCTCGCTCTTCGTATAATCCGATTATATTACGGATATATCTTATATTTACTATCTTAAACTAGTATAGTATCTATCCTATAAAGTCTTCGTATAGCGTATCTCGGAGTTATCTCTTTATTAGGGGTAATAGTTTAAGTTTATAGAGTCTTCGTATAAAGTATATTATTAATTAGCGTTCTAATAGCGCGACTAAGATATCTATATTATTATCCTATTCTCTGAAGATAATTATACTCCGTAGATCTCTTAGAGTTATACCTATACTCTCGGCTATCTCTTTAACTAGGAGCTAGTATAGTACGATTATTCCTTACTTTACCTCCTCCTCTTCGTACTCCTCCTTTTATTTCCCTTTCTATCTTAATCCCTCCGGTTCCTCTAGTCTAGGAGGTAATATAGGGATATAAGCGCCGATACCTAATATCGTACGATTAGTTAGTTAATCTTTAGCCCGGTTAGGTATAAGATCCTTTGCTAGCTCTAGACTAAATCTAGATCCTAATCTTAATCGCCGTACGATATAAGAAGGGCTTTCTGTTTTTGTTATTATACGTCTTATCTTTCTACTAGAAGAGATACACGTAGTCGGCCTTAATCTATAGCTACCTAGTAACTACTGATTAGTATTAGTAGGTCTTAGACCTAGGTCGTAATAGTCGTAAGAATAAAATGTATACGTATAACGGAATAGTATCTCTGTATTATCTTATATATTCTATCTACTTGTTATACGAATACTTCTAGAGTTAGAGACTGCAGATCCCTGCTCTGCCAAGCTATCCGCAGGAATCCACAGAAGGAGATGTTGATAATGGAACCCAGATGGAAGAATCTTGTTTGTACAGCCGTCACGTTAGAAGCCAAGTTGCCAGTCGGTAGGCCAACAAACTTTGCGATGGCGTTTGAGCTGCGGAGAGGGCTTGAAAATGGGGCTGGCTCGTAGTCGATAACGTATACTTGGTGGCCAGCGGCTTCAAGTGCTCTGGCCATGCCCAGAATCGAAGCAGTATTGCCACCAGTGACCAGAATTCGCTTCCTTCCGACAGCATTTCGGGTGGGATGATGAAACAATGCTAGGAGCGATTTGAAGATGGTGAGGGCTGTGGCGATGAAGATAGCTTGAGGAAGAAGACAGAAACAGAGAATTGCTAGGATCAGAGGCTGGGCAGGACTCGCGGCTTGGCCAGCTACGTGTGTGCGCATCTCTTGAGCTCGCATTGTGACTCTGATGTGAGCTCGATCTCGACGGCGACTTCAACAAATAGGTTGATATGGGTGTGGATGTGGTCTGGTGGTGGGTAAGAGGTCAGACCGACGCGGACTCAGACTCAGAGTTGATGCATGCGAGGTTGACATGTGACTGCATTCGTCACGATGAAGTTTACAGTGTAAGTACCTATGCGCTTGCATACTATGGTACAGGTGGTTGGTGCATGCACCTCAGGTGGTTACTCCGTACTGGTGTTGCAGAAGTGGCGATGCAGCCCACGCCAAGGCCCATCTTGCCTTGCTGGGAAAGGTGGGGGCGGGGTGTTCGTGTTGTCGGCACAGTCGGGTCGCACACTGCATCTTATAATAAACATTATACTGTGTAAACTACCTCCTACCTTACTATGGTACACGCTACCATAGTAGATAGCAGGAGTGATAGGTAGCGCTATATATCAGTATTTCCTGTTCAAATATCGCAAAATAGCGCTACATTGGTCATGCCCACCCTATTAGTAGCAGTCATTTTCGCACGCGCAATATACAGTATACCAGAAATAGACTTCGCTAGTCCTTGATCGACACGAGAGATGGCTGAGTTTTTCTACTGTGGATACACCTATTGGGTACTTAGCTCGAGGTGTCTGCCGCCCACGATTGATTCCCTCACTTGCGCACCAGGCTAAAGTCTCGACATCATCAGTTCCTGACTAATTATCCTTCTCTCAGCCAATATCCACATCACATAAGTTGGGGTTTTCAACACTGCGCGAGAGATACCAAATCTGGTAAGTCGGACTGCCGAGTCAACTGTCGTTCTCTGGGACTAAAGAAATAGAATATCTCCGCCTTTGGCAAAACATCTACACCTCACAAAAAGTGGAACTTTGTGATCGCCCTGTAAGTCAGACAACCGAATTAACTATGATTCTTGACCGCTGAAAAAACGAAGGTTTTCCGCCTCTGATAGGAAAATGAAGCCTGCGTTCGCTCTCCTTATCGCCAGCTTCGCCAGCTCCGCCTCCGCGGGTCGCGCATATGACTTATGCTGCTGTTGCAACAGGACAACACCCTCAGCGGCCTATACTTGCAACGACGACGCCGGGGCCGCTGTAATAAAAGCCTACGATCCTAGATATAAATGGTCCGGTAATGATCTCAAACATTATCTTTGGGAAAAATATAATGGCGCACCATACCAAGGCTACTACTTTCACGCTACTGGAAAAGGCTCTGGAAAAGGCAATAATCATGATTTAAAGATTGGGTCTGAAGAGATTGGGCCCGCTTGTAAGAAGCAAAAGGCTAACAAAGAGTGCTGGAATATTCCTAAGGAGTCTGCCTTAGACATCGATGGCAATTGGCGTGGAGGAAACATCTGACCTTGAGGTTGTTAGAGACTGTCAAAGGTGGCTTCAGCAAACATGAAACGAAAGGATCATGGGCGACTCTTCACTTCGGGATTGGCTTTGAAGAAATCAAGTGTTCTAGAACTAGTACACCTTTCCATCGATCAACACACACACACACACACACTCTCTCTCTCTCTCTCTCTCTCTGTCCCATACCACAGATATGACCTACCCAACTTCCAGTCTCAAAGCATCGTACTGGACATAGACTTGACCAACCAGTTTTGCCGTCTCATTGGCTCGAAATGGGTAGGGCAGTCTCAATGTCATCTCATTCTCTCCCGACCTGAGCAAGCTGCTATCGAAGACGAACTTGTGTCGCGTAGAATAGCAAGATATCCCAGATCGGACCGCGCATGATGAGGAGTGGTAGTAGCTATGAAAGTTAGCTTTCAACACACCAGAGTACGTCTTCTTGTATAGCGCCTACGGGATATTCCAAGTCTCCAGCTGCCGATTGTTTACCAAAACAGTAAAAGGGAAATCTGGCCAGGATTTTTCTTTCCCAGAAGAAATATGACTGTTTCCGGAAACGCTTTTCACGCCCGCAAGCTGCACTGTCAACGTCGCCTTTGAACTGGCCTTTATCTCCATGCCTTGATGCCATGAGATGGTCCAATTGCTTGTGTTAACCTTGTCGAATTCGCTCCAATGGACATAATTCCAGTCTGCGGCCGGGTTGCTCTCGCCTATCCTGAAACGAACTCCATTCGGAAAATCTTTTCGATAGTCATACGTGCGCCAGTAAATCCTGTATTCCTGAGGAGCCAGTCTGTGCTTCTTGTCTCTCGCGAAGCCATGGCGAAATTCCCCGGCTGAAAAATCAGGATTGCCGATTCGCCATAACTCTTGGCCAGCTGATTCTTCCTTCCAGGACTCTACTATTTTCTTGCCGATATTGACACCGTCTAGAACAAAATCACCGAAGACACCTCGGGCTTGTACTGTCATGCGGTACTTTCCTGGCACCACCATTGGTATGCTTACTTCGCCAGTAGACATCTCAACCGGGGCCCAATATTGGTGTGCATTTGGCTTTGCCGCGTTGTCTTGAACGTCAAAGCCATCCGCCGATAGTATGACAGTCGCCTTCTCTGCGTTACGTGGAAGCGAAATCCGGGCTTTGAATGTTGTACGTTTCGATGGAGGAACATATCCTGGTACGAACCCCGATATTGCTTCGTAGAATGGTAAATTCCAGGTCGGATTGGCAAATTGTGCCGCGTCATGCCTCAATTCAGCGAGAGTCGAATTAGGAGGTCCATGATTGAAGTAGTAATAAGCTGGACCGAAGGTTTTATCAAAGCCAGCGGTGATGTTCGGCGCATTGGCGCCATGATGATTGGACACTGATATAATTAGTTACCATACACTAGCCCGGGAACGACCTCAAATGCTCACCCATATAATTGTAGACGATGCCGTCAACAGTTAAATCGGTGTGGCGTGGGCCTCCATAGTAAGTGTCTTTCGAGTTCATGACCATCCATGCACCCCACGTGCCTTCGGTCGAGCTGGTTCGCGTTCCATTCAAGTCGTCCAACCTCGTTTGGGGCGTCTTTTTCGAGCGCCCGAACAACCCGTGGACGCTGTGTTGGTCCCATGCGTCTGCAAAAGTATACTTGGTAAAATAGTCGCTGAACTCGACCACGAAAGGATCATCTTTGACAGCGCTGATGTCCCAAGTTGCATCCTGAACGACTTTTCCCTTCTCCAAAGTCGAAGGCCTTGGTCGTGGCGCTGCAAGTTCGTCATTCACGCTCATGTGAGTCCAGAGGTCCGAGTTTGGCCGGAAGAGCGTTCGAAATTCTTGCAGCGTTTGACGGGTTGGTCCAACTGGATCTTTGGGATATTGCACACGAGAAAATGTGTGAATCCCTGTTTCCTCACCGCTGACAATCCAGAACATTGACAATATTTGCCCACTTTCTGGCAAGGTCTCCGACATGACGACGCCCGCAAAAGGCGTGCCTTTTTCATCGCTTCCATTGAACGTGTTGTACTTTGGAGCGATGTAGCCGGGAGTGTAGCTGCCGGCACCTTTCTTGATGCAGTAGCAGTCGAGATATGGGCCAATTCCTGTTTTCTTTGTTTTCTTGTACGTGCCCAGAAGATTTTGGTCGTCGAGAGTCAAGTTATGGATTGCACCGGTGGACTTGAGAATAGTGAGCGAGAGGCGCGCGTTAGAGAGAGTAATGTCGGTTTCAGTTTCGACGGAGGTTAGGCGGGCGGATGTCCATGACGAGAATTGAGCTATCAACACTCCTAGAGTGAAGTGAAACAGCCTCATCGGATTATTGTAGTTCGAAATGGTTTCTGAGCTCACTCGACACGATGCAAGACCAGCTGGTAGAGGTCATTCTTGAATATTGGCTAGAAGACCAATCCTGATGGAAATAACCAGGTAATATCACTTCCTGGCCTATTTGACCCGCACTATACGGAGTATATCATCCCTGGATATTGCAGGCAGCGCATTGGACCATCTCAATGAACTCAGGACTCAACCAAGTCGTACGCTTCGACGCTGTGAGATATCCCGAAGCTGGAAAAATTGTAATTGTACCGAGTAATGCTAGTTTTAAGATAGACAAGAAGCTATGTTTGTTGAATGCGAGGCTGACGATCATCATCCCGGACGTCTCAAGTAGAGGGTTGTACTCATCTTTATTTAGATCCATTTTGAAATACTGCGGTTCAGCCTCAGCTCCCGCTCAGTCAGGCGGTCGGACACATGTGAATGGAGGCTCTAACGTGGGAGAATCGTGAGAGAGGCTATACTTACTAGCTTGCATTGGGCATATAAACTTGATATACTATGTATATCTTCAAGAACTGGTCTTAGTAGCCTCGATCATATCAAAGTCTCTGGAAAGTCTGACTGGCGATATTGGGTTAACCTTGATGGAAGAGAAAAGTTTGCGACCTACCTCAGAGCCAAGTATGTTCTGTACGATTCCGTAACACCAATGGTATCAATGTCGAAGGTTTATGAATGGTCGAATCGACCTTGGCAGGATGCCACTGTACACTAGTATCTGAAAAATTGAATAATAAGAACAGGTAGGATCTTTTCCAACGAAACGCATTCTCCACCACTTCTCGACGCACGACATCCATACCGTCGTCATTGTACCTTCTTATCAGGTCGGCCTACTCCGTACTCGTACTTGTGAGTCTATCCTACAAGCACCTATGCAACCCAACACGGCAAGGCCCCGGCCAGCTAAATCTCGTCTTACCCGAGTCGTCTTTGCAACGCCAAGGACTGGATTGCCGTTGAGATCAGCAAGAACTACACAGTAGAAGTGCAACTGATCATTGGACAAGACCAAGGCCCCGTCCGCCTCACCCATGTGACAGGCCAATTGAGTGATGTCAGGCAGGTCTTCAGTCTTGCGGTCACAGCGGTCAAGGACTTGGGCACTGATAAAACCCTCGTGGCAGCCCAGATGTGGAAAGGAGCGGGAGCAGGGTGGTTAATCGAGCCGCACCGGCACGATGGGGACAGTGAAGTGGGAGCGGAAGTGTATAGGCGGGTCAATTGCTTGTGGGTGTATTCGTTGTGCGAAGAAAGCTACCACAGTACGATGCAGACGCAGTGCAGCCCACACCCGGTCACCCCCTCCCTCCCAATGCCCGGTACAATACTAATTCTAGTTGCATATCAACGTATGGGTCGGAATGATCGTGGCAGTTCGTGACTTGCGAAAACAACAGGACAATCGCCTCGCCTCTGATCTTGATGATCCGGTTGGGCTGGCTGTGTCTGAGATAGAGTACATGGTATGACTGTTCTGCTCAAGAGCAGGAGAAATTCGATATTGAGGCGTGGATGCTACGAGGTGTTGACCGTGTCGACGATGGAAATGCCCAGTATATAGATGGTGGGAAGAACTGGACAGAGCACAGTCAATCAATCACACATTATACTGTCGTCGTTGCTGTCCCCGTCGTTCCGGTAGCACAAGCACAGCTTGTCGTATGATCAAAAGCAAACACACTCCCATCCAGACACACCCAATGTTCCAGCTCACAGCCATCATATCCAACATCCCGAAAAGACGACGATACAAAAGACTTCAAGTCGCCCACCGTAGAGCCCCGTGAGAGAAAATCATTTGCTGGCCCTCCAACCGTGACGGATTCCGGTCAGAAGCGTTGCCACTACGAGTATCTGGTACACACATTATTACCAGACATTCCCCTCGACTCCTCCGTCGACGGCTTCCGGTCAGTGCGCATTCTCCTCCGTGTTCCTCAATCTGCCAGTACCCGGCCTGTTTGGGCAGCGAGACTGAGACTCTCCATTTGGGAGTAGTGGGGCTTGCTCTGCTATTCGATCCGCTGCGCTGTCTGGCTACCTGCAGTTGTTCGATGTATAGAGGTTTTTGAAATTTGCAATATTCCACACCCGAACGCTTCGTGTCGAGGTTGTTGTCAAGCCTGCCCTCAATTCTCTCTCGGTAGTTCTACAGAGTCCCGTCCAAAGCTGATATCCAGTGTCTTCGTAGTCGCAGCCCGATCCTCGATATCAACATCAGCCCGGTTCGTCAGCCCGCAAGGATCCCCTCCGCAATTCAGCTATTATTGCCCCTTTGTCTATCGCTAGTCATCCCACTATTCAATTCTCTCCCCTCACCATCCCTCTCTCACCAAGGATCTCCTCGCTCTATCTGAACCACGGACCCCGATCACACGTCCTGTCGCACATTAAGAGCAATAGCGTGGTTCCCTGCCTCGGATTGCTTCTAGAGCCCAACTCCTCAAACACGGATCCTACTGTTTCGTCGACTCAGCCCAAGCTCACCAAAGATCTTTGCGTCTTCCTCCGCCTCCCTTCTCCGATCCTTCTGCGGACCTTCTTCTCGGTCGCAGAAGCCAAAACCCCACCACCTTCACACTACACATCGAGTTTGTGGTACTGCAGCCCAGATAGCTGTTTACTGCTGCCGCGACACTGGGGCATCCCCCACTAGTCGCCCGAACTTTTTCGCAGCAGGGAGAGGAAGTGCATTGACGTATAACATCCCGAAGCATATCGCGCTCGCCTCATTCTTTACAGAAAGAGGTACAGAGCGAGATAATTGCTTGACATACATCTTCCATGACGTGAGTAAACTCATCCCACTCGTCTGCTACACCTCCGCAATTGTGCTAGCTCGCATATAGCCAAGTCTTTGATTGGCATGGAATACCAGTTGCTAACAATTCTCCTGTTACAGTCCACATCCCATCACGTTGGACCATACCAATTCTTCTGCCGAAACCAGTTCCGAAGGCGAGGAAGACGACACTGAATACATCACACAACACGGAGGTGGCCACCATCGTGGACACCATTACGAGTACGACGACGACGACGACGAAGACGAAGACGAGTCTGAGGAGGAAGAAGACGAAGAATCTGAAGATTTCGAGGACGAAGACGGCAGCTGGGACATCCTACAGGATCTCCAACCCCAGCGCGGACGGCACGAAGCCAGCCTTGACATTGAACCTTCTGAGTCTGCCTCAAGATCACGACAACCAGTTGCTTCTACTCGAACAGGAAAGCTACCAGTCGGACGCGGTCCGCCGCCGCGTAGGGTGCCGAAAGTGCCTGATCCACCCCCAGGGTCTCCGCCACAGCGGGCGAGAGCCCGTCCGAGCAGGCACGCCTCTCGACAGAGGCGGCCTCAATCAGTTGCCAATCTGGATCACATAGACGACTACCCGGACGGCGGGTATGGCCGTGGCAGGGGAATGGAAGCGCCATACGCTCCTGGCTATGGGGTAGGGCAGTGGGGTGGAATACCACACTACCCTGGTGACCCCTCACAATTATCCAGCCCCTATGATGCTAACCCCTATGCTATGTCGCCGTACCAGTCGCCATACCAGCAAAGAGACCCCTTTGCGTCGCCTTATGGAGCGAACGACAATCCATTCACAGCTCCCCCAGACAATTACTTTGGTCAGAGGAGAAATCGCTCGTCTATGCCAGCAGCTCCTCCGGGTGGTGAGATGATGAGATATGGTGCATATCCACCACCCAATGGGTTTCCGCCAGGGGCAATCACTCCATACGGATATCCTCCGCCAGGCTATCCCCCCCACCCAGGCTATCCCTACCCTCCACTCCCACATCATACACCTTCTCCACACGTCTCTAAGAAGTCAACACCAGCACCCCCTCCTGCTGCAGAGCCCGCACCGACCCCTCCAGCACCACCGCCCCCCGCGCCTCCTGCTAAAACGCCACCCCCTCCTCCTGAAGATCCGTCTGTCAAGGCCATCAAAGAGATGTTGATGGCTCAAGAGAAGCGTGAAAAGGATAAGATCGCCGCTAAAGAAAAGGCTGCTGTAGAAGCGAAGATCAAGGCAGCCGAAGACGCAAAAAAGAAGGAAGAAGACAAGCTTGATGCTTTGCAGAAGATGATTATTGAACACAACAAACAGCAGTTGGATCGCGAGAAGAAGCAGCTTGCAAAATTCGAGGCTGATCAAAAGGCCAAAGAAGCTGCTGCGGCAGCTGCTGCCGCTGCTAAGAAGGCCCAAGACGAGAGGAATGCTGAGCTCGCTGCTGCGGCCGACAAGGCCAAGGCAGACGCTGAAGCTGCTGCGGCCGCGAAGGCTGCTGAAGAGAAGGCAGCGTACGAGAAAAAGGCCGCCGAAGAAAAAGCTGCCTTTGACAAGGCCACAGCTGATGAGAAAGCAGCACACGAAAAGGCTATTGAAGAAGCAACAAAGAAGGCAGCAGACCTCGAAGCAGCAAAGAAAAAGGCCGAAGAGGAAGCAGCTTCCCTGAGGCCTGGCGACGACATGCTCAAGCCGCCTATCAAGTTCAAGGATGCGGTTGGCAGGAAATTCAGCTTCCCTTGGCACCTATGCAAGACATGGAAGGTGAGATTATCAAGTACTCGGGCGGTTCAGGACCGCGAGCTAACATTATACAGGGCATGGAGGCGCTTATACAGCAAGCCTTCCTGCACGTCGATGTTATTGGCCAACACGTGCATGAAGGTCATTACGACCTCGTTGGCCCTGACGGCGAGATCATTCTCCCACAAGTCTACGAGTCCATGGTCAAACCAGATTGGGCTATCACCATGCACATGTGGCCGATGCCCGAACCTGCAAAAGATTCTCCTCCCCCTCCTCCTGGACCACCTCCAGGGATGGGCCCACCGCCCATGGCAATGCCACCTCCCATGAAGCCGCAAAAGGACAAGAAGGGCAAGGTCTCGTCCAAGGCTGCCAAGATAATGGGTATGCCAGGTCTTCCACCGCCCCCACCGATGATGGGAGGTCTCCCTCCGCCACCGATGATGCCGCCTCCACCGGGTATGGAGATGCCACCGCCGCCGCAAATGATGGGTCCTCCACCAATGGCGCTACCGCCGGAGAAACCGAAGAAAAAGAAAAAGCCTCAACCGACAGGACTTCTCATGTGGGCCGCTGGCGGCTCAGCGCCTAAGCGGGAGAAGTCTTTAAAATTGGAAAAAAAACCTGAGTCTGGCAAGCCGCCCAAATCAGCAACGGCAGAGAAGCCTAGTGCACCTAATGGACAAGCCATGTTACGCCCGTCTGCGCCTAATGGAAAGGCGGCGAAGACGACAGCTGTTAAGACGAAGCGATTCGGCATTTTCGCTTGACCGTGACATTTCTTAGTAGCTGTTGCTTGACCCGTGCATGCTGGCTTGCCGTTGTTGCTGGCTGCTGGACTCAGAGGGGTATGGTTTTTCTCCCGTATTGACGGGAGTCTTTCATACCTCGGAAGGGGATGTATTTGGATTGGTGATTTGTAGCGATGACATTCGGCCGGAGTTGAGTTGATTCCGGGCGTGAGCTTTTTTTTAATTTTTCTGATGTCTTCGTTTTTGATTTCACCTTTGATTCCCCCCGTCTTTCTTATCTCTCTTCCGTTTAGTGATAAACATAAATACGTCTTTCTTTCTTTTTCTTTTCTTAAATGTCCTGGATGGAGCAATCGGTTGGCGCGAGGAAAGGTTGAACAAGGAGTGGCAGGAATCAAGAATACCCAGCCGGAAAATGGCGTGTCATTGGGACGGTGGGCCGGTTCTTGGATGGACCAGAGTACATGAGTGTACATGGCTTAACTTTGTCTATTGATGAATTATGGCTGCAAGGACAAGATATCACTGGCACATCCAAGAAGCTATTGAGCAAGCGATTGCCGGAATGAAGGATTCCCACGTCATTCTTTGGAAGTTCCGCTCTTATTATGCACGATGCCATTCCATTGTACTATCCTCGCGAACAGTGGCTCGGGGCCTCATTCGTCTATGGCTATCTTCTAGATGTCTTGCAATGATACCATGTCTTTCATTACATGACGCAGTTGGTTTCTATCGACTTGTTTATCGCCACGTCTTGGGTATTCTCTTTCTTCCTGAGCTGTAAAGTCAGTCATCCCAAATGTAACCGCCTTCTTTCTATACACGTGATTGTATTGAGCAATCGTAATTGTACCGTGCCACGCGATCCTTTCAAGAAGAGCCATAGGAGCCGTTTTATAGTCGAACACAGAATTCGGAAAATGTCAACCGGTATTTATTGAAAGGGATGGAAAATATGTTATTGGGGTGAGCATTTATTTTCACATAAAAACGGGTTTACCAGCTGGAAATGACATGGGAAAGGTTGGTGGGAAGAAATGATGTGGGATATCCTCGACTGTCGAGATATCAAAAATGATCATCTCCTCCTTGACATTTATATTGAGTGATCCATGGTCTATCTATGTCCATTTCTCATCTGAACCCAAGTTCTTTTCCAGATCCGATTCTCCATAAAGTCAACCCTTCCAGTCTCACGCTTTAGATTCATCCTATCCAGATCACAATCAGATTAGAAGTCACATCTTAAACAATCAACCTCGTCCTCGAGTTCTCCAACCGAGTGACAAGAATATCCTCTGCTCCAACTTGTTCCAATTGATCCATAGTATCCGCAATGATCTTGCTCTCCACCATAACAGACACAGCGACCCATCCCTCTTCCTCCAACGGGTTGACAGTTGGAGCTCTCTTTCCTGGTGTTATTTTAGAGGCTATGTCTAGTTTTGAGCGCTCAACGTTGTATGTGCAGAGCACGAACTTTTGAGCAGTGATGACACCGCGGATTCGTGAGGCAATCAATTCGATCAGTTTTGGATCTGAGGGGTGTTTTGACTTTATGAGAACGGCAGTGGATTCGACGACAGTAGAGATTGCTTTGAGTCCCGCTACGCGCATCGTCTCACCGGATTCTGTTGCCAATCGTTAGAACATGACATGCCAGACAAACCAGAAGTGTCACTTACCAACGAGATCGACAATGCCGTCTGCGACTCCCAAAGCGCAAGCTGCCTCCACACTTCCTCCCACGTATTTGATTGTCGTCTTTGTTGGAGCATCTCCATTCGTCGTTGGTGCCCCATGCTTCGATTCTAAGTCTGCAAAGTACTTTTCCGAAAGATTTACAAAGCTAGAAACAATGTTCTTTCCCACCAACTCTTCTGGTTTTGTTATAGGACCCTTCTCAGGAACCTGAACTTGTAGCTTGCATTTTCCAAAACCCAGATCCATCACTTCCTCCACGCCAGTCTTGTCTGTCGGTGGGGTGGTAGCATCGTGCTCAGCGACTTGATCGCGACCTGTTATTCCTAGATCGACTCGTCCTTCGCCGACGAAGGTGGGGATATCGGCAGCTGGGAGGAATACAAGAGCGAGGGGAAAATTCTTGACGAGAGCGATGTCCAGTCGTGAGTGTCGGTGGAACTGAATATCTGAGCCGGCTAGAAGATCAATACAAGGCTGATGAAGACGTCCCTCTGTCGCAACCCATATCAGCAAGCTGTTACTCTTTTTGGTTGTACTATTCGGACTCACTCTTAGGCACAGCAAACAGGAGGCGATCATTCAAGCTGTTCCCCAGCATGTCAGTAAGCATTGGCAACGCTCGATTCTGCCTCATTCCTTCAGTTCTAGCAGGCATGTTGAGTTGACGTACTGGTTCACGAGGTCCATGACTGGGGACTTTGTACTTTTGGACTGGAATCAATGTCACACTGCAGACTCGTACCCGGCTCAAAGTAGAAATGCTGGCGTGTGCTATGTGGTTCCAACAAGTGTTCCACGTGTAGGCGCAAAGAAAACTGCGGCCGAGATCGCTGTAGGGTTGAGGATGAGGTCGATTGGTGTAATCGGGGCGATCGGAGAGTGTTTGAGAAATATATGACCAACCTAGAGGTGAGAGTGGCCTCTGTTGAAGGAGAGTAGAGTCAAGAGAAGGATATGCTGCGTATATTGTAATTGGGGAACGGCCTTGGTGGGGCATTCCTCACAAGATTACAATGGAGATGGACTTCATGGGATGGACAAGCGGAGGCCGAGGACCGCAACAATGGACTCCTTTTAAGACGGAAGACCGATGCAGTTCTCTCTGCGACATTGTGAGTAGAGTGGTAATAGAACAGTGCAGGTACAGGTGGTTTGTAAATGTTGTGAATTGAAGACATTGTACCCCGCCGTGACATCTAGTTCCTTCACTGGTTGGAGGCGCACAGCGAATCCAAAAAACATATTCCGCCGCCGACGACAGCAGCCGACTGAATAGCTCACGCACTGTACCTCAACGCCTACGCGCCAGAAATCTTCTTCAAAACACGACAATCCTACCGCAAATATGGACGCGCAAGTCTTCCCGGGACAACCTAGTATTCGAATTGAAGCTGACGATGGTGCAGAGGCAAAACCCCAATCAAGCTCGTCAAAGTCACCCGTACGAATCCTCCACGCGCCCATAGTCTCGTCTAAACACTGAGAACTAACTTCCCCAGGCGTCCTAGGACGTACCGGTTCCCGTGGAGGTGTGACCCAGGTCCGCGTCGAATTCATGGACGATACTACACGAGTGAGCCTCCCTCTCCTCTACAATGCGCAGGAAGAATAAGAGGGCAGAAAAACTGACAAGCCCAGTCCATTATCCGCAACGTCAAGGGTCCAGTTCGCGAAAACGATATCCTCTGCCTACTCGAATCCGAGCGTGAAGCCCGAAGACTGAGATGAGGAATCAATATATGGTGCGATGATAGGCGAGTGTGGAGGAATGAACTCTGGTTTAAATGGGTGGGAAACCGCTATAAAAAGCATGAGATGGATTCTTTTATCTATGAGTATGGCATGAGCTATTGGCTCCGCTTCATGCGGCTACGGCTTGTCATTTGGCGTCTAAATCGGGCATGAAATTGAGCATTTCTTCACATACTCAGTCGGTGCTATGCTCAGTTGTAACGGGTCTCATTTTTCGGGTGCCTTCTTAGCCATAAACACTTGTGTTATCAGCTCACGTCTGACATACTGAACTGTCCCTCCAAGATTGGACGAAGTGAAGCCATGGATATACTGCGAAACTCTCCTCTCCCCCTCATGTCTCCAGGTCACAATCTTCAACAAATGCCGAAAAACGCCTACATCAACGCCTTTCATTAACTTCCCCTTTAAGCAGTCTCACCTTTGCTCAACAAATACGATAGTATCTCCACACCAGCTGTATTAATCACATAGAACCATTTGTTCTACTCAGATGTGTGGCAGAGACGAGCCCTCACACGATTCAGACTATATTTAAATTTGTACATCGCGAATACTTCAGCTCTCAGAGTACAGCACACATACGTTGACTACGAATGTATAAACCCACAAAGTCGCTCATAGAGTCGCCCATATATCGTGTATATGTTCCTCGCTGAAAACTGTCACGAGTATTCTAGACAGATGTTCTAAGGAATCCGATTCTAGTATATTTATTAGTCAGAATTAGGGTTTCCTTCCAAATGAGCTCAAGTCTTCATTGTAAAGAGCTGGAGTCTGACGAAAGCTTCCGTGGTGATTTTCTTTTTGGCAGCCCGTTTCAACGTGTCTAAAATTGAGTAGGAGTTGCCAGAACTTGAAAAATGTCGATATCTTGGCTTCTATACGACGCCATCGTCTTAGGACAGTTTCCCGAAACCCAGCAGTTTATAAGTTCTCGCAAGGGAGGCTGGCTGCTGTGGAACCTCGAGACTGTTCTGATGGTTCTTAGATTCATTCCCCGCTTAGAAATAAGCAAATCAAGATATCACGAAGAAAAGGATACCACTGTACAAAATCATCTCTTGGATAACCTCTACCCGCTCATTCTATAGCACATAAATAAAAACAAAAAAGATCAATTGGGCGTCATGTGCGCTTGAAGATGGAGGAGTGCTATACAGATATGAACCATTCTTGCCTCCATGCTCAATCCTTCTAACTCGTCTCAAAGTCTTCTCATTCTTTGCCTTTTCACAACCTGGTTCAAGAGCGCTTGGCCTGGTCCTTAATCGATTGGAGGGTAGCGTTTGGCTGGCGAGCTGAGGTAACTGGTGGATTGTACACGATCTTCCTGGTCTTAATTGGAGACCACTTGTATCTGTCTCGCTCATTAGCATTGTCCATTGCGTTCCCAAAGACACCATGACGTACCGCTTAACCCAGACACTTAACGTAAAAAGGACACCAGTGACGAAAATAACCTTCCAGCCCATCTTCTTTCGTTGATCCGCCTCCGGCTCCGCAGCCCAGTTGAGAAATTCAGTGACATCCTTGGCCATTTGTGACGTGGTAGCTGGGGTATCATCTTCGTACTCGACGAGTCCATCATAAAGAACACGAGCCATGGCAATTCCGGTACCAGGGAAGTAAGGATTGAAGTTCAGTCCATCCATAACGACAGCTCCTGCTGGTGGCTCCTCGGGGTAGCCGGTAAGCAAGTTGAAAATGTAGTCGCAGCCACCGTGCCTGGCCTTGATCATCAAACTCAAATCTGGTGGCAAAGCTCCGTTGTTGGCAGCACGGGCGGCTTCATCGTTCTTGTACGGCGATGGAATGTAGTCCGAGAGCTTTCCTGGTCGCTTCTCAATTTCGCCCTGGTCGTTGGGTTCAGTGTCATATTCGTTCTCTTCGGCCAGTGCTTTGGCTTCGTCGGCTGTAAGGATGGTTCCGACGAGGGATCGGTACGGGATCCGCTGAAGGGAGTGGCACGAGGCGCAAACCTCACGGTAAACCTGGAATCCACGTCGTAGGGTTTGGTGATCGTAAGTTTTGTGCCACTTAATGTGCTCCCATGGGTATGCGGTTGGATGAAGACTGTTATGCCATCAGTTCTATCGATTGACCTCCCATCAGCGCAGATTAGATCATACCCTTCCTCAGCTGGTGTCATGGCGTGTGCCGGACGGCCGAATTGATGATTATACCAAGCTCCAGAGCCAATGGCAAGAGCGGCAGCAGCGCCTCCGGCCATCCATTTCGAGGAGGCTCCTTCGGCGGTAGAGTTTGTGGAGGTAGAAGCAGCGCGCTGTGGGAAGACGGGTCGTCAGCAATCTTGTCCTGGTGGCATCAATGGCAGCATACCTTTGTCGTGTGATTGAGCGTCTGTCGAGCGACAGTGCCGACCGATCGGAACATGATGGATGGGTGGGTGTGAAGTGCAATCCTCTGTTGGGTGTCACTTTTGAAGTTGTAGATTCGATTCTCGGAATCATAGACTTGCTGAACCAATCAACGCAGGGCATTAGTGGGAAACGAAAACATTCATTGCCGACATTTTCCTTTCCCACGAAACATTTATTGCCCATGTATCTCTCACTACTGCAAATGAAGCTACCTATATTGAAGACTGGTGACACGGCCATTGCCATTGCTACTGTATAAATATCTCCTCATCCTTGCCGAATCTCACCCTCGACACCTTAGTCCGTTTCGGCACACTCTTGTATGAGCCGCTTCTGAGCCTCCATCGCCGCATCTGCATAGTCTTGAAGCTCGTAGTCTTTTCCCTTGCCATCCGGGCCACCATCAAAAACCTCATACGAAAACCAACCGCGAAAGCCAGTCCTCAAAACCGCCTTTGTGACCTCCACAACCGGCAGGTAACCACCATTGAACGGCAATGGTCGGAAATCGTGGCTCCATTGACCTTTGGGTCGGAGGCCGCTTTCATCTTCTTTCTTACTTATGCGCTGCTTCGGTCTATACGCATCGGATATCTGCAGAAGATAGATCTTATCGGCTGGTACCGTCTTGCTCAGCAGTTCTAGGCTATCTTGGAACTTCTGCCTCAGCTCATCTTTGGAGAGCGACTCGATCAAGCCGGACTCTGTCGTGGGATCTGCCCATTCACCCCCAGCAGTCTGGAAAGTGTCCAAGCAGAGCCCGACATTGGATCGATCGACTTTGCCGACGATATCCCAGACGTCTCTCCAATCAGGAGCATGACTCGACCAGCACCAATTTTCGTAACATATACGGAAGTTCTTCTCGTCTAGCAAAGTGGCAAGTTCTTGCAAGTCTGAGACGAAACGATTACGATCTGTGCCGATTTTTGGACTGGGTGTATCAGAAGATCCCACCTGGGAAGACGTCAGTAAACCGATAAAGAAGACCATTCATGAACATACTTGAAGCATATCTGTCCCCGCTGCTTCCATTATCCTAATCCAACCCCTTGCACGACGAAATGCATCTTCTCTTTCTGGTGAGCTTTCCGCCCAGCCCTCGAAGTTGCTGAACGGTTGAAGCATAAGCACTTTCAAGTCCTTTGCATCACACATGCCTTTGATCAACTTCGATGCAGTGACCAAATCGTCATAGTCGTACGGACCGACTTCTTTGCGTAAATGCATAGAAGCGAACTCGAGAATGTCTGGCATAGACAGCTCGATGGCTGTAAATCCAGCATTGGCAATAGCTTCAAGCCTTTTTGGTAGAGTATGCTCAGCCTTGCATCCAATCGAGCAGGTCGCGTATGACACAGGAATTGTCTCGAGAGAGGATAGTTGGATTGCCATTTTTGCTGGGCTCTCAGTTCCGCGTAGAAGAATGGGGTTTAAGAATATCCTTCGCTTCCCGTCCGTCGGCACAGCGCTGGAAGCTATGAGCTCTGGATGACGTTGTGACAGTTAAACATCACTGCAGCAGTTCGGCAGCTGCAACGAACCGAGTCATTTCGACTCGTTGACATTTGACGAAGACTGCTCTTTTGTTGTCCCTCGAATAAAGTCAATTGCGAGGAAGATGACAAGGTGTTTGTACATGAGGCTCTGTCGCTGACTATCCGAACACGGCAATTGGTGTTTGAGTCCATGAGTTGGCGTACCCCACGATTATTCTACCACAAGAAACTCTTGAACGATCTGGACCTTGCGTCGGTCGGACAGTCCCACAGGTCCATCTCCCAAGAGAGACGGATTTCCTTTCAATCATGTGCAAGTGCTTTGCCTCCGCCCCGAGATCGGCGCCTCGAGAACCTATCAATGTGACGATCTTAAATGTCCCTGTTCTTCACCGCTGCAATCCCAATTGAACTTCTCTCCAGCCATTCGCAAGCATATATCGTAGCATACAATAGACCAACCTCTGTGCCCTGTTGTGTACCTCATCAGCCGTACTAGGAAAACAGTCTAAAGCAGACAAAACGCCATGGCGGTATGTGAGTCAATTGGATCCTCAAAACTCTTTGGTCTAGTCATATTCTAGCTCCATCTTTTTTCATTGCTCGCCATTGCTCGCTCCTCAGTCTTTCAAACCTTCTCGCAGCTTCCTTACTGATAGAATGCCTTCTGCACAGTTCTTCATACCCAACAAGTCGGTTGGCGACAAGCTCAATTCTGAGGATTTCAGAATTCGCGGCTACAGTAAGACCCAAGCCCGGTTAGCATTCTGGATTCATTTAACCAGCTGGAATCAGATCCTCTCACCTCGCCTGAGCTCCTCCAACATACTATCCCACAGACCGAGAAGTCCAAAGAGACTGTGCTTGCAGGTATGAGACGCTACCACACTCTGATATACGTATATAATCCATACTAATATATGTCTAGGTCGAAATGCGTCAGTAGAGATTGTCAGCGGGAAAGACCCCAGGAATCGCCTACTCGTCGTCGTCGGACCATGCTCGATACACGATCCTCAAGCCGCCCTCGATTACTGCGACCGTCTCGTGGGACTCAAGAAAAAGTACGAAGATGACCTGCTCATTGTCATGCGATCATACCTCGAGAAGCCCCGAACAACTGTCGGCTGGAAGGGTCTCGTCAACGACCCGGAAATCGACAATACATTCGACATAAACAAGGGGCTACGGATATCAAGGCAACTTTTCGTTGATCTGACGGAAAAAGGCATGCCACTTGCCAGTGAAATGCTGGATACAATTTCTCCTCAGTTCTTGGCTGATCTGTTGTCGGTTGGTGCAATTGGTGCTCGAACAACGGAGAGCCAGCTCCACCGCGAGCTTGCATCTGGATTGTCCTTCCCGGTCGGCTTCAAGAACGGCACAGATGGAGGTCTCGACGTCGCTATCGATGCTATCGGGGCTGCGCAGCACCCGCACCAGTTCTTGTCTGTCACGAAGCCTGGATTAGTAGCAATTGTAGGCACGATTGGGAACAGCGACACGTTCTGTATTCTGCGTGGCGGCAAGTCGGGCACAAATTATGATGCTAAGAGCATCGCCGTCGCAAAAGAGAAGTTGAACAAAGCTGGCGTCAATAGCCGTCTTATGGTAGACTGTAGCCACGGAAACTCATTGAAAAATCACAAGAACCAGCCCAAGGTTGCGCACGACATTGCCGAGCAGATTGCTGGCGGCGAGCAGTCCATTATGGGGGTGATGATCGAGAGCAACATCAATGAGGGTACGTTATGTATGTCTAACAGCAGGATGCTCAAAAACACTAACATTATTACAGGAGCCCAAAAAGTGCCTAAAGAAGGCAAGGCAGGCCTGAAGTACGGAGTGAGCATCACGGATGCTTGTATTCACTGGGAAGATACCGAAGCTGTTCTTGCGGAGTTAGCAGCAGCTGTTTCAACTCGTCGCGGCAAGACCACGAATGGGGTTAACGGCCACGCGTGAGGAGACAACGATGTGATGAGGGACTGCCCATAATCTCACGATCTGACGACGACGATGGCGATTTTGATGATACACTGGATATGTCGGGATTGTTAAGTGGCGTCGGGGATAAAAGTAATGCAGCATATCTATTCAAAGTCTTGGGACATGATCGGAAGTCGATCTCAGATGCTGGCAAGATACGAGTAGCATGGGATAGAATACGAGGTATTTAGCGGAATTCATAATCAACCATATCCTTACTATGGCACGTCTTGATCTGTGTATTCATTACATAGCGGGCTGTTGGTCTCGCTCCGTATGGCTTTGAAGTTTCAATAGAGCCTTGAAATCAGAACTGTTGTCAATGAGGACTGAAAAACCGCGACAGAGGGCTACTTGTAGTCTCACGAACTGGGAGGCCTGAGTCCACATTGAGGGTTCATTGTTCATTGTTCATTGTCGTGTGGCAACAAGGCTGGATGGAGTCGCCTCGCAACCCCATTCGTCTCTCCCGTCCGCGCTCGGCTGCTCCCATCTTCCGTTATCCATGTATCTATAGCAAAACATCAACGACGAGATAGCATTTATATCGTCATTCAATTTGCCCGCGAAGAAACCGAATTTCCCAAACAATTACTTCACAAACTAGATGGAACTCTAAACCAACCCTGAACCTAAACCTGAACCTGACCCGCCTGCCGCGACACTCAAACCAAACAACACCAGACAACAAAGGTTCGCGACAATTGCGCCCATGTTGGCCCGCATCGTGTATTTCATCCATAGCTACCAATAAATCGCGGCAGTAACCCTCCATTGCACATCGATCCATCCGCCCGCAACTTGCGCCAAACTATCGACGCCCCGCGACATGTCCGACGAGAAGCGTAATACTGCTCCATGTCTTCCCATGTTTGAAGTCATTCTCTTCCAGTTCAAGACTGACATAAATTAGTACCAGCCGAAGCTGAGGCCCAGTACACTGTAATCATAGACGGCATCCTGAAGAATGCCGACCTCAATACCATCTCCGCGAAAGCTATCCGCAAAGGCCTGCAGGCAAAGGTCGACCATGATCTTACCGCGCAAAAGGTACGAATCGACATATTCTTCGTCACATATGGCGCAGATAAAGTTTGCAACATACTGACTTCATCCAGAAACCAATCACGGACCTCATCATGAGACGATTCGACAAGTACACCGAATCTGCTGCTGCTCCCCCTGCACCCAAACCCTCAGAACCTACCCCACCTGTAATTGTCAAGACGGAGACAAAGGCCAATGGCAATGGCACGAAAGAGGCCACCCCAAAAGCTACGAACGGCACCAACAACAAGCGTGTCAAGTCAGAGTCTCTCTCGTTATCAGAAGCAGAAGAAGACGATGAATCGCAGCTCTCCAGCCTAGAATCCTCACCTCCACCCAAGAAGAAGCAAAAGGCATCGCGCTCGACTGAAGATTCGGATGCTGCGTTTGCTGCACGCTTGCAAGCAGAAGAAAATAGGGCCGGCAGGGCAACTCGTGGAGCTGCAACCGGCAAGCGGAAAGCTGCACCTGCAAAGAAAGTCAAGAAGGAAAAAAAGAAGAAGAGCAAGGCTCGGGTTGGCTCAGACGAGGATTCAGATGTTGAGGGTGCCGAGAAGAAAGAAGTCAAGAGGAACGGAGGCTTTCACGTACGTCGCTTCGAGTGTCTTGCCACGCTGGGGGTCCAATTCATGTCCTTTCAACAGAACAGCCTTGACTTGTTGGACATCTCGCACTTGAAGATCAATATCGCTACGTTTCTGGCAATGCTTACCATGAAGTTGCTTAAAATTTAGCGATGTTGATCTTAGGTAGAGCGGCTTCAAATCACAGAGGAGCATTTATCTTCCGTGATGTTGAATACGACATATATCCATGGGCCCTCCAGGTTACTGTTTTCAAAGACTAGCTGACATTTTCCGCTCTTAGAAACCTATGACTCTCTCAGCCCCCCTCTCAGCCCTTCTGGATGGCGAAACCACAATGTCCCGTCCTCAGACTGTGAAGAGAATCTGGGTTTACATCAAAGAGAACAAACTGCAGGATCCCAATGATGGGCGCCACATCATCTGCGACGACAAATTGAGAGCAGTCTTCAAGACAGACAAAGTCCACATGTTCACGATGAACAAACTACTAGGTCAGAACTTGTATGCCGCAGGAGAACTGGCCAATGGAGATGTGGACGAGGAAGAAGAATAGAATGCTCTCAGATTCACACTCAATGACAAGGATTACTAACAAGTTTGCATTTTTTGGCGTTATGGACTTCCTGCTTTGTTTAAATGGGTTTTCTGAATGGAATTAGCATGGCGATTGGGCTCGAATTGATCTACGCTGGCAAGTGTATCGCCCGCATTTACTATTACTACAAGCATCAATTAAACGCATGAGAATGAATGACACTGGATGAGATTGGATGGATGTGCTGATTGGGAATTTGAAGTACGGCTGTCGGATAGGACACTTAGGTGAGGCGGAACTCGAATGAAAATGATTGGAACTGCTAAATTGACAAATCTGGGAGAGTGGACTTTGTTCAATTTGGGAAGGTGGACTGTATTCGTTCCAGCGCGGCGATTCCATGTGAAGATGAAACGGACGGGAGTGGATATATATTCGTCTCAACGACAGATCCAGCGCTTCACCCGCATCCATTACCTACTGTCATCAAGCTCTCTGGTCTGATCTACAAGGACTCTCGGCCGCCAATTCACTATGTTCCTCGCTGTCGGTGCTAACACAAGTGGAATACAGATGCTTCAGACATTGATCTCGTCGTGGGAAGAATAAAGAGGGAATACCCCACGTGGTGCTCGACATGTCGTGTAAAAAAAGCCCCAGTCACTGCGACTCCCTCATTCGCCGTGACAACAAATACAAATGTTACCTGCGAAGTATGCACTGGACTCTTCTCTCCACGCTCTGCATCATTGCACCAAAGGTTTGCGCTCTACAGGCAACCTTTCATGCGCCATCCCTTGGCTCAAGACAGACTGCTATCCACATGTCGCCCTACCTTAAACTGCTCTTAATCTCTTTCAAAGCATCTCTCCTAAACTGACTCTCGGCGAAAAGTGCCTTGATAAGATCTTCGACCTCATCGGCTTCAAACTCGAGACTCAACCCCGCCTCATTCCAGAGAAACTTGATATCCACCAGACTGGCCTCCAAGATCTCTCCAAGATAGATAAATCGTAGCCAACCAGGCGTGTACACATGAACAACAGTTCTCATCCCTTCATCATCGGTTGTAGCACCGGGCGAATCTTGCTCGAAAAGATCGGAGAGTGTGGAGACTTGATCTATCCAAATCTTGAGAGTTTTGGATTCTTCTTCCGAGATGCCGTTGATACCATCGCTGAGTTCGAGAATTTCGGCTGTGATACGACGGATCACGTGGCTTAAAATCGCGCCAAGGGATTGAAGTCGTGCCGAGTCACTCAAGACACCGCTCCATATTTTGTTCAGTTCACGCACGCGATGGATCACGTCACCCACCGCTCCTTCGTATTCGCGCTTGTTGAGTGGGCTCGTGCAATTATCGAAGCCAGAAGTGGCCGAGAGAAGATCTGAGATGATTGTTCGTTGAGAATCCATCTCTCGTCCATAGGCAAGTCGTGAATACGTATACAATAGCTTGATCTCAGCCTCTAAACTCCTTGTCAGCCTCTTGTAAAGAAGATGATCAGGCGAAAGCCGAGCAAGGAGAGCCTCAAGGCTAGTCGCAAGGTGTTGCGCGTCGTTGTATATCAGCATATCAGCGGCGGGCTGAGCGGCATAAGAAGCTCGCGCTGTTGCCCTGTAAAATGCCAAGAATAAGGTTGGCAGTGACGAGAGTGCGGGTGCGGCCTTTGAGATGGAGTGGATGGGAAAGGAGTCCAGAGAGAGGGTAGAGGCATCGGCGAGGATGACATTGATGAGTTCGAGGATGCTGTCGGGTATAGCAGTAATGGCGAAGGTTTCTCGTAAAGTGATTTCGCGGTGAGAAGGAGGTTGACGCCTCGAAGGCGGAGTGCTTGCTTTTGGTTTGAGGGAGGATCTAACAGGCGTAGCAGGCTGCATAGATGTAGATTGCTCCTCCGCTACATCTTCGCCGTCACCCCAGCCCCATGCCTCTTCCTCTTCTTCTTCACTGGCTTCCTTGGCAGCTGGTTTGCTTTCACTTTGTTCGACCTCAGGCTCTTCTTCCAGCCCCCACGCACTAGCATCTTCGTCATCATCTGCTGGCGTTGGAACATCTGCCTGCGTTGAATCGTCTACTTGATCTTCTTCGGCCCAATCGGCGTTCCACTCATCGTCATCCTGGCCTTGTCCCTGCACCTGACCATTTGTGACCATAACATCGTCACTGGACACAATTTGTGTCTCCACACGCTCAGCGGTTCGTTTCGTCTTTGCGCCCTCGCAGGATATGGACCGCATTTTGGCTAGAGCTGCTTCACGCCGTCTGGCCAACCAAGTTTGAGGAAGTCTTTCTACCCATGACGACAGATCTCCATCGCTTGGAATTGGAACGCCTAATGTGTCAATGTAGTCCGCAAGGTCTTCAATTTTCATCAGAGAAGATTTGAATTCGCCCATAAGATCCAATCCCACTGGGACAGACGGATCGAGACTGTGAGAAATAAGCTGTACCATAAGTGATGGCAGCATTTTCTCCAGGAGTGGATGATAGAGTTTATCCGGAAGTTGTTTCGTGATAAATCGCACCAAGTTTTCCACCTCTCGGACGGAAGTGGAAGGATTCGAGCTCTCTAACTCTTCTGACAGCTGGACAGTAGAGCTTTTGTAGATGGCCCTGTGAGCCATTGCTTTCGCGTTGACGGTGAATAGCGGATTGATAATCGCAGCATCTAGATCTCGGTGGAGTCGAGAGATATAAGTGTCTAGAATGCCAAGTTCCAACATGGCGCCTGTCACATCTTCGAGACTCAGGGAATGTTCTTGGTCTATAGAGTTATGATTAGTCCATGAAATCAATTGCTCAAGCGCTGCCATACCTGTCAGTTCTGTGTTGATGACGAATTCACCTTCGGAAGCATCAGCCTTGATCAAGGCATTCCAGCACTCGACGATCTTGGCACCCAGTAACTCTCGTATCTGCGCTTCTCTCCGTTGCACAAGCCCGGCAAATCGGGCATTCTCGAAACTATCCAGTTGTGTCGTTACTCGTCTTGCCTCTGCCAGTTTCTTGAGCGCTTCGAGTAATTCCCTTTGCGATGTGAGATCCTGGGCAGCATCCAACAGCCCTATGGCCACCTGTAATTGCTCTATCACATCTCCCAGAGTGACGTTATAATCCAGCTCTCTCTTCAACAAATCGACCTTGCTCGATGCATCTTCCTGGTGGGCGCGTAACGATTTCCCGGCCTGTGCCTCGTTCACAATTTCCCTCGCTGTCGCCTTGGACTTCTGGATATCAAATTGTAATCGTTTGGCCTGGGAGATCCACCCGTCTAGATTGTCGGCGGAATGGCGACTAAGGTTACGGAGGTCTTCCTAAGGTCCACGTCAGCATGGGGAATGTGGACAAACAGAGACATGTGTCTGTATTACCTTCACACCCTCCCTCGTCTTGTCAACTGCCTCCAGGATGGCAGACAATGAGCTCGCAGGAATGTCTTCTGAAGCCACGTCTGGCTCAGGATAGGCTCCTAGTTCGACATGCTGGAGGATGGCGTTGGAAAGCTCCGAATGGTGTTTGGGAGCTTCGGATGCCATGGAGGCTGGTATGGAGAAAACGACCAGCGCACAGAAACAATCGTCTGTAATGAGCTGGAAGTCGTTGCGGAATAGTAGTCGGCTGCCCAGGTGTACCATAGTATATTTATTATACCTACAAGGGTGGCTTTGACGGGCCTCACCCTCGCACGCCTCGTTAGTCACCCGGAGCTTGGCTCTTGGAGGGCAACCACTGCACACTGCACCCGAACTGCATTGATCACACAAACCTCGCTCAGCCTAGCATACACAAACTGAGCATCCCGTCCGACACCCTCCCACTTCGGCCTCATCATATCGTATCCTACCCTTCACCAACAACGGATTCATTCTCGACAACCACACATCCATTCTCGCTTCTTCAATTGGCGTCAAAAAGCAGCATCCCCATCACAATCTCTTCTCCGGCCTCAGCCTTTCTTAGGCCTCATATCAAAGGCTTCGCAGTGAGCCTACGTCAATTTCCCATTATGGCTGCCAAATCCCATTTCAAGAAAATCCAAAATTTCAGATCCGAATATGCCGTCGCCGAATTCACCCAGTACGAATCCACGAGAACGGGATTGAGAGTCGCTGTCGTCGATCGTGAGAGCCCAAAGGTCGCTGGATATTTTGCCTTCGCCACGGAAATCCACGATGATTCGGGTGCCCCGCATACTCTGGAACATCTTGTATTCATGGGCTCAAAGAGTTACAAATACAAAGGTGTGTTAGATCGACTTGCCACCAGAGCTTACTCTTTCACGAATGCGTGGACTGGGACCGATCAAACCGTCTACACACTTGACACGGCTGGATGGGGAGGCTTCTCTCAGATTCTCCCCGTCTATCTGGAACACTGTCTTGTACCCACCTTGACCGATGCCGGCTGCTACACCGAGGTCCATCACATTGATGGTACTGGCCATGATGCTGGAGTCGTGTACTCTGAGATGCAGGGCGTTCAGAACACACAATCCGAGCTCATGGAGCTACAAGCGAAGCGACTACTCTACCCTCAAGGCAATGGCTTTCGCTACGAGACTGGAGGCATGATGGAAGCTTTAAGGGTGCTATCAGCAGATCGGATTCGAGAATTTCACAAGGAAATGTATCAGCCCAAGAATATGCGCGTCATCTTGATTGGTGAAATCAATCATGACGAGCTCCTCACCATTCTTGACAAATTCGAGGACGGCATCCTGGAAGATGTCCCATCCCTGGAGGCACCATTCAAGAGACCGTGGGTAGACTCTCAAAACCCCCCGGCGCTGAAAGAAAGTGTCACCCAGACCGTTGAATTCCCGGAGGAAGACGAGTCGACGGGCGAGATTTCGATTGCTTTCTTTGGGCCAGATTGCAATAACGCCCTGGAAGGCGCTGCAACAAATGTGCTTCTCACTTATCTTGCTGGTTCGGAAGTGTCCATTCTCGAGAACACTCTTGTCGAAAAAGAGGAACTCGCCAGCGCTGTCTACTACTACACAGAACCCCGACCAAACTATGTCATCTGGTTCAATCTAAGTAGTGTCGCCACCGATAAATTGGAACTAGTACAGAAGCGGTTCTTCGAGGTCATCAATGAAGCAGCGTCAAAATCGCTCGACATGGCTTACATGCAAGATTGCATCAGACGTTTCCGAAGACAAGTTGTGTATGCTACGGAAACTTCAAGTACTGTATTTAACGACCCGCTCATCGAGGACCACCTTTATGGTAGCCGTGATGGCAAAGACCTCGAAGATGCTGTCAGTACTTTGAAATGGTTCGACATTCTAGAGACTTGGACCGATAACCAGTGGCGAAAGTTCTTGTCCAAGTATCTCGCCGATAACAAATTTGTCTCTATTCTGGGTGTTCCTTCAGCGAAAATGTCCGCCAAGCTCAAGGCCGATGAGACAGCTAGAGTTAAAGCTCAACAAGACAAGTTCGGAAAGGAAGGTTTGGAAGACCTTGCATTGAAATTGGAGATGGCAAAGAAACTCAATGACAGACCGATCCCGCCCGAGATACTAGACAGTTTTCCGGTTCCGAGCACCGACTCGATACATTTCATTCCGTCGACAACTGCACGCTCAGGATTGGCCAAGCAGATGGGGAAATTGGACAACAACATCCAGAGCATTATCGACAAGGACAACTCGAACAATCTCCCACTCTTCATACATTATGAACATGTGAACACGGCCTTCGTACATTTCAGCCTCGTTCTCAACACCAGCGTCATTCCTTTGAACTTGAAACCATTACTTCCCGTCTACCTTCAAAATTTCTTCGTCACGCCTGTCGAGCGTAACGGCAAACGTCTAGATTTCGAGCAAGTTGTTGTGGCTTTAGAACAGGACACCATTACTTACACGATTGAAGGCGGAAAATATCTAGGAAACTCAGAACTCATCCGCATTAAATTCGTCGTTGAGCCAGCGAAATTTGAGACTGCAATCAAGTGGATCCGTGACCTGGCATTCCATTCTATCTTCGATCCAGAACGCATCAAACCTACTCTTACTAAGCTCCTCGCCGACATCCCAGATGAGAAACGAAGTGGGAACGACATGATGAACGCTGTGGACGCAATGGTTCACCTCGCCCCGAATTCGAGCTCAAGAGCTCAATCTACCCTGGTAAAGGCTCTATATCTAAAACGCATCTCCAAATTGTTAGCAAAAGAACCCGAAACCGTCATCACCATGTTCAACAACCTTCAAAAATCTCTTTTTACATTCAGCAACATGCGTGTTTTCCTTGTCGCCAATCTCGAGAAACTCCCCAATCCTGTCTCCACATTCTCCCATCTCACCCAGGGTCTTGATACAACCTCTCCTATCCTTCCTCTCGACTCAAGAAAAGCCGTCCTCAGTTCTGCGGCGCAAGAACCAGGGAAAGTGGCCTACATCATCCCGATGCCGACCATCGACAGCTCTTTTGCCTTGTTCACAGCACGTGGATTGGAATCGTACCAACATCCAAAGTTACCTGCGCTCATGGTTGCACTTGCATACCTCGATGCTGTTGAGGGACCACTTTGGGTCGCTGTACGTGGTACTGGTCTTGCTTACGGCACG
Source organism: Venturia pyrina ICMP 11032 (assembly GCA_000738655.1). Lineage (NCBI taxonomy): Eukaryota > Fungi > Ascomycota > Dothideomycetes > Venturiales > Venturiaceae > Venturia > Venturia pyrina. Next base: position 1,041,521 of record JEMP01000025.1, on the reverse strand, counting down.
AACTTCTCTCGCTCAGTGGACACAGGTCTCATCGGGTTCTCCATCTACCGTTCCCCCAATGCTTTCGAAGCATACAAGGCGGCTAAGAAGGTGATTGAGGACTTTGCACATGGTGAACGCGCTTTTGAGAAATTCGAGCTCGAGGGTGCAATAAGTAGTATCGTAGTTGGCTTTGCAGATGAACAACCTACTGCTATTTCCGCTGCTGCGGTTGGTTTCGTGAATCAAGTCATCAAGGGGATCCCGAAAAATTGGGGAAGCGAGATTCTTCGACATGTCAGAGGCGTGACAGTCCAAGAACTTGTCGAGGTTATGAAGGAGTATCTTGTGCCCGTCTTCCAGCCTGGGAAGAGTGATGTTGTGATCACTTGCGGAAGTATTATGCAGGAGGTAAGTCGTGTTTTCAATGACGCATGGACAGTAAGGATAGAATCTTAATACCATGCAGGGTCTCAAGAAATCCTTCGAAGAAGCGGGTTTCAAACCTGAAGTCCGCAACTTGGTTTCATTCCAAGAAGATTATGGTCTTAACGCTGTGGATGGAGAAGATGATGCTGATGATATCAACGACGATGCTGAGGTAGAAAGCGGTAGCGAGAGCGAGGAAGGATCCGACTCCGATTCGAACGAGGAGATAAAATGAGGTACAAAGTAAGTTCTGGAACATGTCATTATCAGTTTGTAGTTGTCACTAATTCGTTTTACTACTCATAGATCACTCCTTTGTTAGTTTCTTTACATGAGCTTCTAGTAAGGATCAATATGCGAAAAATAGGTTGAAGTCGGCAGTTGATCGAATTACATCGCTACTTAGTTTTCTCAAGGTGCGTGATATGCTCGAAAATCTGTACCTTGAACTCGTCCATCTTCGTCGTATCACCGTCAGCAGCCGCAGCCTTCATACTTGTATCATCCTCCCAGCCAGTAACAACCATGAAGACTTTCTTCTGGTTACCCTTATGATCCAAGTCACCGACCGCCCAGCCCTGTACGCTCGCAACAAGTCCAGCAGGACGAACTTCAGGACCATTTCGATTCGCAAAAGCCTTCCACGCCGTATAGAAGGCATCCGCGTCGGTTTCAGCTGGCAAATAAGACCCGGACAGGCGAACCACAGCTGCACCAGCGACCTTCTCGAAGTCATCGCCTTCCATGAGGAAGTAATCCGTCCAAGGCCTGACTGGACCGTAGTGGCTCGAGGTCTCGACAATTTCTTCCCACAACTTAGCAGCCTCATCACTTTCAGGAGATTTCTTCGTGATCCTAGCGTCTTCCACGGATGTCCAGACTAGAATTTTGTTATCAACAATGGCCATGGGTTATGTGTTCGTAGCCAAGTCCAACTCACCAACAGCTCTGTCCACGCCTCTAATAGGATTGGTATCTAGCGCTCCATGTCCATGCACGCTTTCCCAAATGTTCAGGATATTGGAATTCGCGTGCAACTTTTGCTCGAGCTCCTTCAACGCCTTCGTCGTTGGAAGACTCTCAAATTCCTGCTTAACAGGCGTCCAGGAAAGTTCGATTATTTGGGGCATGATGAACGAAGGCAATACAGGCTAAAACTTTTGTGCGGATGTCGACGATATTACACACAGCAGACTTCTCATTTTCATGGCCATGAACTTGGCAGTGGAAGTCCGCCGAGAAACATCGCAGAAAGGACCAGTTATCCCTGTGTTACGATGACCGCGGTGAGGCGAAGGCCGAGACGCGCTGAACCTTCCGTACTCTACCTGTCCGAGTGTGGGGATCGCTCAGCAGGAGGCTTAGAGAATCACGTTTATGTTTACCAAGAACTTCAGTTTCCTATCGACAACTAATCATCCCTTCGCCAAGAAAAAACACATAACGTTCCCAGGTGATGTCACTTCCATGGGAGGGAGTATGGTGTGAAGGTGGGGGCCGAGACGCGCTGAGCCACGGGCAACTGAACCTCACCCGTTCGAGTTGTCAAGGAAAGAATTCTGATAGAAGACTCACGAGAGAGAGAGAGAGAGAGAGATATTCCTCGTCTTATTGTCGTGTGCTAACACTTCCTAACGTTACTAGAATATTAAAGTAAGACTTCGAGTCCTTCGTTTGGAACTCCGGTAACGTGATAGAAGCTCCGCTTATTGCTCAATTGAGCCTCCGCCAAGAGGAGCTACCCAGTCTCGCCAATCGATGCGGTGCCCTTAGACAAAGAGAGACGGGGATTGTGGCCGAGTACACGGCGAAAAATCCAGATGGGGAGGAAGTGGACAGAAATGTAGGTTTAAAGAAATGCTCGCATTCTTCGTTGCCAAGAGCTCTTTCTTAGAGACCTAAGCTGTACTCTCCTACCATTTGCACTGGTAGAGGGTATAAACTATATTGCGCAACCGCAGAATTCGTGGCACCTCAGACTGCAACATACTCTGCGCTCACTTGTTCACGCCGATTCTTTTCTTCATGGCTTCCACTACGACTTCCTTTCGAGGCCTAGACCTTCTGAGGGCCTTCACTGCCTCTGAGAAGCTACCTTATCATGCTGTTATCTTTCTCGCATTTCTACTTCTTGCATTCTATGCCACTATTGCACGACCCAGATTTCCCGTGCTGAATCCTAAGACGAATACAGCAGAATTTATGCGGGGTTCGAAAGACCTTTTTGTCAAGGGACGGTCAAAATTTGGAACAAGACCATATATCATGAAGACTTATCTGGGCAACGCAATCATATTGCCTCCTCAGATGATGGATGAAGTTCGCAATCTCAATGAACTAGACTTTTGGGCTGCGATAGAAAAAGTAAGACTTCCATTTCTTCCGTCTTTTTGTTCTCTAGCGCTGGTGCTAACTGCTGTTTGTTTTTTCATCAAAGGATCACCATGGGTATCTTCGTGGCTTCGAGGCTTTCAAAGCCAATTATGAAGGCGCCACTATGATCAATCGCCATCTCACTAAGTCATTAGGTACGTGCACGACTAAAACGTCTCAGCGTAAAACGGCTGCGCCCTGGCACTGACATTGCATTGACAAAGGCAAGCACACGAGACCTTTATATCAGGAAGCAAAGCTGGCGATTCATGAGATGTTCACGGACTCAAAAGGTAGATGATATATCCATTTTACGGCTCCATCGTCAGCGACCTCTTACTTTTACAATTACAGACTGGCACGAGATCCAACCATCACGAGAGTTGATGATGCTGATCGCACGGGTCTCAACCCGACTCTTTCTTGGAACCGATCTTTGCCGCGATCAAAATTGGATCAAATTAACTTCTGGGTATACACATATTGTTTTTCAAGCAGTTCAGGTATTGCGGCAGTTTCCTCCGATTCTTCGACCGTTAGCCAACAGGCTTCTACCCATCTGTTCAAAGACAAGAGCCGCACTCCAGGCTTGTCGAGACTATATGCAACCGGTTATTCTGGCTCGCCAAGCTCGGAAAAACGAGGCGGCTGCTAAAGGACTTCCAGAGCCGGTGTTTAATGACGCTATTGAGTGGTGTCGGCATGAATATTCCTTAGATCGTGACCCAGCAGATAGCCAAATATCGCTTGCCATGGTGGCGATTCATCCGACGACAGACACACTGACCGAAACTATGGTTCAAATTGCGCGCCATCCCGAACTCTTCAAGCCATTGCGTGAAGAGGTGGTCAGAGTTCTGGGTTCAGAAGGGTTGAAAAAGACGGCTCTGTATAACTTGAAGTTGCTAGACAGCGTGATCAAGGAAAGCCAAAGACTAAAACCTGTTGCGATCTGTGGGTGATTCCTGTCTAAGGTGTTCCAATTCGCACACTAACCTGTTCTCACAAAGCCAATTTTAGGCGCGTGGTCGTAAGAGATGTAACGCTGAGCAATGGCATCCGCCTCCAGAAAGGTGACCTCGTGTGGATCGACAACGCACACATGTGGGACGACTCCTACTGGGACAATGCCGAGCAATTCGATGCGTATCGCTTCGTAAAACTACGTCGTACAGAGAAGGAGCACACAGCTCATCTTGTAACCACCAGCCCCGAGCACCTTGGCTTTGGCCACGGCAGACAAGCTTGTCCAGGAAGGTAGGCCTAGACCTCTTCCCTTTCCCCCTTCTGCGGGTCCAAGGAACTTGTCATTGACAATATCAACAGATTCACTGCAGTTCACATGATGAAGATCTTGCTTTCTTATCTCCTCATGACTTATGATTGGAAATTGCCAGAGGGGCACGATCCGCCAAGTATTGTTCATGGGATGAATTTGATGCCGCATCCTTCCACGAAGCTTTTGATAAGGAGGCGTGAGGAGGAGCTTGATTTTGAAAAGCTTCATATTGAGGACGATTGACTGGAGGATGTCTTCAAATAAGTTTATGATAATGTGTGTAGACTGGTTGAATAATGTGAAAAACCTCGTGGCTTCGGACGCTAGACAGGTTTGAAGAGTCAAGAAAAAAGAGGTCACAACAAAAAGTAGCTTTGAGAAGAAATTTGAGGAAGAGGCTATGAGGATCCAACACGAAAGAGCCATTCCATCTACAAATGCATGCACTCATACTCATCTAACTGCCCTCCTTTGTAGCTCTGAACTCAATTGGTTTTCTCAAATCAGGCGTCCATCCCATTCCCGCTCGTTGAGGTTTGTAAATGTCTTTGCTTCCCCCAGGCATGCGTACATCGTAACGCAGCAACATGCGTGCCAAGATCAACTTGATCTCATTGTTGGCAAAGTAGCGGCCAGGACAAGCGTGAGCGCCGTAACCCCAGACCAGATTCTCCTTGGTAGCATGACTAAATGCATATTGCTCTTTGTTGCTGTACTGGTGTGGGTCAGGGGCTTCTCCGGTGCGTAGCTTCAGGAAACGGTAGGGATCGAAAGTTTCGGGGTTGGGATATACTTCAGGATCGAACAGGGGTGGTGCGAAAATCGCTTCGATGGTGACACCTGCTGGAAGAACCGTGCCGTCTTTCAAGGTGTGGTCTTTTTCGATGTAGCGATGAAAGTGCGATGGGGTCGTAGGATTTAGTCTTTGCGCTTCCTTCATGACGCTGTCTAGGAGTTTCATCTCGAACAGAGCAACGGGCGACAGCTCGCCATTGAAGGCGGTAACGACTCTACGTATCTCTTGCCGCAGCTCGGAGACTAGATCTGGTCGGATGGCTAACTGATATAGGGTTTGGGTGACGGTCATGGACGTGTTATGTGTAGCTGCGACACCAAGCTGAACGAGAGACCCGGCAAGATCATCATCACTCTGCTCCCACTTGTCCGCTTTGGCCATCATCCACGCCAACGTGTCGTTATACAAGGCTCGACCGGCCTTGACATCCTCTCGTCTCTGCTGAATCATAGGCACGAACAATTGCTTCGATGCCTTCAAGTGTTTCCACGATTGGGCCAGCTGCGCTCGTTCGAACCTGAAAAACTGTACGATGGGTCGGAGCCAGCTCGACCAAGTCTGGAGTCTATGACAAGCTTCCATTACGCTCTCTGTAAAGTGTACTACGTCACTTGAATCAGTCAAGCATCTTTTGGAAACAGGGCTATTCGGTTACATACTGCTATCGTATATGAACTGTTCGTTCCGGCAGTATTCTGGGCCAACAAAGACAGAACCCGATACAATGGCAACAATACGCAGACAGGTGCGATAAATCGGGTGTGGAGTCCAATCCTCACAAGGTCCGAGCACTTCATCAACCGTGGTCTCGACTTCGGATACGAGATGCTCATTTACCCGTGCTAATAATCGTTAGTTGAGTGAAAACACGGTTTTGGCAATCCCATTCGCTTACTAAGATTTCGAGTAAGATCTGAACGAATGCAATGAACTAGAAACGGATTACCAGATGGGAGTCCAGTATATTGCCTGAGGACTCTCTTGAAGCAATTAGCACCACTTCCATGCATTTCAATCACATTCAGACATAAGCTTACCTGGTCGTATGCCCTATTCTTATTGAGAATTGTTTCTGGGGTATTCCAAAGCTCATCTAGAGCCGATGGAGGCATCACGATTCGCTCACCTGGAGGCGTTGAGAGAAGAGTCAGCCTCGAGTTGAAAGAGGTTATCGAGAGAGCAGTCCAGTATACTGTGAGGACGTACCTTCATAGTGCGTGACTCGAAAGGCCTTGCCCCCAAACTTTTCATATCCTTCACGATAGGCTCTCATAGGATCGTTCAAGAATTCGTTTCGTCGTGCATAAAAGCTTCCAAGCTCCTTCCGTGCGAGAGGAAAAGAATCGAGGATCCGCCTGACTCGAATTCGAGGATAGAAGGCAAAAGTAGATACCACAATTGTGGCGAGAAGAAGTAGGACGCTGTGCTCGGCGACAGCTGAGAACATCGGAGTGGTGAGGAACATCTCGATACCGTTTGCGAAATTGTGTCAGATGCCAAAGTGATGGATGCAATGGGGAGTACGGAGAGGTCAGCAGTCAAGTACTGCATTTATTGGTTTGATTCGTAAGCTCAAAAGCAAGGCGCGAGTCCCAGAGAAGCGATGAGTGGATGTGCCTCTCTATTTCTTTTTGACACGGTGCTCTTCCATTTGCTCAAAGGAATACTGTCTTGGTTCTGAGCAATCAAGTCAAGCCAATTAATACAGTATTTTAGCAGGAGATTTGTACGCCACAAACTGCCTCAAACGGCAGTCCCTTTCCAAGAAATTGATTGAATTGGCAGTCATCAGGAGCCTCAAGTGGAGACATCAATGGAGCTTCAAAGCCATCTTCTTCCTCGTATAAGGCATTCCGAACAACATCTCCAGTCATCGAGTCATCCCATACTCAGCGATAGAATGAAACTCAATTAGAGGCTTCATTCATCGGACGCAATGACAGGTTGGGCATCATCAGTCGATGATACGGCGATGGGTCGGACAGAAGAGATAGTTGGTGATATTATAAAAGCGATATAAGCGCTCTGTTTGGTTAATCGAGGCTGGAGTTCCTGCTAAGACCGTATATCACGTAATTTTCCTGAGCGGCGCAGTGCCTTAGCCGTTTGGCAATCCCTTTGCAGCACGGGCTATTTCATCCAACTTACTCGGATAATGCTGATGACATCGGATGGATGACACACACGCCGCTACTTAAGTCATGTAATACTTATCCTTGCAATGACAAAATCTCGGCATCCATCCGATGCTATAGTGGCCGATGATTCTTGGTAACTGGAGACCTTGATCCCGAAGGCGGCCTCAATGCCGAACCAGGGTTGTACGTAGATAGAAGTCTACCCTGTACCAACCGCCAAGCGACCCCAGAGACCGCCGAAGCTAGCTTCGTGTCTGATCTCAGTGCTTCGTACAATGTAGAATTACCTATTATAGTTTAGCGTAGGACACCAGTTGGACCTCGTGTCGTGCGTGAATCTTGTTACCTTTACACCAATACCTCAACACCATTTTATGGTGTATATTCCGCTCAGAAATACTAGTAAGCCACGCGCCAAGGTCCCCGAGAAAAGAGAACTCCAGATCTAGCGGCCTCTAGGTCCTTGTACACAGTCAAAGGTCCAGAAACCTCCTATCCAGCAACCACCAGAGGGACCTACATTACGAGATACTGTAAACACAATCATCGCGACTACTCTGAAGCGCACGGAACCTGCTCCGGCTACCCTGCATTGCACAAGTATGCAGCCAAGGCGCGTGGAACCACCTTCTTCTGGTATGTTTTCGATCTCTGACGACTCATTACACAATTTTACTTCCTCCCAGTGTATTACACCAAAAGAACAGGGTCCTAGCACACCACAGAGACCTAAAATCAGCCGATCTGAACCCTCTCAGACTGTGTGACGGTCAGGACAAGCTAGAAGAGAGTATTCAGAGCAACATCAGCGATATTGAGCTGCAATTGGGCTCCAAAAAGACCCGAAACTCCAGAAATCTACCCTCGTCGAATTGTAAACGTCCTGCGATGCGACCACTTTCACCAACTCCAAGTGCTAGGCCATAATGAACCACTGGAGGCAGAGACAAACTCACCCTGGTGGACCATATGTTCCTATTATTGACGTAGTCCGCGATTATGTATCGTCATAAAAGGACACGTTGAGGCCTATCGTAGGTACTGATGCTGATTTTGACTCACTGACGAAGACAACTCCGGTAAAATACCACGGCCAAATGTTGCAAGTCACCGCCGGTTGTTGTCTCCAGGCACACGTCAGCAAGAGAAGCAGGATAAGGCGGAGATTGAGACGCCTTTAGGGCAGTCACATCTCGAATGAATGAGGGGCGTAGTGTTCTTTTCGGCTTCCTTATATATTACTAGGCAAATGTTAATGGTGTACTAGCACCAAAAATGTGACTGAATATGGTCAAAGACTCGCTCGTTGTCGTGAGCTATTCACAGACTCTGGTAAACGGCACTTAGCTATAGAACAAACTGCCGACCAGAGGTTTAATTACCGGTAGAAAGTCAAGCATGTGATTTACGGAAGCTCTTTCCTCGATGAGGCGGTTAACACCGAGTTGGATGAACTCTATTACTACTAAACCCTTTTGAGAGATCCGAAGGTACTCAAAGTACACCCAGTACACCTCAAGGCCAATCAAAAAATCAGCAGTCTGTTTTGCAATTACAGCCAGCGACAGGGGGGGTACCTACAACTCAGAATCCAACTCAATGTCCACTAATTGAGGACGTTCCACGGCTAGATGGTGTGCCTGAGGTCGCTCCCCGTTTCCGGCAAGATAATATTCGCAAAGTAGTAGTATCACGAACTCAACCTGGATAGGTAATGGGTCGTAATATTGTCAATATCAGAACGAGTTTCTCTGCTCAGATTCAGCAAAACCAAAACGAACGTGCAGCAGCACAGGACGTTCGAGATAAATATATTCTGGCACACTCAGCCATTGAAAGTAATCGCCCAATTTAATCAACGAGATCTGCTCAAAAAAGGTCAGTTCAACTTCGTATATCGTTCGAATCGGGTTAGCATACCTGTTTAAAAATACAAAATCGTCGATATCCTTATCCTCAACTACCGCAAAACCTCCTGGATCTTCCACGTCATCCTCGAAATTTAAAGCTATATTTGATAGCCTAGATCTTCCTCTTACAGATTCTATATATCTACTCTTCTTCTAGTTGGTTATCTATAACCAGCCAATATGTATATAGGAACTTTGGCAGCTTCCAAGGCCAAATCAGACATGTCCGCGTTATACTAGCGTAGAAAATAATACATAGCCCGTGAAGAATATAGCAGTGAAAGGGAGAGCTTCCTCAACCACATGGACTGTATTAGAATCGTCACTTTCCATGATGGTGTTGTATAATTGATAGAAATGGTTTTTTGTGTAGTTACTCAGATCCTCGGCGAAAGCGAAATTGGAAAGAGTCACGTGAAAAGACAACTAGGCCGTGAATGGAAGCTCAGTGTCCGTCTCTACGGGACAGCGATAAAATTCTGCCAAAATACTTGAGTATAGGTAGACAATCATTCGCCAGCAATCAGGACAAGTCCAACTCGATGGCAAAGTCAGATGTTGGAGAAAACCAAGCCTTGGAAACATACACAAGTTACATCTTGGAACCAATTCGGAAGCCAAGGAGATGGATGTGGTGGCGCAAGAGAGTGTTCCTCGAATTCGTCTGTACCCCGTAATGCGGGGCATCGGACTAAAAACGAATACTCCTGTGAAATTAGGGTTCAGGGGAGGAGATACTGGGCGACTACTCCGTACACAAAGCAGGAGGATTGCACTCCGTTAAGCTTGGCATACCCCGGCTCCACCGGTGTCTATACCGTATGCAAATGTAAGCCAAGTATCTAACCCGCCTGCGCCCCTTTGACTTCATTCAGCCAACGAGTTACTAATACGCATGACTTGATTCCTTCTCTGTCTTTATAAGAACCAAATCCCTCCGAATTAAACCTCCATCCTCGCAATCTACTGTGCTCTACTGGATATTCGGCCATTTCCACGTTAAGTAGCCATGTCGACTTCAGACGTGACCCTCGCACTGGGCAAAGTGCTCCCGCTCGGAGCTTTACATCCCATTACTCTTCTTGCTCTTTTTTCCTCACTCGCCTTCATAGCTTACTATGCACTTAAGAAGCCACACTTGGGTCTTCCTGTCATTACGCCGGGCCCAGGTCCCCAGGGCGTGTTTCAGACACTGAAGGAAACATACGAGAGGGTAGGTGGACCATCGAATAGCTCCAAGCTCTCGAAAGAGAACTCACTAATATCGGCGGCAGTATCCCGATACGCCCTTCGTCCTCAAGACGAGCAGGCCCATCGTAATTCTTCCGGGAGAGCTTATCAAAGATGTCAAGAATATGCCCGAAGACAAGATATCTCTACACGCAGAAGTGGCAATTGATCATTCCATGGCTGTCACCAAAGTGGGTGGTGGCACGTACGGTTCTGAACTCCTACCGACTGTAAGGGTTGACCTTACACGACACACAAACGGTGCAATCCCAGCAATTCTAGAGGAACTACGCTTTGGAATGGACGTCAAGTTTAGAGACGTCGATAGCAAGACGTGGTCAACTCAGGTTTTGTTTCCAAAGATCACAGAGATGTCAGCTCTCATGCTCTCGCGTATCTTCATCGGTCGCCCCATCAGTAGAAAGGTACGTATTTGCATACTTCGACGATCAAGTTCCCACCACAAATACTCTCAGTTTAGCCAAGCCGCCTCGTGACTGATGCTGGGACTGTCGAGAAACTGAGATTATTTGTATTGGGATACTGAAGCATGAGTCGCAAACAGATCCCTGAATTCATTTTGTATACTGACCTTCGATCTCGTATACAGCCAGAATGGCTCGGTTCGGCCATTGGATACACCCATGATCTAATGCGTGCACGACATGCTCTCAACAAGTATCCTTACTGGCTCCGCCTGATAATCGGCCGCTTTTTGCCCGAGGTACGTCAGATGAAGTGGCATCTCGATAACGGTCGAAAAATCTTGCTTCCTCTCGTAGACGACTTGGTAAGAAAGGCAGGCGCGTTGAGCCAGCCAAAGGAGCAGGAGGCAAGTATGACTCAGCAGCAAATGTTGGAGGATGAACAAGCCCCTGAATTCGATGACGAGCAAGGAACTTTTTGTTCGTGGCTTCTGAAGTATCAACTAAGACCGTCAAATGCTACGGCCAATGATATTGCTACATCTCTAGCACTGAATCAATTAGCATGTAAGCATCGAATTCGTCTTTGTCCAGCATCGACTCCACTCTAACACCGAACTTAGTATCTTGGGTGTCCATACACAGCGTGACATTTGCGGTAACCAGAGCAATTTACGATCTGTGTACCGATCCTGAGTACTTCGAGCCACTCCGCCAGGAGATCGAACAAGTGCTGGCACAAGACGGGTTTCAAACGGATAGCCAAGGTCGTAGGATCATGGAGCGGACTTCTTATGTAAAGCTCAAGAAGCTCGACAGCTTCTTGAAGGAGAGCATGAGACTCTGCCCGAACAAGATTGTTAATATGTCCCGAATTGTGAAGGAACCAGTTACTCTTTCCACCGGTAAGCAATGGTCAAGAGACAATTGAAAGCTCTCCACGTCCGTTTCCGACCGCTGACGATTTCGCCAGGACACACGCTACCAGCTGGTACGCGGATCGGAATTCCAGTATACTCCATCCACACTTCTTCAAGCAGACAACAAAGCTATGCCAACTTTCCCGGCTTGGCACCAGCAGACGTATTCGATGGTTTTAGGTTCAGCAAGCTGCGCGAGCAGCCTGGCAATGAGAACAGATACCAGTTTGTCACAATCACCGATGACTACTTGGCTTGGGGAGCTGGTACCCATGCCTGCCCTGGTCGCTTTTTCAGCAGCACCTGCATCAAAGTGCTGTTTGTAGAGCTGCTGCGCTTCTGGGATTTCAGGCTGGTCGGGGACAAGGATGGCAAAGGTGGTCCACCTGTAGGCCATAGGATTAACGACTTCACCATGACGACGGATATTACTGTTCCACTTGAGATTAGACGCAGAGAGGGGGCTACTTAGTTGCGAATTTGGGTATTTGCTTGCAACATTGCATGTGTTGAATTTGCCCGTCGGACGGAGGTGGTGATTTTCTTGGTCGATGGCTGTCAAATATAACTCGCTCTTCAGATCTGCAAGAAGCGACCTTCGGGTGTTGCGAAGACGATTGATCTCTGTCCATATTTGTAAACTCAACAATAAAATCCGCAGCCGTTGGACACCGCACAAGTTCGTCAGATTCGTGAGCTCAAAAAGCCAAGGGGAAGAGCAGACCCTGCGTTTATCGATCCATGCGATGATTGATTGATCTCAAGATGAAGACCCCGCACTCACTGATTCATGCGACAGTTGACCTGAGGCTGAAGGTCTCCATCCTGAAATTCATCGATCCGATGAGGCCGTAAATTCCCATTATCCCGGCGTAGATGCACCCAGATAAGAAGAGGAAAGTGAAAAGGTGCCTGGGCTACTCCTGAAGAGGCAATTCGAGTTCAAGAAATAACTCATCTAGACGAGAAGATGTCTTCACCTCCTCATCCTAACATCCAGCACTCGATGACATCGGACTCATCCATCCGTATATATCATCGGATCGATGCGATTGGAGGAATGCAGAGAGCCTGGGTGATGAGAGCGTGATAGCTGTGAGAGGCTTATTCTTGAAGAATAGTCGATGCGTTCCAGGCTGATGAAAATGGTGTGTGTGGGTAGAGCGATGTTCTTTCATCCAGCTCAGACGTTGGAAGAATAGAATGAAGTGCGCCCGTTTGCCAAGCGTCGCGTCAACTTCTCATCTCCAGCTCTCCGCCCCCGCCCCCGCCCCGATCGTGTTTCGCCCGCTGTTTGGGACTACGGAGGTACTGTGTCCGCCCACTGCACACCGCGGATTACGGCTTAGAATACGTGATGCTCTGACCAATCACAAGCCGAGCTCTCGTACAAAATAATTCATCTGCAGTGGACAGGACGAGTAGCCAATCAACTCATACTGATTAGAACCTTGAGAGCGTCAGGGGAGAAAGCTAGAGGCTTGGGTCATCACATTGCTACATCACATTGCTAAGTAGGTTCTGCTTTCATTCAAGATTGAATCCAGCAGCGTTGATAGCCGCAAAGGCGGAGCTGTGCATGGTCTAACTAGAACATCTCTACGAACTGCGCCGTCGAACCAGAACATCGGCGAGCGGGTCTGCAACTAGAGACCACATGAAGCTGCGAGTTGTGGGGCTCGCGCCATCAGGGAGCTTCCATTCGTACCTCAATAAGATATGGCACAGAGCCATCTTTACCTCGTGGGTGGCGAAGAAACGGCCAGGACAGGCATGCAAACCGATCCCAAATCCCATGTGCTCTGGTGCCGTCGATATGAGCTGGGAGCTGTTCTCTTTCCCGGCAATTTGACGCAAGTTGTAGAACCTGTAGCCGTCCCATTCTTGAGGATTGCTGTATACCTTCTCATCCCACATGAGATGCGTTGACACGGCTATCGAGGTGCCTTTGGGGAGTGCCACTCCCCCGGTAAGTGTGACATCTGCATTGAGAATACCGCGCAGCCCGCTTATGCTGGCTGGTTTCAATCGCTGGCACTCCTTCAGGACGCTATCGAGTAGTTTCATCTTGTGAAATGAGGCCTTAGTCCAACCTCCTTCTTCTTCCAGGACTGCTTCAATCTCATGACGCAGAGGTTCCAACATCTCAGGGTGAGCTGCAAGATCAAGGATTACTTGGGTGAGTAGGTCTGTCGTGGTATGTATTGCGGCCATTGAGAACAGTAACTGGACAGATACTGGATCGTAATAGGCACCTTTGGCTGCTTGCTCCGTCCATTCAAGGGTGTCATCGAACTTCAAAGTCGGGTCTACTTCCTTCTGGCGACGCCGTCGTTCCAGCATGGGCTCCAGCACGCGGCGAGCAGCCTGTACTCCAGACCGAGCATCTCTGCAGGCAGGCAGAATCCAGTGTACAAGTCGGCGAATCGCCGATGGCCAGAGTCGCAGCATAATCGCCGCCTTGTTTACGGTACCCGCATATGCGGTAGTGATATCAAGCCAGTCCTTGTTTCGACAAAAGTGCTCACCAAGAAAGGCACGAGAGGACATTCGGGAAACCAGCTGCAGTATTGATGGCCGAAGCTGTATTTTGTGGAACTCTGTGCAAATTAGCCTAATAGATTGATGACAGGAAGTATGTCGACCTAGTGTGACTTACCCTTTTGATTCGTGAAGATATCATCCAGAGCCGCAATACACTCTATCGACAATGCATCGGTGATCTTAGCTATGACAAGAGAAAAGTATCAGCAATGTGATGTATGCAGTAAGAAATTGTACCAATCTTACCCAATTGATGAGTCAATTGAACCTTTGTCACCTGCCTCAGTAACTTGGCATCGCGCGCGCCATCTGCAGTAAATTCAAATCCTGGTATGTTTTCGTGAAAATCCTAACGTCAAGAGTCAGCACATCTGTGAATAGCACTACGTTTTAGATACGCAATTTTACCTGCAGAAAGAGCGCTACAAAATCGATACGGTGGTCGTTTTTCAATTCGTACGCAAACTTAGGGGACAGCATGGTAATCTCGCCGCTGTCTGCAATCATGCGAAAACCCGGCTTGTCGGCATGTTCCTCGAATCCCTTGCGAACCATGTCTCTCGCGCCTTTGAGGAATCTGTACTTCGCAAATACTTTGAAGACATCGAAACGTCCCGCACGATTAACCCAAGGAAGTTTTGAAGACCTTTCGAACGCTCCAAAAAAGGTCAGTATCGCCAAAGGGAAGATTACCGTGGAAATGACAAGCAATAGCAAGTTATGGCCCTCAATCGTTATGTCAAGGGCCTCAAATCGATAGCTTTGTGTCCAGTGATCATTTGCCGGTGTAGAGAGGTTCAACCCGTGATTGGTAGACACGGCCATTTGTAGAGAGAAAGTCAGGACACTGATTTTGAGAACGAATATGTGGAAAGCTGAACGACAGATGAGAGCAATGGAGACTGCGTTGGAGATACACAACACGGAAAATCAGCACGACTTGAGATGGAAGTTAACCAGCTACAAAAAATTGCGCCTATGTCTTGGCCTTAGATGCTATGCGAGCCTGGGACTCTTGACCTGACGGTTCTGTAAAAGGAACCGAAATGCCATGGCTCTTAGGAAGTGTTGGTAGGTCTTGGACCTAGGTCGTAATAGTCGTTAGAATGAAATGTACACGTATAACGGAATAGTATCTCTATATTATCTTATATATTCTATCTACTTGTTGTGCGAATACTTCTAGAGTTAGAGACTATAGATCCCTACTCTACTAAGCTATCCGTAGGAATCTATACTAGAAGTCTTTTCTTTTATAGCTATAGTCTATACTAATATAGTATTTAGTTAGTTAGTTCGTATAAGAGAGTCTTCCTACTCCTTTTTCTCGTCGCGCGGTACTATAGTAATAATAGTAATAGACCCTAATCTAGTTATAGTCTATATAGAATAAAAGATAACTTAAAAAATCTACTACCTCTCCCCCTTCTAGGTAACCTACTTAGGTAGGTACCTTATATATCTTCTACCCCCTAGGTAATACTTATAATATCCGGCTAGGCTATTATATATATAGTACGAGGCTACCTAATACTAGGTTAGACCCGTTTTTTCCTTTCGTATAAGGAATATTAGCCTAATCTAGAAGATTAAATAACTATTTTCCTATTACTAGATCCCTTTACTATAGGGCTATATATAACCGTACGAAGCCTATTTAGGTACCTAGATTCTAGCTAGGTACTTAAGAGGTACCTTCTAGCTTTTAGCTTCCTCTTTCCTATTCCCTTAAACTACTTCCTTACTACTACTACCTCTTCTTCCCTTAGTCTTAATAACTTCCTATATATTTAGTACCTTATCCTCTCGTACGGTAAGTTAACCTCCCTTTCTAGTTCCTTAATTCAACTTTAACGCTTACTAACCTTTTTATACGAAGAATAATTAAGATTATAGCTACTCCTATCGTCCCTAGTACGGCTCTTACTATAGTTAATAATACCGTCTACGGCTAAATAACTACTCGTCCTAGTCCCGGTAGTATAGTCTACCTCTATATCCCTACCGGATAGGTACCTTACCGTACCTTTATATAGGCCCTTACTAAGAATATTTATACGATTAATCTTTCGGTATCGTACGAAGCTAACTTAATTTTAGGCTAACGAGCTTATCCTTCTCTAGCTTCCTTCCGTAGATATCGATATCCTTATTAAGTCTAGTCTAAGCGCGCGCTAGCTCTAGTTCTAGGTAGCTTCCTAGATCCGCTATAATAGCTACTAGAATGTTCGTACGAGTCTATCCTTCTTATCGTACGATACTAACTTTAGTAGGCTCTTCTTATCTAGTCTTATAGTATCCCTACTCCTACCCTCTATACTTATACCTATAGGAAGGCTACCTATAACTAGAAGTTTATTAGTTATTATATCTTAGCTAGCTTCGCTCGCGGTACTTATACAGACTATACCTTTAGATCTAATAGTTCTTAGTATAGCTACTAGGCTTAGTCCTAGTTAGTAGGCTATAGATCCCCTTTAGTCCTTATACGATAGTTCTAATAGATTCTAGTAGATATTAAAATACTAATATAGGTAGAGTCTTAGTTATATAGTAGAAGTCTAAGTAAGAGTTAGCTATCGTACGATCCCTCTTCTTAGACTCTAAGAATAATAGAATCCTTGACCTCTAGTAGCTTTTTTTTTCTTATAAAGTGAAAAATATGAAAATAATTCCTGAAATAAATATAGACCTATCGTATAAAGGAAAAATACTTAAGCAAATAATTAAAATAACTAAAAAAAGAAAATCCTCCTCTCCTCCCCCTATATCCCTAAGGATATTACTGCTAGAATTAGGTATCTAGATCCTTAGATCTATCTATAAATACCTCTATTCGTACGACGAGCTAGTTAGTTAAGATTAGCTCTTCTAGTTTTATATTAGGATCCTTTTTAGTTAGTAGATCTCCTAGGTTATCCTTACTAGAAATCCTACGGATCTCTAATATCTCCCTATTCTCGTACGACTCCCTAATAGCTATAATATTAATTATAAGTCTCTTCTTAATAGTTGTTCCTAGCTTAACGAGGTAGTCGTATAACGATTTCGAGTCTATATAGATAACTAATAGAATCTTAGGTAGATTTAGATAGGAAGTAATTTAAGAAAGTATCGTACTAAGGGTGATCGCGCTATTAAACCCTCCTATTATTCCGTATAGCTTACTTCTAAGGATACTCCTTATTACTCTCTTATATTTAGTAGAGCTCTAGTAGATAATATTACCCTTAATTTAGAATTCTATTTCCGTACGAGAGGTTTCTTCTACTAGGATAATTAGGAATCCGAGCTAGGATAATAGGTCTTAGTTATTAGTAAAAGATCTATCTATAAATATATATAGCTTAGATCGCGCGAGGTCTAAAGGAATAAAGCGGAGGCCTCTAGCCTTATTATTAATTTGCTATTAGAGTCGTGCGTTAAGGGCTTCGATATCCTTATCTATAGGATCTCTAACTTACGCTACTATAGAGAGGTTAAAAGCAGCCTCTAGCTAGTAGATTAATAAGATATATACTCCTCTCGCGCGCTACTCTACGTATTTCTACTTCGTATCCTTCGCGTATAGGTTAACGACTTCTAAGTAGTCTACCTATCCTTTCTATTTTAAGAGAATATCCTTTCCCTCTATCCTAATCCTACCTCTATTAAATTCTAAGGGGGTATTCTCTAAAAGGGTTATCTTTAGTTTCGCGCGGAAGCCTACCTTCTTTAGCTCCCTATCTTCCTTATCCGAAAATACCTTCGTATAAAAGCAAAAGGTGTCGTTAGTCTAGAGTCTAGTAATAGAAAATTCTTTATATCTAGATTTAGTCGATAAAAGATAGGGGTTATAGGTCGAAATACGTATCCCTAGGTTCTTTAGATAGTAGGAATAGTACGTATAAAACTAGTAGAGGCCTAATTCTACTAGTCTATATAGTACTTTCTAGATATATATAATAGTACCTAGGGGGAAAAGATATACGATCTATTTTAGTAGTCGCGCGAAGATCTAGCGGAATAGGTATTCCTTAGCTTAAGGATATACCTAGATAATATCTTAGAGTTCCCCTCGCGCGTTAAGAAGAAGAATTAGAGTTAGTCCTAAGACTAAGATTAGTCTTTAGCTTATTCTTTAAAGCGTTAGTAACTAGGTTAGAATCTCCTTTTTCTCCTCGTCCCTAAAGCCTTATATAATAAGCCGGCTTTTCTTAATTAGCCTCGTGCTCTTCTATTTAACCTTATTAACTAAGCGAGTTCTAAAGAGGTTTCGTCTATCGTATATTTTAGGGTCGTACGCTACGAATTTGAAGATACTAGCGTTAATAAGACTATTAATCTTAGTCTTTATAGACTCCTTAAATAGCGCGCCTAGCGTCGTGATTATTCCCTCTTCGCGTAACTTTAGGGAGAGTTCCCTATTATCCTCCTCTTTCTTATTTATATAGAGTCTAATAGTTTAGGTTAGTTTAGGGAAGTCAGAGTATACTAGATTATCCTAGAGTACTCTTAGGAGCCATCGGATTCGCCTACTTATACGAAGTCCTAGTTCTAGTCTTAAGACTTCTTCCTATCGTACCTAAGGCTATTCTAGTTTATCCTAAGGAGAGTTTTAGATTATCCTCCTCTTTCTTACTTATATAGAGCCTGATAGTATAGGCTAGTTTAGGGAAATAGGAGTATACTAGGCTATTATCCTAGAGTACTCTTAAGAGATATTAGATTCGCTTACTCGTATAAGGTCTTAGTTCTAGTCCTAAAGCCTCTTCCTATCGTACCTAGGGCTATTCTAGTTGATCCTCCTCTAAGTTAGGATTAGAGTCTAAGTCTACTAATACTATAGGGACTATATCTAGATCTTCCTTATAGTAAGGTTTTACTACTATCGTTCGAAACTTAGTTAGGCTAGATAATAGTCGTACGATAGTATTATATCCTTTAATAGCCTTAAGCTAGTATATACCTTTCTATCCCTTATATTCTCTCTATACTATAACCTAGCTACTAATTAGAAGGGAAAGGATATAAGATAGGATTAATCCTCCTCTTATATTAATCGGGTAGTTAAGATCCTTTTTAGTATATATCTTACGGATTATATCTATAGCCTTTCGTATAGCCTCCGCGCGTTATACGATCTCTAGGGATAGTAGTAAGTCTTATACGATATATAGATACGCCCTAAAGACTAGTAGTATAGGAATAACCCTATCTAGGCCTACTATATTATTTAGTACCTTTATAGCTATCTAGAGGATAGTTTCCTTATCTATATAGTATATAATATCGGTAAAAAAGGTGTTGTACGCCTTCCTTAATAGGCTATATTATCTTTTAATCTTACCTATAGTATAATAGGCTTCAACTAGTATCTATTTATATAAGGTTCTAATAATCTTAGCCTAGTTCCTAAATTCTCTAGAGTTAAAATTAGTTCCTAGGTTATATACGATCTTATTAGGTAGACCCTAGTATATATTAATCTAGTAGTCGTATAATATATTCTAGGTATCTCTAGTAGATATAGACTTTAGGAACTTAGTAGCCTAGAAAGATATAGCTATATCTACTATATATAGGATAGGTTAGTTATCGTATAAGAATAGAATATTAGTAATAATTTTAAAGTTAAAGTTATAATTATCCTTTAGTCTAAACTTAAACCTCCTTAGGGCTTAGTCGTATAACTAGTATTTATAGTATATCTTCTAGATATATTCTAGAATACTAGGGTTAATATCCTAGTATCCTACGCGATCTAAAAGTTTATAGAGTCGTACGGTAGCTAGATATCTAAATCTCCTATAGACTCTCCTAAGTTTAGTCTCTATTAGGAAGACTATATCTAAATTCCTAATATTAAAGAATAGATATCCCTATTTCCGTACGATAGGGATCTTTAACCTATCTTTCCGTATAATAATATTCTCTATATTATTAAAGTACGCCTAGAGACGGTCGGCGTCGTATAATAATAGTAGGAACGGTATCTAGGTATCTAGAATATAGTACTTAATAGATCCTAGCTAGTTCTCTATCTCTATAGTCCTAATTACCGATATAGAGGTATTAGACCTAAAGGAGATATTCGCGCTTCTAGGTATCTAGTCTATCTTCGTACGAGGGTTCTTACGGATAAATACCTCTACCTAGTATTTCCTAACTATAGAGAATCGTACTACCCCTATATCCTAGAGTTCCCCTTAGTATATAGTAGTATAGTAATTATTAAGGATAAACTAGTCTATAGGGCCTATTATATTAGGTTATACGAAGATATCTTTAGTAGTCGTATAATAGAAGAAAGCCGCTACTATTAGGTAGTATATAGCTTACTATCCTCTCTCTTCTTCCCCTAAAGAGTTACCCTTACTTTCCTCCTATTATTATATAATAAATTGCTTATATAATCCTTTATTCGCGTATAAAAAGGCCTAGTAGGCTTCTTCCGATAGTACTTCTATACCCTTATCTTCTACCTATATAAGGAATTATTATTTCGCCTTTACCTTTTCTTCCTCTATATAGTTATACGAAATATAATTAGACTTCTTATATACCTAATAGCTACTCCCTAGGCGGGTATATTTATATAGTTAGAATAGTCTTCTAAATAGCTTAGATTACCTTCCGTACGAAAAGGGTTTCTTCTTCTCCTAAGGCCTTGTAGAGCTAGTACGTAGTAGGAATCTAGAAGTAAACCTAGGAGGTAGTACGGCCTTAGTATTCTCTATAAACTTCCTATCTATAAAGTAGATTTCCGGGTAGTACGACGGTTCTTAAGAGGTATATTACTTATAAGATACCTTCCTATTCTAGTATAGCGCTAAAGTAGATTTTAGATCTACCTAGAGGGTTATATAGGTAGTAGTAGGGTATAAGAATACTAATTCTAGTTCTTATACGCCCTTATAGGCTTAGGTTATAGCTATAATTAGATAAGATAGGTCTCTATATACTAGGCTAAGAGCCCGTTATACGAGCTTAAACCTATCTAGTATCTTCTATAGTACCTCTATAAGTAGAATACCCGGGTTTTTAGACTTAGTTTATACGAAGTTAATAGATAGCTAGTCTAAATAATACTAGGCTTAATTCTATTTAGTATTAAACCTCTATTCTATTATTTATAATACCTAGTTAAAGGATATTCCCGTATAGAAATAGTCGAGATAGAACCTCTTCGTACGGCCTACTAGTATATCTTAGAAGATAGTAATATACTAGTCTAGAGGGATATCTAGTCTCTAATATTAATAGGTAAAGAGCTAGATCTTTTCGTATAGAATATTATACGCCTTTCTAGTAAAGTTATCCTCCTTTCTCTAGAATTTCTAGAATATAATAATTATACGAGGGTTAATTCTCGCTAGTTAGAACTATTCCTAGTAATCTCTTAGTTAGCCTAGGGGTCTAAGGGGTTTTAGAAGTCTTATACTTCCTTCTTCCTACTATCCCCTCTACTCTATCTACCTTCCTCTTCTATATAAAGGATCTATTCCTCGTACGATATTTCTAGCTCCTTCTAAGGGTCCTAGGAGACTAGTACCTCTAGTCCCTCCCCTTCCTTAGGGTCGTACCTCTTCTATACTCTTATAATAGGATAACTGGGCCTATACGTTTGCGGTTATAATCCTATATTATACGAGATTACGCTCTTTGAATTCTAGTATTTCCCTTAGTTCCTAGATCTCTTTCCTCTAGTCTATCCCCTACTCCCTTCTCCCTACCCCCTAGGACTTACTACGTCCTTTACTTATATAATTTTCGTATATTACCTAAGTTAGGTACGTTACCTATTCTCCCTCTTATATAGTACTAATATCCTAGAGTTACTATTTAGAGTTAATATCTAGTTTTCCTAGTCTTAGTATAGAGTCTATTTCTAAGTACCTCCTTTCTTTACGCGGTACCCCTAGTAGCTATCCGTATAATAGCTCTATACTACCTTCCTAGAAGCTATTTTAGCTATATAGTCTCTAATTACGGGCTACTAGGCTTAGGGCTAGGGTAGGTACTAGTAAGTCTATAAAAAGGTAGAATATCTTTATAGCTACTATACTACTTCTTATACGGAAGCCTCGCTCTTCGTATAATTAGTATATATAGTAGATATATCTTATATTTACTATCTTAAACTAGTATAGTATCTACTCTATAAAGTCTTCGTATAATATATCTCGGAGATTTCTCTTTATTAGAGGTAATAGCTTAAATTTATAAAGCCTTTATATAAAGTATATTATTAATTAGCGTTCCGATAGCGCGACTAAAATATCTATATTATTATCTTATTCTCTAAAAGTAATAGTTCTCCGTAGATCTACTAGAGTTACTCCTATACTATCGGCTATCTCTTTAACTAGGAGGTAGTATAGTATAACTATTCCTTACTTTACCTCTTCCTCTTTATACTCCTCTTTTTACTTCCCTTTCTATCTTAATCCCTCCGGTTCCTTTAGTTATTTAAGTAAGGCTAGTCTAGGAGGTAATATAGGGATATAAATACTAATACCTAATATTATATAGTTAGTTAGTTAATCTTTAGCCTAGTTAGGTATAAGATCCTTTACTAGCTTTAGACTAAATCTAGATCCTAATCTTAATTACCGTACAATATAAGAAGGGCTTTCTATTTTTATTATTATACGTCTAGTCTTTCTACTTTAAAAGAGATATACGTAGTCGGCCTTAATCTATAGCTACCTAGTAACTACTAATTAGTATTAATAGGTCTTAGACCTAGGTCGTAATATCGTTATAAGGAAATATATACGTATAGAATAGTATCTCTATATTATCTTATATATTCTATCTACTTATTATGCGAACACTCTAGAAGTCAGAGACTTCAGATCCCTGCTCTGCCAAGCTATCCGCAGGAATCCACAACAACCTTCGCCTCACTTTGCCATCCGCAGAAATTAAAAGCAAAAGCTTTGAGCTTGGCAAGAAATGGCATTGGGAACCCGAACTTTCCGAGAGGGAATCCAACAGACTCAAGTGACACTTAACTAGTCAAACGCAATAATTTAACCTGGTTGGCAGGGCTGCCAGCAAAAGCCACAAGGACCTTGGACGTGATGCCGAGGAAGAAATTCTCCAAGGTAGTATTGGACCATCTTCATCCAAGCTTGAATCAACATCAATGGAAGAGCATGGAGTACTTCTCAATACAACATGCAACTCTTCTCAGCAGGCCTCATGTTGTATTAGGCAGAGCTCTATGCTCTCCCATTGGCCCTCACTATGGTCTAGAAAGACCAGTTGATCAAGCCAGCATTACATTTTTCGATCTCTTATTCTCAGAATATGTGGAAAGATCCTCGCCCATCCCCGGCGTGCCTTCCAAATGTTATGTTACGCCAATTATCCGTGCAACAAATCACGGATGAACTAGGGATCTATTGAGCATGCCGCTAATTCGAGCTTTCTGCCAATTCCCCCAAGCGGGTAAGACTCTTCGTAACCCCGCGGACCATGTTGTGTGTTGTCGAGACATTAGAAACGAGCTCTCTACAGTAGCCGTCCGTATCTTAATCCCACTCTTCAGGAAGTCCCAGATCAAAGTGATCGTCTATGTCGTCGTGGAAATTGGGCTCGATTTGAGTAAAATAGGATATAATCTAGACCTAGATATCGAGGGAGAGCGATTCGAAGTGGGAGGACAAGTTGGACGTTGGATTGACTGTAGTAGTGTCAGCATGAAGCTTGAGTCTAGAGACACGTACTTAGATCAGATGTGTACCTTGTTATTGTCGGTGGTGGCGAGATTGAGAGAGCGGAGCTGCGATGAAGTCCACGACCCTTGACTTAGCGAGTACGAGTACGCGCAATCACGTGTAATGGCAATGTTTTTCATGAATGAATGGAGATGGAGTTGAGAATTGCTGAATTTTTCGAAACGTGTCATTTACATATCTGGAATTGAGTAGACTCCATTCGCTCCTATTATGTCTTTAGACCGTTGGCATTCGACCGCTTCGCCCCTTTTTGAATCCCAAGCATTCCTTTTTTTTTTCATCGCCAAATAAGAATAAAAGGCCCAAGAGTCCGGTCTTCAAACAGTCAGTCCTGTGTAGCTGTAGGATTGTCGTGATTTTGAAACCTTCCGATTCTGAATTTAGCTCCGTAATCATTTGCTTCCATATTCATTTCCATTTCCATTTCTTTGAAGCCGATTGGCACTGGCAAGAGACGTTTCGTATGTGATCTAGAGCTACCGTGATCAAGAAACCAACAGATCCATTGATGTTTTCGAACTGAAGCCTCTGATATCCAGGTCATAGAATATGAAAATCTTCGAGCCTCATCGACGACGCACTGACTGGACCGTCCAAGAGAAATTTCGAACCTTCAAGACTCATTTTGTCGGTAGCGAAGGAGGTCCGCCCACTGATTTGCGACATGCTGCAAGCTGTCGTCGATACCGACATGGCTGCTCGATGATCTTGTTGACGTCCAGAGGCTCTCCAATTCTGAAAGCATTTGCTGGTCCGCGGGTGGAAGTCGGGCCCATGGGCTGATGATGAGTAGTTGCTCCAAGTCTTGCTTTCCTACTAGACTTCTCAGGAAAAATGACCAGTCCTCCGGTGTTTTGAAGCCAGTGACGCCCAAACGAAGCGTTCGAAGAGTTGCGCGATGATTTGAGATCAGTCCACTAATAAATCTGGGCTCCGATCCAAACAGCCAAAGACTAAGCTTCTTTAGATTTGGAAGAGAAAGTTCAGAGGCTAAAATGTGCGTGAGGAAACGCGGGGCGTCTTGTTTTTCTGCATAAGGTCCACAATTTCCACCAGCAGAGAATGATAGAGTTAAATCTTGGACGGAAGGAATGGCCTTGGCGAGATCGGTGAGGCGTTTCCAAGAGTTATCCCAGCTGTAACAAGCATAGAGCTGAACCTTGAGTGTGCTGAGCTGCGGGAACTGTGGACCAAATGTCGCGGTGTCCAGTCTGTTTTTGTTGAAGGCAACCTTGGCTGCTGAAGTCGTCCTGTCGCAGAAAACATTGAAATTTTTGAGGCGAATCCTGGAATCGGATACAGCATTATAGACGGCGGACCATAACCTAATCTCTCCCGCACGTGCATCTTCAATAAACGAGCTGTCATCAAGGACGGCACACAACGACTGTATCAGTCTTGTATTTTCGGAAGACAACTGCCCCTGGCTTATCGCGATCGAATCGCATCGAGTTAGGTTGCTCAGACCTCGAGCGACCTTGAGAGTGTAACTGTTGGAGTAGAGCATTCGATACTCGTTGTTGCAGAACGACTCTAAGAGCTCAACGAGATTTCGATTACCGGAATCCTTGGAACCGGAATCATGATACAGCCGCAGTTTTTTGTATATTCCTATTGAATAATTGATTCTCGATGAAAAAGTGATGTGCCTAATATGTTGCTTGAAGTACGGGTCCTCAGACATCTTGACGAAGCGGTCCAGACTGCTTTCATGGGGGCCGATGCAAATTTCGGAAATGACTGTTTCGAAAGCTGTGGCAGCATTGTCGCGCAGGTCTTTGCTGACAAGTCGGAGAGCCAGTATGGAGCTTGTATCGATCAACTGGTTGTGACGCGGTGGGTACAATAAGGTCAACGAGGAGTTTGGACCGTCCTCAGGAACAATGAGGTTGGCCGCGATTTGCTGCTTCAGTTCATTGGGGAAGGACTGCAGAGATGGTGGCATTTTGGGCGTTGGTATGACTTCCTGCACATGGTATTAGTATCTCAGTCGTCCATAATGAAACCTCTCTTGTTACCTCGATGACGGATTGGGGCTCTGCACAGTTTGCCATTGTGAAAAGTTGTGGTAGTGGAAGCATGGAGCTTGGGAAAGAGAAAATAATTAGTTCGCCCCAGAACTGGACGGGTCAGTCTATTTCAGTGTTGTGATGACCAGTGTTGCAATAACCAAATTTGTAGTGACCAGTATAATGGCGAGTGTTATAATGACCAGTGTTGTAATGACCAGTGTTATAGTCGCGCAGCTCATGAATCTTGTGTTTGCTCTCTAGGAGAACCCTTCACATTAATAAACACATAGGAAGTTACTAGCACCGTTCGATACCACACATGATTGCAGGATTATGCTCGCTTTCTTCAAGATTTCTCAGCCCTTTTGCAAGATAGAGGCAAACCAGACATTAGCCCCCTAGTCCACTTGATGTATAAACTCCTTCACTGGTCCAACTACTGAGGAACAACAACATCCTTACTAGTATCCAACTCCTCATGTCTCCTCAAATCCATCGGTCTATCCAAAAGCGGAATGACATAAGGATCAAAAGTCTTCCAATATGGATTCTCAAGATGGTATTTCTGCGACTGTACACATCATTAGCTTATTCATATCAATCGTCAATCCATCACATTCGTCAGCCATCTCAATCGTCAATCCACCACATTCGTCAGCCATCTCAACCAACAATCCATCCCATTCCCAAAAAGTGCAAAAAAAAACATACCTCTTCCGTCTCAAACCTCTCCACAATAGTAAAAGCCCTCGGATCCTTCACATCCTGCATAACAAGCCAATCCGCCGTCTCCCGATCTTTCCTATACACCCTCGCAGCTTCAACGAGTTTGGCTTTAAGGCGGACAATGGACTCCGGGTCTTCGTTGCAGTGGAGGTGGACGGTGAGGGTGTACATGATGAACAGAACTGATGGGATAGTGAGGTAGGTAGGTGAGATGATGAGAGATGAGATGAGGAGATTGATTTGAAGAGAAAAGTGAAGATTCTTCAGCTTGAGTTTCTCAATTGCGGGGCTGCAGAGCCTCCACGTCATGAAAATGGGGCGGTTTGGGGATATACATGATGGTTCATTTGTGAGACATGTTTATACACCAGAGATGAGAGCTTCCGAAAAAATTGAAGAGAGATCTTCGTTTAAAAGAGTAACAGATCAAGTGCAATACAGATGGATATATGTACCCCTAGACACGAGTCATGATGTCCCGAGAATCGCCGGAGTCCTCCCGATGCCCCTTTGCCGCGGTCCGCCCTCATATTTGATCTCCTCTCCAACTGCAGAACACAAGCATCACGAAGGGGATGAAGACTGTTCGCAATCGAACGCGAATTTGTAATTAGAGAACTTGACTGGAACAACGAGCAGTCAATCAGAATCATCATCGTCTTAATGATAGAAACTATCTGGTCGGATGATCACCCATGTACTCCGTAAGTCGGCTCAATATCTATCTGCATATCTGTGGTCTTTATAATCCCACTGCCTTCATCCTCAAAAATGAATTCCCCGCTCGAACTACTCGTCAGACGGCGCTTCGAGTGCTTGTATTTATTCTGCATCCCATGCTGGTGGTAAGTGTGGAGTTCAATCTGCTGGTTGGGCGCTGATGAGCGAAGTCCATCACCGGTCAGATCACTCAGTCCGTATGGTGTGCCTGACTGGTTGTATGAGGAGGATGGGAAAGCGCTTTTGAATAGAGGACGTAAAGTAGGAGCTGACGCCGATATAATGGCCATGTTGACCTCTATTTGAGATAGAAGTAGAATCTAAACAGCTGTTAGGAAGAGAAGAATCGCGACGGAGGCAAAACTTACGTAGATTGCGTCGAAAGATACATCTTTTGTCACACTGTACAGCCAAAGAGCGTACAGCCGCACCATGGAAGCCAAGACGGCGATGCCACCTCCCATGAATATCCCAAGCAGCGCAACTGCGATGAATGTGAGTATACAGTATATCCAGGCATCGTTAAGTACAACCTACAACGTTTTTTTCTTCCCACATTCAGCTGTGAAAAGGCTTGCATAGGCATAAGGAGGATGGTGACATCAGTTAGAATGTTGATTGCAGCGTTCGAAAAATATGTCGCTGGGAGGTTGTTGCACCCCTTTGGAAATGATGGCGACCACGCTTGTGCAAAATTTCCTCTGCACTCGAAAAGCTGTCATGATTAGTCGCCGCATACTCTAATTGCAATATCAACTTACATTGACAAAGAATGCCGCAAGGGTAAAGATGAATACGAACGCCATCACTATGTAAATTACGTTGCAGAATTTGGTTTGCCTGAATATGCGATGGTAAAGAGCCAGGATGCTGGCCTTGACGAAAAATAGTGTCCATGGGTAGACCATTTGGTAGGCATACCAGTGTTTCAAAGTCGGAATCAGGACTTCTTTCACATCCAAATCTGATCCATGTCGCCTGAGATAGGTAAGTAGAGAGAAAACCTTCTGAGAAGATTATTTCTTACATACCCTGTGCCTAGACTGACGTGGAAGCTGTTCATTACGCCCATAGCTATGGTGATAGCCAGAGCAGCAATAGTCAAGTAGTCATCCAGGCCAACATTCTTCAGATACGAGACACGACAGTAAAGTCTGTATATTCGCCAATTAGCTATACGCACCGTTTGAGGCAAGAACATATGGAAGCCGCGTACCTCGATAAAACTATGATTGTTGACAATGAAAGTAGGGTGACAGTGGTGATCAAGAACATCACCTGGAGTGAGCCATTGTCCGTCGTGATATTTCCCATCTCCATTTACGTGTCGAGCCGTGACTCGAGTGGAGACAGCATCGCATCATTTGAAGGTTATATGTCATCCCAGACTCGTCAGAATTTCTACATCTACCAGGTATACCAGCCCGCATGCTGAGTAGCCTGTAAATTTGATCACACTCGCCTCACGCTGTGCTTGTCCTCATAATCTTCTCTCCCTAGACTTGGAATTTAGTGGCGTTGTTACTGCGTCGATCTCATCCAGAACTGGGTAAGATAACGAAGTGAACGCGAGGGCCATTTCGAACTAATTATAGGAGATTTCTTGATGTTGGGTGATGTGACATGTCAACCGCATGAGAAAATAGAGGCATCTAGAATAGTTGACAAAGATCAGCCGTCCCGCCACGCAGCGTCTGCAATTCATTGCCCCTCAAAGTATCTGGAAAGCAAAGACTCAGTTCGTTTTGAAAAGCATGATTCTAGGTCGATATCGGGAAATTTCTGACGATTGCGGAGAAACGTATGACCAGAAATTTCTGAATATCGATTTGGGACTAGTAGTGTTATTTTGAGCTTCAGGCATTGTCGAAAGTCGCAGAGTTGGGGATCCTACAGTGCCACCGTATCTCGCGTGCACACTGCGCAGAATCCACAGCAAGTCGCCAATCGCTGCGTAGCCTCAGCCGTGTGACAATCTTATGGGGACTTACTTTCACAATTCATCCCAGCGATAAATGTGCAGGCAAAGACCCTTATCGTGAGTCCCTGCTAGCTTATACGCCATTTCTCCACAGGGACTCATCCCGCACCCGCGCAAAACAAAATCCATCATGGACGGCGGCTATCGAAGACGCTTTTAGTGAGGTTGTCCGGTTTGTGGGCTTGCGCGCTCCAAACTGGAGTACGGGATCCTATCTCATGAGGCTGTTCACATCGGAAAGTGCGGCCTCGGACGTTATATTGGCGCGGCAAAGCTTGTTTCCCCAACACTATTGCCCCCTGGGTCTGAGACGGCTGAAGAACCCTCATTAGCCAAATGTTCATAAGAAGTGAAACGCACCATACCAGACAGCCATCACGCTGTAAAGATCGCTCCCTTCCAATTGGTCTCGGTCATCATGCATCTTTCAAACATTGTCCCCCTTGGCTTTTGCTTCGTCACGTTATCGACAGCTGTGGCTATGATTTCGACCGACTCTTCGGGAATCTGCAGGAATCCGCCGAAGAGACTAGAATGGTAAGTTCGCCTGTTCGAGTACCAACGGTCCCTATTGACTGTTCTAGGCGACAGCTGTCGGTGACACAGAAGAAGTCGTATATCGACGCCGTGTTATGCTTGACAAAGAAGAACGCAACGTCGGGTATTGCAAATGCGTTGAACCGCTTCGACGATCATGAGGCAGTCCACAGCAGCCAGACACCGGCCATCCATTGGGTTGGCCACTTTATTCTTTGGCATCGATACTTCACTGCTACTTACGAGAAAGCACTGCGCGACGACTGTGGATATACTGGTGGTCAACCGTACGTCAGCAACAGAAATCACGATGGTTACCATATCGAAGACTGACTTACTCACAGTTACTGGGACTGGTCGCAGGACGCAGAACCTCAAAAACCAAACTCTACCAAGATCTTCCAAACCGCCATCTTCGATCCCGAGACAGGCTTTGGCGGGAACGGTGACTATGTCGCACCGACTGCAGCACAGAATCCATTGAACATCACTGGTAGCACGGGCGGTGGATGTGTGAAGACTGGGCCCTTCACGCCATCCAAGTTCATGCTAAACTTTCCGGAGAAAGACTGTCTGAGGCGCGACTACAATCCCAGAATAATGAACACTTTCGCAGATCCATCCTTGGTGGCAAACGTGCTTGCACAGAAAGATTACACGTCCTTTGCTAGAGCGATCGAGAATGTGCCGAGTTTTGATCAGCCGAACATCCATGGTAGTGGTCATTTCGGAGTCGGCGGTGTGCTTGGAACAATCGGAAATGCTGCTAACAGTCCTGGAGGTGAGCTGACTCCTCTAGTCGATCATCACGATATACACTGACGTTGATTAGATCCTTTGTTTTTCCTACATCATGGAAATCTTGACTACATCTTTTGGAGGTGGCAGCAGAAAGACCTGAAGACACGACTGAACCAAGTCGGTGGGCCCATCGTGCCATTTGACTACAGCGGACAGAATGTGACGCTGGACTTCGAGATCAACATTGGCAAGCTCGCAGGTAATGTCACTCTCAAGGATTTGCTGGACACGCAAGGAAAGACATTGTGTTATACCTACTGACTATTGAACCCGAGCCCAGTGGTCCCAGTTTCTGAAAATAGTTTTGAGGCACTGTGGAGTCCATATGGTCGTCGGATCCAAAGTGAATCATAATGGGCGCGGTGTTATGATCGAGGGGACAATGAATCGAGGGGAATGACGGCTGGACGTTGAGGCAGAGGTTCCTGTATATCTACGGATGTGAATTTGTGGTATAGCGCGTGTGTCTGCGATTGTTGATCGAGAAAGTGAAGGTCTTGATGATGTTGTTGTTTGTTCGATTTGCAGACGGAAAAAAAGAGCCTGAGGTGTCAACTCTCTGAATCAGCTGATCAGACTGGGCCTTTTGCAAAAATTCCTCTATCGGAAAAGAGTCATAGCAATCGAATTCTCATTTCTATAAGAAGCTTATCATATCCTATTTGGTGGTAGTGGATAAAACAATTCTCCGCCCTCGATCACGTGATGTTTGCGGTCCGAAAATTGTTTCAATCTATCATGGCCTCGATCAAAGCTTCATCTCCCCTCTCGTAGCTTTCGCAGTCACTCATCCTCAGACCATTCTCCCTCATCCAATCC
Organism: Venturia pyrina ICMP 11032; assembly: GCA_000738655.1. Taxonomy (NCBI): domain Eukaryota; kingdom Fungi; phylum Ascomycota; class Dothideomycetes; order Venturiales; family Venturiaceae; genus Venturia; species Venturia pyrina. Next base: position 1,010,174 of record JEMP01000025.1, on the reverse strand, counting down.
TTTTCGCCTTTGCGGTAACTATGAAGCAATCAGTCCGTTCCTTATCAAGTCTAGAACTCTCTTCGGATGGATTGCTGCGAGCGTCCGCGCCTCGGCAATTTGCTGCAAAGCTTCGTTTCCCCACGTTTCGCGACAGCCGGCACGTCCAGCCACCAAGATCCATTGAGATGCTCAGTAAACAGGAAAATCCATTATCCATCATTCTGTGCCGTGTTCATCTCGTCAACTTCCTTTCCGGTCATTCCTGTTCTTTCCTGTACCCCAGTCGAGACACCAAAACTGTGAATAACCTGAATTGAGGGACGTCGTACAGCAGCAGAAAACACCCTTGGAAGCCAAGAGCGCCTCTTCTTCTCAATCACTCTCGGAGAGCCATTCCATTCTCTGAACAAACACCCAACTCTGATAACAAACACAAACAACGACAATGCCCATCCAATCCCGTTGGAGCGTTGAGGTCCCTCAAGTCTCCTTTCCGACATACCTCTTTCAAAGCGCTTCGAAACCCCTCAACAATGAGAAACCGGTCCTGATCGAATCCAGAGCTCCCGACAGCCACTTTTTGACCTACGCAGCATTTCGATTATGGTGTCAACGTTTTGCAGCGGGTTTGAGAGCGAACGGATTTCAGAAAGGTGATCGTGTTCTTCTCTTTGCTGGCAACACCATCTACTTCCCTGTCGTTATTGTGGGCACGATAATGGCGGGTGGGATTTTTACGGGCGCAAATCCCTCATACACTGCTCGCGAATTGGCATATCAAGCAATGGATTCAGGCGCCAAGTTTCTCATCACGAGTGAATCAAGTATAGAGACTGCGGCAGCAGCAGCCAAGCTGGCAAAAATTCCCGAGAGTTCCGTCTTCATTCAAGATGATGGCTTCGCAACCTTTGAGGGCAGAGGTCGTGGTATCGGGAGCGTACGACACTGGACGCAACTTGTGGCTTCTGAAGACGAAGGACGCAGATTTCAGTGGGAAAACCTGACACCCGAGGAGGCCGCAACCACTACCGTGACACTCAATTATTCATCTGGCACAACAGGTACGTGATTTCGCGAGCATAATATAGGGTAGGGTGTATCTAGAAGCTGACAACGACGTAACAGGTGTGCCCAAAGGTGTCGAAATTACACATAAAAACTACATCGCGAACTGTATACAGATGGAATTCCAAGGCAAGTTACAGAAAGATTGGGACGAATCTCTGCCAAGAGCTCGCTGGCTCTGCTTTCTCCCCATGTATCACGCGATGGCACAGTCAATCTTTGGGATCATGGCCTTGAAATTGGAGATCCCGGTATACATGATGCCTAAATTCGACTTCGTAAAAATGCTAGAAAACGTTGAAAATTTTAAGATTACCTATCTTATCCTGGTACCACCGGTTGTCGTTGCAATGGCCAAATCTCCGCTCACTCGAAAATATGATCTCTCGAGCGTGGAAAGAGTGGGCAGCGGTGCGGCCCCACTCGGGAGAGAAATCGCTGCTGAACTCGAGAAGCTGTGGCCACCTGGGAGAGTGAATGTCAAGCAAGGTTGGGGCATGTCTGAAATTACTTGTTCGGCAATGGGCTGGCATCCAGATGAACACTCCAATTCTTTCTCGGTTGGCAATCTGCATGCAAATTGCCAAGCCATGCTTGTTGATGAAGAAGGAAAGGAAGTTAAGCAAGGAGAACGAGGCGAAATCCTCATCAAAGCACCGAACGTGATGAAGGGGTACTGGAAAAGGCCTGAAGCTACAGCAGAGACTTTCACCACTGACGGGTGGCTGAAGACTGGTGACGTTGCTTATTACGATGAGAACGAACGATTTTACATTGTTGATCGCAAGAAGGTAACGTGGATCAGTATCTTTGCGTTGATTCAAGCTGACATTTGCAATAGGAACTCATCAAGGTCAAGGGCAACCAAGTCGCGCCCGCTGAGCTGGAGGCGTTGTTGCTTGATCACCCAGCTATCGCCGATGTAGCCGTAATCGGTGTTACTATGTAAGCACTCCATCTTCACTGCTGCCATTATTGTCACTTACACGCTTCGTAGTCAAGATGAAGAGATGCCGCGTGCTTATGTCGCTCTCGCCGAGGGTAAGCAGGCGAGCGAAGTAGAAATTCAGAAGTGGATGGAACAGCATGTTACCCGACACAAATACCTCACTGGTGGTGTCAAGTTTGTGAGCGCCATACCGAAGAATCCTGTATATCCCCCCCCCCCCCCCCCCCCCCCCCCC